>CM067343.1:13768906-13827147 GCA_034190875.2 Urechis unicinctus
ATACGGGATCTGCTACAAAGGTCTTGCAGCAATCAAATAAGCCGCAATCACCTTTGTGATATGTGTGTAACATTGTTAACGATTAACGGTCAATCAATAAAGCCATCCGGCAACAATCATGCATCATAACAGGTCGGAAATAACCGATGTAAAGGTTGGTATCAATTACGTTTGTCGGAGAACATATGACGTTCTCTAAATAGAAATCACCTCATTATTAGTTTATGGCAATCTATAAATTGATTATCGATTATGAATAGACGAACTAATTGTAAACTACTTCTGATGCTGAAATCATACCTTCCCTTCATTACGGGTCGATTAGCCTAAATCGCATGATTGGAGTGATGGACATAACCATTTAATTAACTGCATGTATGTTCCACGGAAGTAGCGGTTCGATGCTGCAAGATTAACAGAATAGATAATCAGCTCATTTGCACTTTATATATAAACAAGCTGCAGTTTACTCTCGTTACTGCAGTGAGTTGCTTTGGAGAGCCGAGCAGCCGTAAGAAGGGAGCACTGGATGGGTAAATCATTGATTCAATTTACAGTCGTGCTGTAGATCGTTGGGATGCAAAGCCTAAAATAAATCAATGATTAATGAGTTTTATGGTAGATTCAGATATTTTGGTTAGCACATCTATGCATCATATAGTTTCTTGAAGCTTGAATTCCGTAAAGGGCAACAAATTATAATCCATTGCATTAGTTGCTACAATACAATAAGCCACAATAATCTTGAGAGGAAAGGGTCGTTTACTTTTATCGAAAGAAAGTAAATTAGAATAGCAGGTTGATAAGAGTGGTTCATAATAATATATTTGTAATAAGCGTGGAAGAGAATTATATCACGCCCACGTGTGGTAGAACAATCAAAGTCATCACATTTTAATCCCATGGTAATCAGTCAATTGGTTTTGCATGCTAATCATGCATGTGTCAGCCAAAAACCGAGCAATTCTCGAGCTATGCCGCCATTGTATCCATTGCGAGACTACATTCATAAATTATACGTCTTTAATCAAGCTACAAATCAGCTATCAGCGAGAGAAAACACTGTAGTATATCGCATTCTTTAAAGATATGCCGTGTTTTAAATTATTAATATCATGTGATATATGATATTTAATATTTAATCAATGATAACTCGTAGCTCTTAGAAGAAATACTATGTGGAAATACTAGATGATGACAGCTATAGGCGAAAATATTCACATTTTTGAATGCGCAACATTGATAAGAATGCCTCACACACTAGTTACCGATGCCAATGTGAAACGTGTTAGTTAATGTATCTCAGCCCCTGGGAAGCAAAGCTGTATAAAATATTAAATATTGCTCACCAAGGTCTAAGATAAAAATATGCAATCATCTAATGTAGCATCAGCGGATGGTGATTTTCTAAATCAAAGGCTTTGTTTCTCGAATTATTTGTGTCAGTGTGTCTAAATGTACAATGGCACTTTTACTGCTACTCATACAAAAGACTACGTATGATACACTTAGATTATTCAAAACTTGATTCGCAATTGATCTGATGTTTTGTTAAATGATGATTTGTTCTATATTTCAACTTTTTTATTCATAACGTTCTCATTTGCTATATGTCGTCTAAAACCATGAAGAATATATTGGGTAACTAAGTTTGATGGGCTTGAGTTAAAGTTATTCGTTTGAATTTGGTAATCAGCGGCGATGGCAGTCGAAATTCAATAAGCGCAGAAGGCAATGGGTTGACAATGTCCTACATTAGGTTAACGGCAACTACCGGAATCACGCAATCCATTGAATGCACTAAGTATGGGGGATGTCGTAGCTCGATTTATAATTATGTTGCCCGAAAGACTAAGGGACGCTTCCGTTACATGTGTTCGGCCTATCTTCCTACAGCGAAATAATTTTTTTTCAAATCTGTTTAAGTTTTTCCCACAAAGACAATCCAGGAACGTCCGCTCTTTTTGTGCAAAACATTGGGCGTTATCTTATTTATAGAACGGTGTATCGGGTACAAATGGAAGCAGGCACCTACACAAACACCTGTTCTGTACATTTGTTGTGTCTACATGTGCTTCCATGCGTGTACAATAACTGATTGAACATAAGTTTATATTAAAATTCTCCAGGTATTCTAGCTGCATTGCTGACATAAATTAGTAATCGGGTTCATTCTAGTTTATTTGACTTCACATTCTGGATAACAGTAGGCAACCTAACCATTCATATTATTAGAAGCTGCATACTTGCATCGGCCGCCGTATTTCATTGCTTAGCACCACTAACTGATCGATATATGGGCCGAAAAACATTGAATAGACCTATGAACTGTTTTTACTGGGTGATTTTACAAATCGGCAGTGACGTTTTATCTCATATGTCGAGTTGTAGCAGACGATCAATATGTTGCATTATTAAGCAGACAACTGGTAGCCCCATAATGATTGCAGCTGGTAATTTGGCGCTAACACAGTACAATGACAAACGGCCTTATCAATAACGTTATTTTTATAACAACGACGAACCGTCTGAAACTGTATCCTTAATATAATTTGACCAAAACTATAGCTAAAGTGCACCTGATCATTCCGATGGAGATCAGATGTTAGAATACAGTTCCTTAATTTTAGTAAGCCTTCTGGTCATACAACCTAAGACAAAACTTCGCAGAGTTAGCCATGAGGAAGACTGTTACGTGACATCTACGCTCATAGCCGTGGTATGGATGCGTAGGCTGCAATATATCACCCATCTTAGAAGCGTCGGCATAGCATAATGGTACGTTACCAGGCATACCATATCATAGCATTGATACCGGCTAATCGCTCATAGCTGGCTGTAGAGATAGCACAAGTGAATTGCTTGCGCGAACCATTGACAAGCATCATAATTCGTTCAAGATGAAACAAGGAGCGTGTTTCACTTTTGATATTCAAATAGTGAGCGATTTACGTTTCACAACAAGTCGGCAACCAAATTGCAAAAAAACAACAAGATGCAAAGCGAATCATGAATGATTACTGTTGGTTGAAAGCAAGTGGTCCGAAAAACAATGCCATTGTCTAGAAGTTTTGTGGCTAATCCCGTATTGATCTTGCTCATTGTGTATACCCTTATACCAGACCTTCGCTATTAACTCCTTGCTTATACGCTGTTCGCCTGACAATGACACTATTTCATTAATACAGTAACTGATCACACCAAACAGCAAAGAGATTATCTTATCGCATACCTTCATGAGCAGAAATTCACTTTATGCTGAAGACGTCAGCGACAAATAATTTTCCTTTGATGCACTGGAAATATAACGATAACATGTCTTAATTTGAGTGGCTCACGTATTGGCGTCCATTAAGCGTGTCACATAGCAGCTGTCATTTATCATGTTATGAAACATTGTGTCATTGTCAAATGTGCTAAGATGATAAGGCATCGACAATTCCCCAATGAGTAATTCTTAATGTTTAATTGGCCGTGTTTTACCGTTTACTAAATGCTACATAATACACTACCTTTATATTTTCCGATATAAAAATTTGTGCTGGTTGGTTAGGACACTTTATGCATGGCTGGTACAAGACAAAGAGGCCAGCTATGATGGGGAAAGCAAGCGGGAGACATTTACCATATTGAATCTTTAATCCAATAGAAATACTTTACCCAGGACAACATTAGAGTAACATAGCACCTTGTGCCCTTAAAATAGACCATAACTTTCACCATAATAGATAAGTCAAAAATAAATACGCGATGCGTGATAGAAACGATGTTCGAGCCCTTTTCATCCAGGTAGTGAATAGTACTAACAAGACGCCCTCGGTAAAAGCTTAGACAGCTCCCCCTAAGTGCCTGCGCCCACTTGGCACAAACCAGTTGCTCAGACCGGGCTGCAAAACCAACGCCGCTAGAACGAAGGTCAAGCTTAGTACTATTGAGCTGTCGGTTAGGGGTGCATTCCGTCTCAGGGATGGGACAACCATTTACAGTGATCATCCGGAGAGGCAGTCATGATGATGATTGCGACACCTTGGACAGTATCGATTGGCACAAACCACAGACCGGGCTATGGGGTCTTGGTAAAGGCGATGCAGTTTATCACTTCTCCACGGGAACTGACCCGCTATGTAAAACACCAAAGGAAAACACGGTACCGGGGTAAAATTGCCATCCCATCATGCTACAGTGGTTTGTGATATGACCAACAACACTGTACAGAATGTTGTGAGACGTTGAGGGTGACATTGATTTCTTATATTTAGTCAATACCGCGCCTCTGTAAATATCCTGAACTTGTCCTTGATCTAACATTTTCATACAACGTTCCACATATCGGAATTAACCAACACCTGTTGATGAACATAGGCATGGAACCGTAAGGAACCCAACAAGGAAGGGACGAAAAACGAACTGTAATCATTTCTCCGAATTAACGTGGTTTTAAATTCCCAGACATTGATTCCCAGGGTCTCATCCGTTCTATTCTACCACTGACAGTCATGGACCAATGAATGGTGTCTGTCGCTACAACTAGAGATACTTAATCAACATATGTGGGACAATGCAGATATTGTACCCAAGCGAGCATACTTGTTGTGACTGTGGTGCAAACGTTGTGGTTATCTAGCTACAAGCGGCAAGCATTCTGCTTTACCACGAGGTGTGGATATTGTGCTGTCCATATAACTATCCTCAATCATGCAACGGTAATGTTACCAAAGAGACATCTGATGATGGGAGTAAGGATGAGGATCACAGGGAATTCTTCATTTTAACCGTTACTTAAACTCGTTACCGGTTCATTCTGCTCGGTTACCCTGACTTTAATAACATGGGACGTAGTGTGAGAGCTCAACTACTTCATTTTGTGCAACGAGAAACGCCATTAGTATTACAAAGCACCGCTATACATCGAGTTGTCGTTTGGAAAGACTTTGATCTTCTTAAACCTAATACCTATGTAGCTTACATTATAGACTCTATTATCCCTGAAGAGCCATCCAAAAACGACGGCACCAGAAAGGGAGAATATAACGCTATTCAACATTCGTCATCGTCCAATGTTGCTCATTGAAATCTTGTTGGTGACTTATATGGATGACTTTTTTTAACCATCAGTCCCTGCTACGACCCTGCTATGCAGACGATGAGCACTACATTGTAGTACAGTTGGCATCGACGAGTGCGTTCATTGCGAGGAGAATTGCCAATTGCGATATAAAGTAAATTTGCCTGCCTGGGATATTCTAAGATGGAATGAATTGATGCCTAAATGGCAATGCCTATATCGTGACATCAGAAGTGGATGCCGTATATATGAAAGCCTCTCATTTTATCATTCTCTAATCAGTCGAATCAACGGCAAAGAAAGTGATCGTGGTGGTACAGCAATTTATGAACTCATTCATCCATTAATGTATAGTAAAGTACATATTTTTGAGACTTGCGCGCGTCATCAGTTGGCGCCACCATGAAAGCAACAAAAGCACATGGGACTGTTAATCCAGCGTCTCGAGGGTTTGGTGTCTGTTGGCGATATGGAGACTTCTGATTGGTCGAGACAGTCACGCCACCGAATCCGAAACTTCCATGTTGCTTTAAGAAATGACACAAAAGCACGCAATTCACAGGGGGCGAGTGAGCCATTTGAGCGTAGCTATACGCTCTTCGACTGCCTTGCCGTTGCATAAGAATATGCTTTTATAATTGGAATGTGTTAAGCGTGGGCTGTCTAATGTGTGCATGGTTTAGGCCAGGGACCGAAGATAATTAAAGGGGCCTTAATAACGACATAATTTTGAGCAAGAGTTTTCGTACGGGTCAATAATCCAATTGCAATAAGACATGATGACATCCGTTGTCACAAGATGTTCTATACCAATCACAAGAAACTACGACCAATGTTAGCTGCATATATTGTGCAAACTGGTGTTCAAGAGCTGTTTGGTCTGTCTGTTAGTCTCCCTGTCCAACTCGCTATGTTCGGCCATCGGTCTATCTCTATCCCTCTCTAACACTCTAACAGCTATCTCTCTGTCTGTCTGTCTGTCTGTGTCTCTGTCTGTCTGTCTGTCTGTCTGTCTGTCTGTGTCTGTCTGTCTGTCTGTCTGTCTGTCTGTCTGTCTGTCTGTCTGTCTCTCTCTCTCTCTCTCTCTCTCTCTCTCTCTCTCTCTCTCTCTCTCTCTCTCTCTCTCTCTCTCTCTCTCTCTCTCTAATTGTACTTGGCAAGTATCTGAGACGTTCGGCACGAAACTTCCGACCTTAGGTCGCCATTCAAGCTTAATTGAAGACATTCCGACCCCTAGGTAAGACAGAAAGTCAGTGTCGAGACGCTACACTGGGATACATTGAAATAAGCATGCGGTATGGGTGTCTAAAGACCTGCTTTTTCAGCCGATCACGAACCATTTATGCCAACGCTATTGCAGTCCGGGCTGGTTTCATATATTTTGCAATAACCACGACAGTTGCATTATTGTGACTGCACATGCTCATGTAAATATATTAAAGCAGCGCAGTGCCAACGGACTTGCTGCGCTCTGGCTACAGGCCGTATATGATAAATAGATTCCTGGCAGGACCTCCCGGGCAAAACAGCACTTGTCTGGTGTGCCGTCACGACATATTTCAATCGATGTTAGCATGGTCTATGAATGAGTTTTCGAGCAAGAAAAAAGTATAAGAAGTGGTCTCATTTGTGTGTGCCAAGGCAGATTTCGACACAATAACGTTCAATTTACGTCAGTTGCATCAAAATGATAGCACCTGTATGAATTTAGTACAGTGCGCTTATGACCAAACGAGAAAGAGAGCGAGAAGAGAGTTAGAGAGAGATACAGAGAGAGATACAGAGGCAGAACGAGAATGAGCGAGAGATTGAGAATGAGAATAAGAGAGTATGAGATTAATGGGGAACGAGAGAGATAAAGATAGAGATAGAGAGCTAAAGGTAGAGAGAAAGAGAAAATGATAGAGTGAGAGTAAACGAGGGAGAGAGATAGAGAGTGAATGCATGACAATACTATGGCGCCTTGCCTTAATACGTGAATGGCCAAGCTTTTCTGTGCCAGTGAGTGCAAGTGTCACAGATACAACGAGAGCAATATATGAACCGAACAAAGTCGACTGGTTTCACGTTGTGACTTATCGGTGGACAACCCAAACATGTCATCGATATTGCAACATGCGCACCGTGGCGGCACAAAAATGTATACCGAAATATTGCTTCAAAGGCTTACAACAATGGCCATAAAGGACTATTTGATTGAGAATGACTAACGTAAGCAGTTCGGTTCAACAATGCTCTGTTGAATGTAATATGTCTAAGTGTCGTAAATCTACACAGTATTGGACAGCGTTATCCAATAACCGTATTACTTATTAATCTGTCAATTAAACAACATCACGATTGTTATCTGGCGATCAAACTAAGACTAATGCTGGTAAGTCTATATTTGTCATGATCGCAACACAAACGCTAAGTTGAAAAAGAGGTCAATCCTTGCAAAGAGACATTTGATCAAATTAGATTCGCTAGTGATGAGCTTCGTCGCTCGCCTTTCAACACTGTTCAACGTGTTGCGATCGGGGAAAGGTGACCGTGCCTAAGCTGGTCATTGTAGATGCGTCCTTATATTTAGCTTCAATAGTTTTATATAAACTCATTTTGAGCTGCTGCTCTTCGTGTGTAATTAGATTTATACCCATTAGGTATTTGACACTTTATGCTTTTCTGCCTCATATATGATACATTTTTTTCCCTTCCATCAAAGCTCGATTTGCATATGGTCTATCAATATTTGCATGTTTATGGACGCAGATTACATGGAGAGCGTCGTAAGGGTTCCCTTCTTGCTGGAACGTCGATACACTAAAGGGACAATACTAAACAAACAACCAAGGTAACAGTCATGCCTTTGTCATTACATTAAGGATCTACCATGGAATAAAGCCAATCAAAACTCCGGCATATCGATGGAGACAAACATAGCAGTTTTACCATTTGAGCATACAAGCATGTTTACTTCCTTGGCCATTAGAAATTGTGTCACCTATGGGCAGGCACTCTAAGCCTATGATTTACACAATGCATTATTAACGAATTAGTGCTCATTACTATGAGTTTTCGGTTAGGTTTGATGAATCATAATCCGTCTTATGTGATTACCATGGCGTTCATCCTGATATAGGCACATGTGTTCAAATCATGCAAGTACAACAATGCTTATGCGGGTCCAGAATCTATATGCATTTGTCGACTGAAACATTGTGTAAAAGGTCCACTGGTTACTGAACATGCAATATAGTACTACTTTGTTCAAAATACGATTATATATATAACAAAGTTTACCTCTCAAAAATATAAACAGGTGACGGCATCGCAATCACGATTGGGAGGTATAATATTTGTTAACCATGCCTGGCAATTGCCGCTGCAGCTTTAGGTATATGTATGTTAAGCAGCGTTTACTGTACGTTCAATGCACATTGATTGAATATAAGGATAACATTGAAACAGTTTCCATTGCTACACCATGGTGTGCATTTTGACGGAGTCAGTTATCTGCAACATCTGATAGCCCAACAACGCGTTGTTCAATTAAGTATCGTATACCATAGGCGACACGTTGTAGGGTAATCTCAGTTCCGCCAAACAGCACCATTACCACAGATACAACCATTATAATCCTAAAGCATTCACCTGCATGCGATGTTGAAATGTAAACAATGTACAAGCAGCATCGTCATTTTTACAGTTTCCTCAATATTTCCAATATCTGACTAGAATAGATATATGTCAATAGCGAATATCTTTATTGTCTATGCTAGTGTCAACCATCTTACACTCATACCGCATACAATATACGCTCGCACAGACTGAGCACGATCATTGAGTAAAATCATTTGCGCACGAATAAGAACGTCGTTCATTCAATGCAAATATTACATGAGCAAAATTAAATGCCGGATATTGGAGTTTGAGGCGTGATGACATTAGCAGTGATTACTATCTTGCTTTGCTTGGTCGAGTCTAACAGTTATTACGTTATATATGACTATACGTACAGGATGAATCGATATCTGCTATAACACATGCTAAGGGAATAGTAGCTGTTGACGCAACCATTGACAGCTCTGTGGCAGCCTGAGAGCACAGTAAATATTGGCAGAACAAGTTGCAGTCAAGAACATGTATAAAACACTATCATACATGTGCCGCAAAATGTGCGAATGCTGTTGAATAGCAGTATGTTAAAAGTGTCCACATGTATCAGAGGATAGACATTTGCAGTGTGACAAATGGTGACGTTATTAGAAGCACGCCCCTATATTTCTTTGTGCAGGTTTGACAATCCGCTGTGTGGTAATAGTTTCTGCAGTATAAAGAGTATAATGATATTGAAAGGTTATCACATATCAGCAAGGACACCATAGACACTGAACTGCGTATTACGAAAACAAACACATGTCTCGCCGCAAGCGGAAGCTACCTGATCCTCTGTAATTAGCGCTAGACGGTACATTTACTGCAATGCTATACAAAATGTAATTGTGGGCATCGTAAATTGCAAACCTATCCTTTTTTATCCTAATGCTAATTCACTATAATATGTCTATAGATAATTATTTTTGGGCTCCCTCACTCATGAGTGGGAGTTTATATATATGTAGCTGGACGCTCCCTTTAAATGCCGAAAAGCGATGTGAGATAGAATGGTGTGCATCTTAGGCGGTAAACTCGTAAAGTAAAGCCAAGCATAAAGAAAGCAGCTGCGATAGATAATATTTTAAGCGTATTGTCCCACGATATAACATCTGCTGTGCTCTCCCCGTGTGGGATTAGCAATTACAATAACAGTGTGATTGTCATTCTAAGGGAAGCACCTCCACATGTATGCTGACGACAAATATGTGAATTGAGAGCCAGCAACAATGGAACATCTTCGATGGTACAGCTGAGTAAAGGTCAATATCAGCACAAAACATTATTGCAGCTGAGCACTATGTAGGTATACGGTAAACCAGGAAAGAGTTGATTAGTTAAATACACGTTCTCTGATCAGCATGTTTCTACAGCATGCGCTGATGTATTCACAGTGGAAAGATAACATAGACGATCGGGTTCTCTTATTCAGCTTATATTCGAGCTATCATCAATTTAGGAAAGAACACATTATTTCTATATCAATAAGAACTGACAATAATGATAGCAAGTGGAAGTACTTATTTCCGGCCACAAAATCTTACTGCAATGAAAATTTACCAGACGCGACCTCTTCAGTATAGCTACATCAGCTGCCGTGTTTATTTCAAATCCATTTGATTACACGATAGTATTCATCGACACACTAAAGGGTTGCATAAAACCAATGTGTGGACGAGATGGCGTGGCTGCAGCAGCTGCCCTAATTACTGAGTGAAATATATCCAATGAAAATAACGCCACCCTTATTGTGTGCAATGGTAGGTTCAGTTATATATGAGTACACGCACACGGCTGAAATAAACGGCTATAACCTTGAGCAGAATTTCGCTCTAGATTATTGGCGAATCAATATGACCACCTGATAACGATCATTCACCTCCACGGGTGTGAAGTAAGCAATGCCAAATCTGATCGCACATCTCACGACCGTCTGGTTCAAATCATTATAAATCAACATATAAAACCCTTTACGGCAATCTTTTCAATCGGGTTGTCGACCGTCTACCAAGCATCGTCCAATGTGGAAATTATTCTGATAATTTGCCAGTGCACGCGTAATTGTGTTTTGAGCCTAATCTGACATAAATTGTACGAATACAAACAATGTTCCACAGCTGATAACCTCGGAATGTCGAGTATAAATACTGGATATGAAAGTTACAATTCAGGTTTACAGCAATGTTTTACTAAACAATAATTGAAACAGATATTTTAAAATGACAGTTTAATGCATTCACTACTGGCAACAATATAGCATTCATTTTTAGGGGGAAATGTCGTTGTATTGCATAACATAGGATGAATTTGTACAGTGCCTGTTCGAAGTTGATGAAGCTGACTTAAACTTAAAATGTCTGGATATTGGAATTAAACGCGTTAATAACCGACAAACGGCGGCAGAAAGTGCGTTCCTCAAATTAAATGCTCTGGCGCCGTTTGAAGGCATGTTAAGAAATCTCTGTAATACGCCCGAAATGATGCATATTTCGTGAGTTCAAAGAGCGATTATCAGCATTTTTTTCGTTTTAAATGGGGCATATTGTTCTTTTAAAGAGTCTTATCTTAGTGCTTACACTTCACAAAGATTCTACATACGCTTTTGTTATTCATAATATCAATAATGAACATTTAGAACGACATTCTCTAGGACCGACCCTTCAGTGACACCTTCCAATTAATATGTACCTTACGGAATTGAATCAATTAATACAAAATGTGCTTTATTATGTCTGTAGTAATTCCTCTGATAAAATTTAGTTCTTAACCACTCACAGTTTACCCAGGTAAGCGCTGGAAAGGAACTTTAGCAAGCGCTTTTTTAACATATTGAATATTATAGTTCCGTCCTTTTATAATTCCCGAAGATTTGTAGAGCAGTGTTACGGTGCGATTAATAACTAGCTATTTTCACGGATCATGTTCCTACCAATGTATGTCAGGTACTCGTTTCACATTTGCCACAGCAGCCTGATGCAGAATCTGCTAATGATCAACGGTACGTTTCACCGTGAAAAGATACTGGCAATTAGCTTAATCAACGACCAGCCTTTCCTCACGAAGTTGTCGAACCGTATTCAAAAACGTACTAAATAGCAAGATTACACACTGCTTAACTCTAATAGGATGTGTCAAGCCACTGGGGTTATATATAAGCGTACACATCCCTTTGTTTGCTAGAGTTTAAAATCGCGGTACTCAAAAGCAACTAACAGCATTTATGGCAGTGGGCTACTCCCTTTATGGCAAAACTTACATGTAAGCAGAGATCTTGCAATTTAGTACTCATCCAGCGCCTTGAATAGCACGCAAATGGTTTCACCAATGTAATGATATTTGAAGCTCTGGAATTATGATGTTTTCCATATTGCTGTTGTATGGTTAATAGCTGCCTAATTTTGTAAACAGTGCAATTTAAAATGTGGCATCTCTTAAAGTGATCTAATGAGATATTGTGTTTTCTATCAATGCATTTTTGGGTGGAATGATAACAGATAATGTATATTTTGCTCTTAACAAAAAGATTTGCAATGAATCATATCGAATGGACTGTTAAACTGTTTGACGCAGTTGAACAGATATCTTTATTATGCAATTGATAATCGCATTGTTGATTGTCATGCAATTAAAATGATGTAATTCCATTCCACCCAACCTCACCCCCTCTCTCCACCACATCCACTGCACGCTGATCGTGGCCCAATAAATTGACACCTGTTACCATGATATATCATTAGCAAAATATATTCCGCCATATTCTCTCTTCAGTTAGCCACACCTGTTGCAGAATAAGCTTAAATGCACCGGAAGCTTTGGTCAATCTTGGGAACGCGGTTGTACTCATGTATTGCTAAATTAACCATCACATAGTTTGTGAAAGGCTACAGTATCAAAGTTCCCCCAAAATATCGAAGATGAAGTCTATAGCCAAGCCGCCCCTTTTCAATAAACAGAAGACGCCGCTGGTTTGACACAACCAATTAGTGCTGGGAGCAATGTTCTCTCGCTAATTTGTGCGCTTTGCAATACTGTTGGAAAGGGTGTTCTACGATTAAGCAAATTGTTTTAATAAGCAGATTCAACATGAAGCTGCTTTGCCGGACAAAACAGGTCACGCGAGTTTCAATCGTACCAAAATGTGGTAAATAGACCAGTAGTTGAATTCTCATGAAAATGTCAATATCAAGACGTCGATTGCATATTTGATTGACTGCAAAAAAAGTTAATACGCATACAAAAGATGTTGGTAAGTCGCGAAACTAGTTAGATGATTAGCACTTAACCTAGAAATTATGAAGAACCGCTCGTGAGTTTCCTAATTGGATACTCAAAACCATTTATTGTAGGGGATATATCATAATCATGGCGCTGATCAATATAAAAAATATTGATTAACAAATCATAACTATTAATGAATGGAATTTGTCTCCTTCTACAATATTTTATTAGGATTCTACGATCAGGTTCGTGGCCCCACTCATAGCATGGACAGGAAGATGAGCGGTGACGTAGGATCAACTTGGTGCGTATCATATACGGAGTATGGGAGTGTAGTGCAAGTATTGTGGACCTAATTCTAGATACTTCGTAGTATACTGCTGTAATTATTACCGGATTGGGCGTGATTTGAATAAGTGTAAATATATTTTATGCCCAGTTATAGGTCGATACACCAAAGCTTCACACGAAAGCGGTTGAACACATATAGGCGTTATGAGGGGCATGGTCCATTCTTCCTCTAGGGTACATGCATAGAGTTTGGATTACAAACATGATTGCGATGCTGTCACCATTTAATCTTTTGTATAGGTAAGCTTTAATATATAGACCAAAATACCTACTGTACAATGTAAAGGTCTATACATGCATAGTTATTTCTAGACCCGCCTTTGCTTTGCGATGCTTTTCTGATATTGTTGACATGTGTATACATCAGGATGGAAGCCATAGCGTTAGTCACAATATACTAATTATCTCTTATCACACACACTGGGCGCACATATAAATGGGCAGCATAACGTGGACACATTGTGGAATGCATTAGGCGTAGAGTGGCTGCAAATAGATGAGGCTATTTCAAACTGCAGCGGAAGTAAACATGCTGGTATGCTCCGATGATAAAACCGCTATGGTGATCTTCACCAATGTGGCGAGCCTTGTTACGCTTTATGTCACGGGTCATCTTGTGTTTCTCACCTTGTTGTGCACCACGTCATACTCTGTATCATCCATATAGCGTACCGATGTTCTCGCATCAAGCCTTAACGACGCCCCTTTATATAATCTACATATGTAAACATGCAAATATTGATAGACATACTCGTACCGAGCTTTGATTATAGAGTTTGGTCAGCGTTGGTTTAATCGCACAATCAGTAACTTTCTCACATCTATTTAACATAAGCTAATGTGTGTAAATCCTGACTAAATCATGCAGTCGAGGTCAAAGTAGGAGCTTTTACGATATCAATACTCAGTATGCTTTTAAGATATAAACCGTCATTATTCTCCATAATACTGTCGAACCCTTAACTTTTACTGGTTGCACCCAGTGTTGATGTCTCCGGATGCAATATGAATATATTTTCCAAAGCTGATTCAATAACACAAGAGTTATTTTCAGGTGGGTAATAAAGCGACTTTGTGCAATAGAAATATCCACATTGAATGGATCGGTGAAAAAAAGCATCTTTGTCGATTGTCAGCTATTTGGGAATCTCCCATGGTTCGGGTGGCTGTAGCGCCAGGTATAGAAACCCTGGCACCATTTGCTGGCTTTCGCATCATCGTGCGAGAATCGAAAGAAGACGATTACTTAGCAGAGCGTAAAGTATGCAACTAACGCAGCACACATAATATATTGCCCCTGTTACATTATTTGTCATTTCATAATTTACAGTGCTGTACCGGGTGATGCAGCGCCGTACGAAATGCTAGACGTATATAAAAACCCGACTGAATGCCGTTGCGACCATCGATCACGGGTAAGTTTCATTAACAAACACACGAATGCGCCGATTTACAAATAAATGTCACATTTGACTAGACACGCATTAATCATACCTCAACTCTGTCGACATTGTTGCTTTACGGACAACAATAGACTGTGTTATGCCTTTCCGTTTTAGCATCGGAACATTTTATTGATGTGCAGATTTGTGGAACGAGTTATAATTAATTCCGCATAGAAAACGCTTTATATTGTTAAATTACCCTGACAAATTGCAAGATGAATCGGTTAGCAGGAATGTTTGAATTGCAGTAGCAATATTTAATGTTGAAGATTTGCATGGTTTTATGTGCAGTTTATCATATTTTTGCTTTAGTTAGACGTAACTTAGCTGGTCGTAATTCTGAAATTTTTTAAGTCCCCCACATACATCGTTTGAAAGTAACTTATGAGTCTCTGATGTTTTAGATGAAGGGGTCATATCATCAGAAGAACAATTATTTCAACAGAAATGCATTGCTTACATTGTATCAATGTTAAATGATAAAGGTGCTTTGAGGTAATACGAATACACTGCGAAAATGAATAATTTAATGCGTCAAATCCAGAAATATGCATTTAACACGACACTCTAATACAAAGCTATGATGCGAAAATATTAGTATGTTGCATGTGCAGATCCTTGATAATATTTCAGATTTCATCCAGGGAGTCATATAAAAGCGTTAATTCTTGTACAAACTCATGTGAATGCGTGCGAATTAAGCAACGTACGCAACAGTCTTCGCTTATGAGCAGCTTTTGGTTGAGCGAAATCACATTTTGCTTATTGAGTCAGTCTCTGTATCATCATGCCAGTCGAGAACAGATATATATATATATGCCACACCATCAGCTGAAATCTACCCGACGTTTGTAATGCATACTTTGCAATATTCATATGCAGTTATGACAAAACAATTATGTTAAACATCATTCACTTCATGTTATATCAGCGTGTGCTTCAAGACATCCTTTCCCATTCATACATAACTTAGTCTTATATTGTTCGATGATTAGGAATCGTTGGTGTGCTTACAACCATTGCGACCGAATGCCGCATGCCTGATGTAAGTAACGATCAATAAATTAGTTTATGTGTACAAGTGCAACATTTGCGACACAGCATCACAGATTTATGACAAAGAGTCGACCACAGGACAGTGCCAATAATTTATACAAGTATCAAACGATGTGGGGTGAATACAACCTAGCTTATTGTCGTGTCCGCAAGAACAACATCTGAAGAGGCGGCTCGTCATGCCGTCTTACTGTTTAGGATTCAAATGATTCCGCACTAAGCTGTCGGTTGAAGATCACAGGCGATCGGCACAGTTAACCATAGAATAGTAATATCCATGCAATAACATGCAGATGCTTACACATAATATGTAAAAGCTCCATCGCAAATATCTATGTACCTGTATTGCTGCTACTATCGTACGTAACCTGTGTATGTACGCATTCATATATGTGTATGTGGCCAATATATTACTGCTACAAGTGACGTCACGAAAACCAGCGGGATATATGAAACGTATAATGACTATAAGATTCACAACATGACATTGTTAATCGAATCGATACGCAGACACGGGCATATCGATGTAAGTGTAGCTGATTGCATTACATACCCATAGATTAAATCTTCGGTGATTGCAATTTTGCGAGGTAATCACTTAATGTAGCATTCATATATATCTCTAAATCCGAGGAAAATGACTGATAATGTTAATTGAATCAGCATTTCAGACGCTACCTTAATTCAGACAATTACTCCATCTGAGGTTTATGGAGGTTTTACAGGAGTGATAATTCAGGGGCCAATGTGCAATGAGCCGGACTGGGATGAATATCCACTGCTGGAATGAATCTTATACAATATCGAAATGGCCAATGCAGGTCAATGATAGCTCTTGTAATATAATTCCTAGGTAGGGAGTTAGAGAGTGTGTATCTATCAATTGTTCGAATCATAACAGCATGATGCCGGTTGCAATGTTTTCTGCGTTGTATCACACCACCTACACGAAGAACAACTTGATCGTCTTTGTTTTAAGTCGCATCAATTGCTGTCTTGGGATATTGTCTGAACTAGGATGCAATCGTATCTTAGCCTAGCAATGGTCTTAAGATCAACATGTATGCGATCATGCTTCTTGAATACCGCCTCAGGAAATAGCAAGACAAATAACAGATTTAATTTCGAAACCTGAGTAAAGATGTACCGTGAATACGGGGCCTTAGTGTCGTATCTTGATTGATGCTAGACGGTCTGTCTGTCTGTCCGTGTGCTACGATAAACCTCATAATTCATCTGCCTTCCAAATCTATATGCAGAAATCATTACATATTGCATGGCTTCATCGCGATGCTGTGAATTATTAACCCAGCTCACCTTATTCCTTTACAACAATTTGTCTCCACCATTCACACTGTTGCACGTATGCCCCGTTCCTTTGTAAGTATCTCAACGAGAATTTCAAGATAGAACAAATCATAGCAGTAAATCATGAAAGATCGTAAAGTCACAGACGGTATCATTTTGGGAATTTCGTTCTGCCACAGTAGAAAAATGTAGTTATCAATATACAGCAAGTATAGCTATACGGTAAAGCTACGCATTTTACTGTAGAAAAAAAGGGTTAAAAAGCAAGAAAGATTACTTGTTCCTGCGTCGCGACTGAGCGCTTAGCCGTCAATCACCGAATGCAATACCAGCTATATAAGTACACTGAACCCAATATTCTAATGCGGAGCATACACCTAGGCAGATTGGTGATGTGAGTATATAATTAATTAAGCAAATATTATATTTCAAGTTTATAAAAAGCATTTGCCAGCAAAGTCCCGGCCATTGCCCGCACCTTTTCACCAAGTAATGCGATACAAAAGGTTGGCCTTCATAGGCAAACTTTTATCAATGTGCAGCTTACATGAAATGATTAACAGGCGTATGTTGATGGGCCGTTTTTAAAGAGGTGAGGTATGTTATAGATAGTTTCCATACCCGGGTCATTCCTTAGCCTAGCTAGTCTCTTAGGTATCGTGAGTGTTACAATTTAAAGTCGACTTAACTGCTCTCTATTTTCTAAAGCGTAATTGATTGCGATGATTGTAGCGCTATTTCGCTGTCATTGTCTTATGCAATGTGTAGATTTCGGTGGAAAGTTAATGTTCAGATAACGCATCGACTTAAGTGCTCCTGCAGTCACTTTGAGTTTACATTCTGTCCTTGCTTTGTGATATATGGCTCAATACTCTAAATAAGATAGGCATAATGCTGATAGCTCCTACAGGGTGCATCACAGGTGGTATGTCCCATGTGGCATATAACACATGAAGTTTATAGCCGAGTAAGTTCATAAAGACCACCACATGGATTAAATAACTCAATCTTGATGTGCTCACCCAATCATAAGTGATGGAAATAACTTATCCTTTAAAATTAATACTATTCCGTTTCGAAAGTTAAAATTCATAAATATTTCGTATGGATCTGAATTATTTGATAGTAAGCATTATGTTCTCATATATAGCATCCAAGCATATTTATCGCCGTCGTTTGTTTCCCAAACAGCCTTTTCATAACGGTGTATATGGTACATTTATTATCCGTCATGTTGGTATTGCAACTGAGGATATTGCATCTTTCACCAGCAAAACACATCTCTGACAGTCAACTTCTGCGTCTCCTGTTTTATTATTTATTGGCATCTTCACCTTTGCAAATATACGTCGTTTCGTTTCCAGTTGTCTTCGTCAGTTCAGAACGTAAAGTATCAAAAAGACTGCTATAGAAACTTAGCCCTACTTGTTTATTATTTAGCTGCGTAGTATCCGTATTGTTTTAAGACCATTGTATCAATTATATATAAAATGGAAGGAGACCCACGCGACCGAATATCACATACCTGTTATAAGTATAACATTAATATAATGGGGCTCTGAGCCGTGACAAGCGACACTACATCGTGCGTTGTTGAAGATGAGACCACCATAGGCCAGTGGCAATACTTTAAACAGGTATCATTGATTGTTTTGCATGTATCCTGATGTGCAGACCCAATCATGTGTGATGGAAATTATTCATCCATTGTAATGAATGATAGTCCAATGTAGAAATTCATAATTTATACCGTTCGTAGCTTGACAGTTCCGCGAGAAGTCTGCATACACAGCATCCAAGAATATTTGTCTTTGTCGTTTGGTTCCCAAAGAGTTTTTTAATCGCGGTTGTAAATCGTACATCTGATATGTTGGTATGGTACCTGGCGCTATTACTTTTTTCGCCAGCAAAATGCATATCCTTTGTCGTTTTAGAAAAGCTGGTAAAAGTCTGGCATCCAACATCTGCGTCACCTGTTTTACTTTTTATTGGCATCTTTGCCATTGTAAATGTACATCCATTTCTGCCTGTTATACTTTGTCAGTACAGAGCGGGAATTATAAAAAGAGCTGCTAAAGAGACTTGGCCTAACTTATTTGGCATTTAACCCCATTTAACGCCGTTTGGTTTTGCGACCAATTCTGTAAGTGCTAAAAATTAGACGGGAAGCTTAGGTAATGCAGGTAACAACATGGCATATAACTATACCGATTGACTTTAAGGTGTGCTTCTTTATCGTAATCTAAACTGTAACACAAGCATCAAAGTCAAAAATATGATAGGGTTGTTTTGGTGACGGGCGGCAAAGTTCTGGTGAATCAGCGCCCGCTTTTAATGTATGCTGACCTGATGCATACACCGCCATTTGTCTGTGTCTGTTAGTTTTCTTAATAATCCTCTTTGCATGTGCTAATAAAATGACACCTGGAGAGCATTTTTCGACCTGCCGTTAGGGCTGGTTAGACTCAGCCGGAGGCATGATTTATGTTGCATAGACGAAATAGCTTGAGTCAGAGGTAACCGTAAATATTGATTGATATAAAATTGTAGCCATTTGTTTAGTACC
Organism: Urechis unicinctus; assembly: GCA_034190875.2. Taxonomy (NCBI): domain Eukaryota; kingdom Metazoa; phylum Annelida; class Polychaeta; order Xenopneusta; family Urechidae; genus Urechis; species Urechis unicinctus. The sequence goes on from CM067343.1 coordinate 13,788,552, forward strand.
TAGAGGCTATTACATTTGATAACTATCGTGCGTCTGGGATGGGAGAGGCTACATAACGCTTGAGACGTTTAACAGGTAAAGGTTAACGCAAATGATAATAGAAGGTTCTAGTTTTTGCAACGGATAAAGCCGCAATCACCCGGGAGGAAATGATTGTAATATCGTTCTCGATGAAATACGACTCAATATAGCTGACGATCCACGTTTGAGGTCAACCTGTACAGATTTATTGAGATACCCTCTAGATGGGTCTCACGACGAATCAGCTGATCGCTCTGGCGTTAAAACGAGTCTCCATTGTCCACGCAGTGTTATCATGTACGTAATGCAATTCATTGGCCGTGTGAGGCGCGGTTGTAAAGCCGGAGCAGACAGTCAAAATCGTGATGTGTAACCGTGCTGCGATTTAATCTAGGTAGCTCACAACCTAACCGTATTTCAACGATTCCTTTCATAGGTGGAGTGAACTTGCGTTGGAGATAGTATGAAGGCATATCACTCGGTGATTAACGCAACAGATGATTATGCAGTGTCCCTCAATACAATTTTTGCATACGCTGAATTTTACGCATTGCGTTTTAGTACCCATTATGATGTAGACTGTATTCAGAAAATAAGCATATCAGCTCACCTTGAAAACACCAGTTTGCAAGATGTGATGATAACCGTCCTGTGAAAGGCCGTCTCAAAGCTTGTCATTCTACAAACGGCGATCTTATACCAGATTGCATAAAAAAACAGCACCTCTCTCTCTCTCATTCCTTTTCTCTCTTGAATATATATATATATATATATATATATATATATATATATATATATATATATATATAATATATATATATATATATATATATATATATATATATATATATATATATATATATATATATATATATATATATATATATATATATATATATATATATATATATATGTAATTTAACGTTTGGTACCTTTTCATCTTTTGGAACTGGTTTGTTACATTATTATCATTGTCTATCTCTAGTGATATGTAAACAGTATGGTTGAATACTATGTCTTCTATTTGCAAATAATTTTCTTGCGCCACACTAAATGATCGCTGATTAATTGAGTTTACGTTGTCATTTTGTAAAACGTCTTACAAAACGTCAGCCTTGAGTAATGTTTTTCTTTATCTTTATTCTGTGCTAACGAATACTTCCCCCATCCACCTCATCACTAAATCGCTCCCTCGTACCTGCTTTCTTGTACAACAAACACATATTTTATCATTGTGGAGGCCAAATTAATTTTTACGGTTATAATTACTTCCGCTCTTGCACACCATATTATGATACGATATCAGCGAAAGGTCGCAATGCTAGACAAATCAGACCCCTGTAGTGAATATAATTGGCTCAGGTTATTCGGACGTCTCAATGTACAAAGAGCAACCATATAATGCAGGAACAACGATGCCAACTCTTTTGTTACACCTCGTTGTGAATTTTTTGTTATGATCCTCATACAAACAATATGGATCAAGGACAGAATCCTTTTCAACTTTGTAGTAAAATAACCACTTGATATATAGAGCCCGGAGCAACACCGCAAAGATGCAAACACTCAGGAAATCATCTTGGGATTGAAATAGCCAGATTTGAAACCTCTACACATATGTATATTAGCGCACAACTTGCATACAGTGATGCCTACGCGCTTAGTAATTACCTTACGTTCACACTCGATGTGTGACGTTAATCCATATTGACAGATAATTTGTAGCATAGGCGCATAAAGTGAATAACTATCAGCAAGGCTCCTTATGTCAGGCTTCCGAACGCTCGTCGCTTCTAAAGCTGACATCGGATACCGGGCTTACAACAGTGGCTTTCAGACCTTAGTGTCAGGGACGTTAACGAGCACAAGCCCATACGCCGTGAAATGAGCCTTGGGTTAGCTGCTGCCGCTTGCACCTTTGCCTTGTTGCAGCCATAGCATGTTGCGTTTTGTTCCGGATGCTAGCAATTTTACATGAAGAGATTCTTGTCGCTGTTTTGATATATCACAGGCAGATAACGAAGGTTACATTTTATACAAAATATTGGTTTGTTGCAATATGTTTCATTACCTGAGTCGCTTAATGCTTTGTCTTTTCCTAAAGAAGTGTACAAGAAGCCTGTGGTTCGTACAATGCACATGCGGTCATATTATATGACATTACAATATGCGTACATCTTAAAATCTGGCCATTTTTTTTTATCTCAAGCCCTCGAAAGATTTTAAATGCAAAGTATTACCTGTGCAATCTACCTATGCGTTTCCACGCTATGATGTTTTATATATATCAGGGAACGTTGATATTTACAACCAAGTAATCTAGATAAGTATGACGTTCGTATATAGCTGACCCTCTCTCTGATACTGCTGATTGATCGACTCGCCTCTTGTGCCCAACTATCACGAAATGTTTTGTAGCCATGCAGATCATTATTATACCTCATCTTCGTACCTTTTCGAGTCTCCTTAATGGGAGATTATGTACCAAAATAAGGATAGAAACCCATGTGTAAGCTGAATGAGCCTGATTTTATTATAATTAACAGGCTTGAGGAGTAGCTTCATTCCCCAAATCGCGAACTTAGTCGTCCTTGTACTGCTGATATAATCTCATAAAGAACATAGTCAGAATGTAGTGCGACCTTCACTTGTACGGAGGTCCTCTGTGAATCTGTAAGAAAATCGTGTTTGCTTCAGAAGGCACCTGGGAAAAGTCTTAGCAGCCTGCGTCCAACCAATTCGTACTCTACATCGGCGTGCTCGATACGCCGGCAAACAGTTACAGGGAGAGGTAGTGAGGAAATTCGAACCAATGTTTAATGAGTAGTGCCTAGAACCATGTCTTACCCAGTTGTTACATACCACGTAGACGCTCAATGACCAATTCACCCAGGCGACTTAATAAAAAACAGAAGACAACAAAATAATTTCATTGATGCATATTCGGAACATGCTAACGATGTGACCATTCAATGCACTGTTCGAAATTAACGTCCAAATTTGTGTCAAGCAGCAAAAACGCAATTTTTGATTTGCCTCTTCGTAGCTATAACTGATATTGCTGAGTACGAGAGCGCTTGTTAAATTTAATGCAAAAGTCGAAACCATTGTCTAAATCTTACGGTTGTTTGAATCGTCCATGCAATATAATAAGTTGATTACACTCAGCCAAATCCCCCTTCAGATCAACTACAAGTTGATCTCGGCTCATTGAACCAACAATTTTTCTATTAAATTTAACTATCATATCAAGCGCCATATCTATATATTGCCACTTCAGTTAGCCTATCATTTGACGGATGAACCTTAAATGCACCGGATATTTACGCCAGTGGGAGAGCGCGGTTGTGCTCATATATTGTTTAATTAACCATCACATTGATTGTGGAAAGCTTCATTTTCAATGTTCCCTCGTAATAACGAAGACGACATCATATTCAAAATATAGACGAGGCCAATGGCTTGACACATCCAACTAGGGGTTTGCAGAGTGTTATCTTGCTATTCAGTGATTTGTCGAATACGGTTTAACAACTTCGTGATGAAAGGGTGGTCTTTGATAAAGCTAATTGAGTTTATCTGTTCACGCTGAGGAGCCAATTTACTGAATTTTGAATTGTACTGTTGATCATTAGTAGCTTCTGCCTCAAGCTGCTGTGGCAAGTATGATCAGGTCACCAGACATTCATTAGTAGTAAGATGTGGTATATATGAGTTACTTGTTTATACAACTGTCATATGAATGCTATATTGCTGCCAGTGGTTAATGTATTATACTATTATTTCAAACATATTATACAATTAATGTTAAGCATAACATTGCTGTTTACCTGAATTGCAACTTTCATCTTCCAGTATTTGTACTCGACTTTCCTTCTCAGCTTCAGGGGTTATCAGCTGTGGAACATTGTTAGTATTCGTCTAATTAATGGCTCTCAACACAATTTCGCGTGCCCTGGCAAATTGTCAGAATAATTAATGCTTCCTAATATATAGAAATAATGTGCTTTCCAAAATTGATGGTAGGTCGAATGTAAGCTGATTAAGACGACCCGCTCTTCTGTGTCATAGTTCCACTGCGAATGCATGCTGTAGAAACATGCTGATCAAACAACGCGTATTTAACCAATCAACTCTTTCCTTGTTTACCGTATAGCTACATAGTGCGCAGCTGCGATAATGCTTGGTGCTGATATTGACCTTGATTCAGCTGTACAATCGAAGCTGTTCCATTGCTATTTGCTCCCAATTCACATATTTGTCGTCACCATATATGCGGAGATACTTCCTTTAGAATGACAATAACACTGTTCCTGTAGTTGCTTTTCTCTAATGGGGAGAGTGCATAAAATATTACCAAACGCAGCTGCTCTCTTTATGCTTGGCTTTACTTAACGAGCTCTGCGCCTACGACGAATAATGTCTCTTACCACTACCTAATAGACCAACAGCATAAGTACTAATCGCCTTTCTGCATTCAAGGGAGCTTGCTGCTACATATAAACGTTCTGATTTCCACGCATGCGCGAGGGATACAAATGATCTTTATCTATCGATATATTATCGTGAATTAAAAAAGGATAGGTAGGTAACCAGAATAATTGTGATTGGGCATGTTTGAAATCTATAAGTTTTGGAAACATGCTCAATTCAGTATGCGAACGCAGCGTGTAAAAGTGGCTATTTACTTGACCACATTATAAGTGAGGCATGATGTTGACAAATAAACCGAAACTTGGATACGTAACTTTTTCAGCAGAAACAAATATCAATACAGGTCATGTTTGCAATGCATGATGTATTTGCATCAACTAATATTTTATTCTATGCGATGAGAGAATACTTTAGGGAAATGAAATTCAATTACATCTGGTTTGATTTGCTTGAACGGATATAATTGGCTTGTAATTCACGATCGCAACAATTACATTTGGTACAGCATTCCGGATAATTTACCAGTCAAGCGCTAAATATAGAGGATCAGGTAGCTTGCGCTTGCCGCAAGACATTATTTTTTTTCGTAATAATCAGTTCACTGTATAAGTCCAGGGTATATTGTGTCCTTGCTGTTATTCAATAACCTTTCCGATATCATTACACTCTGTGTACTGCAGAAGCTATTATCACACTGCGGATTGTCGACCCGAACAAAGGAATATAGGGTCGTGCTGTCACCATTTGTCATCTAGCCTCTGATACAGCTGGACACGTTTGACATACTGCTTGCTTTGAACATGCCTTAGACTGTATATGAACTAGCACAAAGAAATTCTGCGTGTTCCGTTTCACAGATTTTAGCCTTTGCACTGCTGCTAGACTCCGCACCAGCGAGAAAGTGGGTAATGACCAACGACAACGCGGTTGGTTGGTCTCTCTGGATTTCCGTATTCCTCGGAATCTCCTAATGATTATTCCAGTCCTAATTTTTGAGGTCCTTATATGCGATTTAATTTGGCCCGCTACCAAATAAGCGGACGCCTCAATAATTCAACATGAATTAACTAAGCTACATGCTAATTATGTAAGGCGAACCGCCTTAAACTTGAATGGCCTTTCAGTTGGCCACGATATTAAGATATATACATACGATTAACACAACGCAGACGATGACATATTATGTGACTTAAACTTAAATTTCCTTCCATTTGGCATAGAACATAAACACGCATGGACAATGTTACAACGTACATATATTAGAGAGACCCTCAACAACTAGTGCTAAACTTGAAAAGGATCCGCAGCATCAAAGGTCTGACTTAACACTCGTCACGTGGCCTGGCGGGGGTCAACACAATCACCTTAGACCGTTATGACGAGACATAAGCCACATTATTACATAAATTTCTATGATAATCCGCCGGGGGGTGGCTTGCCTAAGCCGTTAATCATAACACTGCTGTTCAACCGAATTTGCTCTGAATCCTGAAGACCTATATCAAACATTAACGCTGACCAATGCACATTCATTGCTGTACCCGCATTAGCTTGGTGTATCATGTTTGATGGGTACACATTTGTATATATCAGGATAAACGTCATAGGGTTAATCTCTGTAGTCGGATTAATCCACATCAACTACACCATAAACATCTTTGAATAGACCCATTATGTTTATATGAGATGGAACGCGCTAGGCTAAGAAAGTTTGTATAATTGTGGCACAATTGATGTATAATTGTTAATTAAACCCAGAATTTTTGAATGTGATTAAGTCAATATGATTTCTCATAGTTATAATGTTTTATTGCGATTTATCTTAACACCCCTAGTCATTAGTTTAATACATTGTCCATCGGACACTATACAACCTATCCTGTCCTGAGATGACACCCCTAGATGATCCATTAATTCAATGTCTGTCTAGGTTAAAATATATATATATATATGTATAATATATATATATATATATATATATATATATATATATATATATATATATATATATGCATATATATATATATATATATATATATATATATATATATATATATATATATATATATATAATATATATATACTATATATATATATATAGATATATATATATATATATATATCTCTATATATATATATATATATATATATATATATATATAATATATATATATATATATATATATATATATATATATATATATATATATATATATATATATATATATATATATATATATATATATATATAAATTTATAAATATATGTATATACATATAAATATATATATACATATATTAATATAAATATATATTTGTTCGGATACACTTATATGGGTGAACTCTGATAGCAGACATTAGCACCACACAATGCCAGTCATATTGGTTAACATTGGCAGATCTCTGTGTTCTTGTCCACATTTGCCACCTTTAGTGCACAGGCTCTGAAAACGCATTTTGTGTCGCAGGGAAATCGATGCAAGTGCTACCCACCAGAACGGTTCAGGTGTTAAGGGGCATCATGCTCAGCGGAGCCAGAAAACGACGAAATGAATAGTCTGGGCAAGACTTGGTGGCTTACTATCTGCTTTGATTACCTAGTGTAGCACTTAGCAGAGCATATTCCATTGAAGCATTCTTTGAAATGTTCTCTATTTGTTTGCTTCCACTTCTGTCAGTATTAGCCAAGCGCTCACATTTTCACTGAGCTTCTACAGTTATTTCAATGCTGGTCAATGATATGTTTCCACTCACTATGCGATGCAACGATATTCGATTTCGCATGCACTAAGTTTGTACGTTTTAGCCTATCAAACAGCTTCACTAGCAAACGGCGAAAAAGGGAAGTGGCAGTGATTGAACTGGTTCGTGTCTGAATTGCGCTAGTATTATCAGGAAATTACAACAATATCGGCCTAATGTATTGAGCTGTTCCTGGGCTACGAGGTCGGGTTTAATATAGCATATGTATCACAGTCGATGTGCAGCTTAATGCTGAAGAAAAATGATCTTGGTAGCTGTGGTCATTCTGTTCTTGATTTATTCTATTTGCCATATTTTTAATGCACACAGGCATCGGATAGACGCTGAAACAATAACATAATTTAGTGATTGAACACTGTGTATCAAAGGTCTCACGTTTTACATATCATAAATTCCGTGGAAAATCATACCATGGAAAATATCACCGACAGCGATATTTATCTTTGTATCTGATCAAAGTGCATTGAATATATTATAATTGTTTGATGAATTTGAAGAATCAGGAGATCTTCTGTAACTTACGCCAAACATCGCTTGTTTCGATACTGTAAATTAGGTTATATAACGGTAAATTCCTTTTCATTTTTTAGATACTGGTATGTCAACAGTTCGTCTGTAAGGCCGCATGTGCGTCTCTAATGTACGTGATGGAAGATGGCGGTGAATCAGGTGGTCAAGTTCTAACGCACAATGTATATTTCCCTAAAAGGGTATGGCCAAAATTAATGCCATGGCGGTGTCAGCACAATTGATATGTTCACAGTACATTTGATGATATATATCATATTTATTGTGAACCATGCAAATGATTATCTGGTACCACACAATGTGGTCGTTTAATGATTTAGTATCGTTGTCATTATTGAAGATGTCTTGATCCATAAGGACAACGGCAATATAAGTCTGTCAGTTAGAATGTGATACCCTAAGACAAATACGGCGTTATATATTATTGTACACAAACCTTTTTTTTGCAACGGTGTAATATCGCGGTACTCAAAAGCAACTAACCACATTTACGATAGTGTGCTTCTCCTGTATGTGCAAAACTTATATGTAAGCAGAGATCTTGCAATTTCGTACTCATCCAGCGCCTTCAATAGCACGCAAATGGTTGCACCAATGTAATGATATTTGAAGCTCCGGAATACTGGTGTTTTCTATATTGCTGTTGAAAGGTTAATAGTTGCATAATTTTGTACACAGTGCAATTTCAAATGTGGCATTTCTTAAAGTGATCTAATGCAATATTGTGTTTTCTATCAATTCATTTTTTGGTAGTTTGATAACAGATAATGTATGATTTGCTCTTAACACCTAGATTCGTAATGAATCATATCGAATGGACAGTTAAACTGTTTGACGCAGTTGAACAGATATCTTTATTATGCAATCTATCATTACATTGTTGATTGTCATGCAGTTAAAATGATGTAATTCCATTCCTTCACCACATCTACAGCACGCTGATTGTGGCTCATTGAATTGACACCTGCTCCATGACAAATCATTAGCATGATATATTCCGCCATATTCTCTCGTCAGTTATCCACTCCTGTAGCAGAATAACCTAAAATGCACCGGAAGTTTTTGCCAATTTTGGGAACGCGGTTGTACTCGTGCATTGCTAATCATCTTGCTAGGTGAGCTTTACATTTGCCATTGCATTTATATGGTCGCCAAGTGCACAGATGCAGATCATTACCTGTACAATTTACCTATGCGTTTTCACGCTATGGTGTCTTTGATATATCTGGGAACGTTGATACTTACATCAAAGAAATCTAGGATGTTATGACGTTTGTAGACAGCTGTAACTAGGTCTGATACTACTGAATAATCGACTCAGCTTTTTTGCCCAACTATCACGAAATGTTCTGTAGCCTTGCAGATCATTATTATACCACATCTACTTTACCTTTACGAATCTTCCTAATGTGATATTATGTATCTACATCAGTATAGCAACCCATGTGTAAGCTTTTTTGCCCAACTTTGCCCTTTGCCTTTTGCCCATGTGTAAGCTGAATGTCATTATTGACAGCCTTGAAGAGTAGCTTAATTCCCATCATTGCGAGATTAGCCGTCCTTGTACTGCTGATAATACCCCATAAAGAACATACTCAGAACGTAAGAGGAGATTACCTTAAGAGCAACTGGCGATTGTACATTATGTAATGAGAGTTAATTAACATCCGCCACAGGATACGCGGTAAACAGGATTATTCTTTTATCAAAACGAAATGGCTCCGCCTGTTTGAAAAACAAAATGTAAAGATGATTTCGAATTTAATACAAGCAAGACATCATTTTAAGTCTGTATATGTTGTGGATGAGTCATATGTAAGATATACATGTAGTTCTATTAAATTAAAAATCTCTGTTACGTAACAATGATAAAGATGTACTAGATCTATTTAATGAAATGTCGTTGATATTACTCATTACTGTCACGCAACGGAATCTGTTACGCAACAATGACAATGCATCAGTCAATCATCTAAATGACCTGCAGGACGACACGCGACTCTTTCATGCGACATGCCCGCAAGTGTCTGGTCAATCAAGAAAGTCAATTCGTCCTCTGTGAATCTGTAAGGAAATCGTGCTTGACCAACATAACCAATTCGTACATCGGCGCGTACGATTAGCCGGCGAACCGGTAAAGGGCGAGGCAGTGAGTAAATCCGAACTTATTTTTATTGAGTAATGCTTAGAACCGTGCCTATCATACGCAATATACATCCACAATTTAATGCCTAAGACCATGTTGAAGAAGACGATTTGAAGGCATTACGCAGCATGCTGTGATTTCCAAGTAACGTTAAAGTGGCTAGCGTGTGAATTCTTTGAAATATCAATCATGTCGAAGATGCACTAGAAATAACCGTAAGAGAGTGAAGCGATGGTTTAGCCAAAGATTGCTGCCTTTTCTTGGAAGTGAAGTTGAGTTCGGTCAATCTAAGGACATTAATGGTATGCAATGACCATTGTTTTGACGCAAAAGATGTTTAAATCAATGTTTCCACGTACCATTGGCGCTGTGACATGTTTTACGATGTTTTACGAGTTTTGTTTTGCGGTGCAGATATCACTTTCTCTTCATCTTAACATACGATCGGATATGTTGATAATCAATCAACCTAAATCATAACGTCGCCTACAGCTACAAGTGACGTAGCAAAACCCAGCGGGCTATCTGGAACGTGATTCACAACATGATAGTGGTAAATGAATCGATCCTTACAGTTTTCATCAACCACATCTACTTAGTACACACAGACCTAGCGATGTTACCGTCTCGATTACCGTTTGGTTACGAGGTGCCGGGCTAGCTGGTTGATTATGATTGCTTCCTGATGCTTGAAAGTACAGCTCGCACATCGAATACCTTGAACGTCTTAACAGCCGGGACAAGATTTTGTGATTTTTCATATTGCAAATAAGCAGCATCAACAGCTTTTGCTTTAGTTTATGCCCTTCATCTGGCATATGTCGGTCTTGTGCTTGGCCGAGTAATTAATTTTCCCTTGCCGAACCCATTATGTTAATTACAGGAATATTATTATTCAGAAACCCACCCGACTCACCTTTTAATTGAAGAGGTATGCAACGGGTCAGCACGCATGCAACCCGCGTGCTGTCAGTGCATACGGCTTATCATTGGATGATATGTGCCCATTCGCCACCAATTAAACCATCATGTTTTTAGTTTTGATGCCCTTTTTCCTGTTAGGATCACGATTCAAAGAGCACACCTTCAAGTTACATGGATCATGTCTTTTTATGCGCAGTGCTGTCTACCGGATTTGTAGCAATTATGGATAGAGTGGTCTGAAAGCATTATGGGTACATAGAGGTTGAATACCGAAACAAGATGGATCTTGGCTCTGCGGCGGCGCTTTTTGTATTGGTAATTCAGCTCTGGCGAATCAGAGTAGAAATGAAATTTATGCATAGTTGCAATGGCGAAGATTATAATACTACTAAAACGGGTAACACAGAAGTTGGCTGCTGCACTATCATCATATTTATATGACGAATTTTGATGATGGCAGAGGTTATATCTTTAGTAACATAACCTACATGTCGGTTTTAAGGCGTACCATATACAGCCGTAATTCAAAATCTGCTTGAGTGACAAACAAGATACATACTCGTTTATTAGGATCAGGTAGCTTAACAGGAACTAGGTATCTGCATGATGAACATTACATAGAGAGTATTCAGCCATATCGCTCATATCGCAGTGACAGCAGATGTACTGCATTCGATGCGTTTTGCGAACATAAAGTTTCTACCGAAAACCTTCAATTTGGATACAACTGGACTGGCAACAAAAGCAACGCTACATTCATTGTAATGTATAATGCTCAAGTTAAGGAAGATACCGATACCAGGGAGTTGAAACGATCTACCTAATACATCTCTTCATTGACATCCGTCTATCTACATACTGTTGTTTATCATTTTATATAACCCGCACATTGATAACTGTTTGTCTATCAAAGCCTTTTGTATTGCAATGCTCGGCGACAAAGCACACTCAATGGCCAAGAGTTCCCTTTGAAATCAGGCATATAGTATCTGTTTAAATAAAGACATCCACTTTGACCCGGTATCGATTCCGTATATGGATATTACGTCCAGCGTAATCCACGATATAGCTGGTATTACCTTTGGTGATTGATGGCATAGCATTAAGCCGCGAAGCAGCTACGATGGAATCTAATTTTTCCTTGACCCTCTGTAGAAAAATACTTAGCTGTACAGTTAAGCTACACTTGTTGTATAGTGATTGATCGAAGTACTGGTTGCTACAGTCTCAGACTCGAAGAGCGTACATGCATTACTGCTGTGATTTGGAATATCTTGAAAGCCATATACAGGAAAACGAGGCATGAATAACAGCCGTGTGAATGACACAGACAAATTACCGCCCAGGAACAAGGTTATCTAGGTTGATAAAGCTTAGCATTTCAATGAAGCCTAGCAATATGTCATGATTTGTTCATGGGCATTGTGAGGGCAGATGAGTGGTGAGGTTAATCCAAGCACACGGACAGACACACCTTCTAGAATCAATCAAGATCAGACACTAGGGCCCCGTGTTAATGATACATCTTTAGTCAGTTTTCCCAATTCAAACTACAATTTATCTTGATATTCATTGATGCAGCATTCATGATGTAAGGATCCGTGTTGATCTTCAGGCTAAACAGAAATCTTAACCTAGATGTCACCCTAGTTAAGTCACAATCCCAAGACAATCATGCACAAGTGCCAATTGTTAAGAATCAAGTACACCAAGGTGAAATCTTACGGTTCCTTCTAACGCATATCACTATATCATATTTGAGTATCAATTGCTGCGTACGCCTCGGCATCTGTCATTCTGTTGTTTGCTAGGACTGACATATCCCGTGTTTTATGCTGCAATTCACGCTGGCAACGTATCGGCAATGGTATTAATGTTGGTACAATGGTCCGACAGCGTCACGTTGATTGCGCCACGCGGTACAGGGCTCTACGATCCAACGTTTTGCAGATGACGGATTCCGTTGAGACGCACACCATGGTTTATCAGCAGAAACTGTAATTATTGTATCCGTATATTTCATCAATGTGTATTGAACATACATAAAAAGTTGTTTAACTGCGTGCAAGTAAAAGGGCGTGCACCAATTTATCTTTAGCTGTAACGCAAATAACCATTCATGGTTAAACGTTCAATACATTTATCAGTAACTTGAAATCCAACCCCCCTCCATGTGATTTTGTCACAGTATATCGCGAAAACGTAGCAATCTCCGAAGTAAATCAATCCAGTTAAGACGGACAACCTATAAAATGATAATAATAAAGAATATTCGATCATCTTTTCTTCTCCTTTTATTTTTGAGCACCGACCCTCATATACAGGAAGTAAACGAACGGATTACACTTTCAACTTCGGTGGGGTAAATAAACACCACGTAATACAGCCTATGTTGAATGCATGTAAAGCCACAACCACATGAAATGTTGGCGCAAACATATTAAGCATTTAGCAATTATATGTGTCATATTTCCTTATGTTTCGATTGGTGATGTCTTGGTAACATTGCAGAAATGCTACATGGTGGATTTAGCATAACCACAAAGAGCATATGGCCGCATTGACCGCAAACATGAACATAATAATGTTGCCAGCATTAAATGCTTCATACTTTTGTTTTTAAAAACATTGCTGATAACCTGAATTGAAACTTATATCATCCAGTATTTATACGCAGCATTTATATTGAGAGCTACTTAGGGTATCAGTTGTGGAATATTGTATTATATGATGAAGATAATAACAGATCTATAAATAGAAATCGCATGAAACATCCACCACCCGTTAGGATAGACTGGTATAATAAGATGACATGTGTTCCGTCAAAATTGATTGTCTTATAATGTGTTGCACGATATGAGGTTCGCATCACTTACGGCTAGCTATAGGCGGCTATATTGATTCGTCGATAATCTAGAGCGAGACTGCGCTCATTCACCTCAAGGTTATCGCATCTTATTGGATTGCAGCAACTAGCATCATAGATTATCATTTGCATAATCCGCTGTCCCTTACTCCCCCCTCTGCTAAAAACAAACTTTCTCATAGCAGCCGCACTTAAATGCAGCTGTGGATTTTCCGGATTCGGCCGAATGGCTGTACTCATATGCAAACGAATCTTTTGGCGGCTACATTTTCATTGTAAATATTTCAGTTAGTAGTTATGGTGGCTGCTGCAGCCACTCCATATCGTCCGTACATTGTATAAGTTACCATTTGTTTTATGCAATCAATTAGTGTCGATGAATACTATCTTGTTATCAAGCAAGATTTGACAACTGTTGTAAAGAGGTTGCGACGCATTGTTTTCCTTTACAGTAGGATATTGCATCAGAACCAAATATTATCTTTGTTGTTGATTCTTTAATTATTATTGATGCTGAAATGAATGTGTCAACAATATTATATAATCGTCTATTTCCATCGATGCGTTATATACCATTAATAATAGAATATATACTAATATATGTCAAATTTGTGGTGAACCATGCAAATTATTATTTTGCACCACACATATTGATTGTTTATTCATTTAGTTGACGTTGGTATTATTGAAAACGTCTTGATTCTTACGGACAACGGTATCATTAGTTCGTTAGTTAGAATATGGTATCCCATGACCAATCAGGTGTTACAATTCAGTGAACACGTATTGTATAGAAGCGCGGTACTCAAAAACTGACCGCATTTACGATGGTGTGCTTCTTCCTGTATGCAATTGCAATTGCTACCCTAATTTTGTAAACGGAGCAATTATTTAAAGTGATATTTTGGGGGGAAGAATAGCAACCGATAATGTTTGATTTTCATTTTCATTAAGATTCGTACTGAGTCAAATCGAAGGCATTGTTAAAGTCTTGGACCCAATTAAAAATAAATAAATCTTCATTTCACCATATATAATCAATTTGTTGATTATCAAGCAATACAATGAGTTGACTCAACTCGTCCAATACCCCCTCCGCATCAACTACATGCTGATCTTGGCTCATTGAATTGACAATTGTCTATGAAATATTAGCATCATTTGCGCCATATCCATATCATGCTACTACAGTTAGCCTATCCTTCGACGGATGAATCTTAAACGCACCGGATATTTTCGCCAGTTTGGAGAGCGCAGTTGTACTCATATATTGTTTAATTAATCATCACATTGATTGTGGAAAGCTACAGTTTCAATATTGCCTCATAATAATGAAGACGACTCTTGCAGACACGCTGCCTCATATTCAAAATATAGACAATGACAATGGCTTGACACATCCAACTAGGGTTTTGCAGAGTGCTATCTGGCTATTCAGTGATTTGTCGAATACTGTTCGACAACTTCGTGATGAAAGGCTGGTCTTTGATAAAGCTAATTGTGTCTATCTTTTCACGCCAATTGACTGATTTTTGAATTGTCCCGTTGATCATAAGTAGCTTCTGTCTCAAGCTGCTGTGGTAAGTCGGAACAGGTCACCAGACATTCATTAGTAGTAAAATGCGGTATATAGGAGTTACTTTGTTTATCAAAATGTCATATGAATGCTATATTGCTGCAAGTGGTGAATGCATTATACTATCAGTTCAAATATATTAATCAATTAATATTTAGTATAACATTGCTGTTAACCTGAATTGCAAATTTTATCTTCCAGTATTTGTACTCGACATTCCTTCTGAGCTCCAGAGGTTATCAGCTGAGGAACAATATTAGTATTCGCATAATTTATGACAGATGAGGCTCTCAACGCAATTGCGCGTGCGCTGGCAATTGTCAGAATAATTGTTCCTTCCTATTGATATAGAAATAATTTGCTTTCCTAAATTGATGATAGCTCAAATATAAGCCGGAAAAGACGACCAGCTCTTCTGTGGTATCTTTCCACTGTGAATACATCAGCGCATTCTGTAGAAAGATGCTGATAATACAACGTTTATTTAACCAACCAACTCTTTCCTTGTTTACCTTATAGCTACATAGTGCGCAGCTGCAATAAAGCTTTGTGCTAATATTTACAGTGACGAAGCAGTACCATCGAAGCTGTTCCATTGCTGTTTGCCCTCAATTCACATATCTGTCGTCACCATATATGTAGAGGTGTATCCCTTAGAATGACAATGCACGTACATTGCTTAACACACATGTATGTATATATGTAACCACGAATTTTGAAAATGTTGTTAAATCAATATCATTTTCTTTTCTCATCGTTATCATATTTTGTGTGATTCATCTAAACACCCTTGGTCATTAGTTTGATACATTGTCGATCTGACACTTCACAACCTGTCCTGTTCTCAGATGACACCGCTGGATGATCTTTAAACACTCTTAATGTCTGTCTAAGTTTTTATTTACTCGCTGTTCAAATAGTTTTCACTCACTTTATTGTTAAAGCATGTTGTTAAAGCGTATTATTTCAGTTAAGCGTGTTATGTGTGTTATAATGAGTACAACTTAGCCAGGCTGTTATTTTGAATAGAGAATGCAAGTTTCATGATTGTTGAAGTCATTACATGGCGTAATACAGTTTATAAAGATGCTAGTATGATTCGCGGAACTACCTATCACGCGCCAGAGGAAATCGAGAACACCAAATGGACTACATGTCTATTGTTCTAAAGCAGCACCGAGTTAACGCTGCACATGAATAGCCTTGTTTCGTCGCTAAGACCTTGTTTATATATATTAGCATATCGCCCTACTGTATGTTAAATTAATCTAATATTACTGTAATTGAGATCCATTCACTGAAACTAGATGTATAGATCGCCAAGTTTCATAGAAGTAGGTGTGATCCATTCGTTAACCGCCTTGTTGATTACCTGTTACAAAGCATATATCAATGCTACAACGACTTCAACCTATTGTGTGTTGATAGATTTGACCTTACAAATCACCAAGGCTGTTAGCACAAAGAGTTACCGACACGAATGAATAATGATCCATTAAATGATACGCTGATGAGGAGGAGGAATGAACGAGGGGGTGGTTGGTCAATCAAGAGTGACTAAAGGCGTTGTTCCTGTCTACCGCTATAGTATTACGTGCGCAACTCAATATATAATGATCGATTGTTCGCGATTTGCTGTGTCTATATACCCAACCAAGTAAATGATGTGAACACTAACGACGCTTAGCCCGACAAAATACAATTCATTACAGCATACACTTGATATTGTGTTTCGCAGAGCGAAGTAGCTATACTAGCGATCTCATTGCATTAGCCTTTGAGAGGAGACAAATTGACCGGGTGGATGCCTACTTTAACTCGCACATTAAATCGTCTACTCAGTCATCCGAAGTGACTGAACGTCAGGAACGCTGTGTGAATATTTTATCTCATTATCACGCTATTGGTTCAAAAGGCTTCCATGTATCATCACGTAGAATACATCCATTTTGATTTGAGGTGAAAGAAATTTTCTACATCATTTATTGTAATAAGCTGTTAGATGCCCTCCGCGTGTTTACCAAAATACATTTTGAATGGGGTTGCTAATAGTAGGGTAAAACACTACGTGTAAGTTGAAAACATTCGAGAAAGGGGAATATATTTGTTGTGCCTAAGAAAAAATGGAAAACATGTATCGCTTAAAATTCAAGTCGTTGTAATTTAATTATAACTGCCTGAAAATCGTTCTTGTTGTGTAAACCCCAAACTTGGAAAGTACACTTCTCTCGTCTTTCTTTACACAATGGGTCCGCTTCATATATCTGCAATGCAATATCATAATAAAGTCACTAGTCACTATGACCATCGAAATATGTACTAGGTTAAAAGGTACCGTGCCGTCAGAACATTCAGGCTATATAATGATGTTTAACAAGACTGTAATTTCCTAAGTGGCAGCTCACAATGGCAGCGATAAAACGTGCGCTGCAGGTCTCATGGAGGCATATCAGGCGGAGATAAACGCAATAGATGACTATGCAGTTAAGTTGAATACAATATTTACATACGCTGAATCTTACGCATTGCGTTGTAGCATCCGTCTGGATGAAGGCTGAAAAGACGTCGATCACCTCACATTGATAATACCAGATAATCTAGTGTTGTTGGCGTACGAATTCTTTTGCGAGTAGCTCCTTTCAATTACCAATCCAGATTAAAACCTGTTACTCAATGACAAAAATATTAAGAACCCTCATGATTACTACGACCTTCACTATAACTGATGGAAAAAAAATTAATACTGGAGTAAACACGACTTAAACTAACACAAGCGAAGCGCGAGAGGGATGAGGTATTCAAAGAACGTCTGTAACCTTTGAACTCTCTGTAAATTCACGTTGATTGCAGGCAAGTGATAGATTGCATTGGAGCATTCTTTAAAATGTTCATTCTATATTTGTTTGCATCCAGTCTTGTCAATATTAGCCATGCGCTCAGATTTGTCAATGAGCTGCTATGGCAGCATCAATGAAGGTCAATATTTGGTTTCCCTCGTTGCAACATTAATCGATTTCGCATGCACTTACCTTGTACTGCAAAGAAGGGAAGTGACAGAGATTAAACTGGTTCGTCCCTGAATTAGGCGAGTATTATTAAGGAAATTACAGCAAAATCGACCTCGTGTATTGAGCTTTTACTGGGCTACGATGTCAGGTTAAACAAAGCAAATGTTTCAAGGGCGATATGCAAGTGAATATTATTAAAACATATTATCTCAGTAGCTGTATTTATTTTGTTCTGGATTGATCCCATGCCCCATATTTTGATCGCCGTTGATACAATAACAAACAGTGCGATAGTGATTGAACACTGTGTATCAAAGGTCTCACGTTTTAAATATCATAAATGCCGTGATAAAATTATACCATAGCAAATATCACCGGCAGCAATAACTGTGTTTTCTCTGTATTTGATCAATGTGCATTGAATACATTATAAATGTCTGATGAATTTGAAGAATCTGTACGTCTTCTGTAATTTACGCCGAACAGTGCTTGTTTCGATACGGCAAGAGAGGTAATATAACGGTAAATTCCTTTTCATCTTTTCGGTACTGGTATGTCAACAGTGTGTCTGTAAGATCGCATGTGTGTCTCTATTGTACGCAAAGGAAGATGGCGGTGTATTCGGTGGTCATGTTCTAACGCACAACCCATATATATATATCCCTAAACGGGCACGGCCAAAAACTAATGCCATGGCATTGTCAGCAAAATTATATAATCGTCTATATCTATTGATATATTAACAGTATATTTAATGATCATATTTATTGTGAACCATTCGAATGATTTTCTTGCACCACACTAAGTGATCGCTTATTGATTGAGTTTACGTTGTCATTATTGAAGACGTCTTGATCCATAGGGGCAACGGCACCATAAGTTGGTCAGTGACAATGTGGCACCCTAATACCAATACGGCGTTATATATAAGTGTACACATCCCTTTTTTGCTACAATGCAAAATCGTGGTGTTCAAAAGCAACCAGCCGCATTTACGATAGTAGACTTCTCCCTGTATGCGCAAAATTTATATGTAAGCAGAGATGTTGCAATTTAGTACTGATCCAGGGAATTCAATTGCACACGAATAGTTTTACCAATCAAAGCTATTAATGAATGGACTTTGTCTCCTTCTACAATATATTTATTAGAATTCTGCGATCAGGTCTATTACCCCACACATGGCATAGGCAGGAAGCTGCAGGGTGACTTGGGATCTGGCGGATTCGGTGCGGTATTTTGATGACCTAATTCTATTTTTGGAAAGTGATTTCACCATCTGTTCCGTTATTTTCCGCCCTTGAAATCTTTGCGACCTTGGTGACCTCATGGAGGGGCGCTATTTTGGATGAGGTCATTTTTGGAAAGTGATTTCACAATTTTTGTCGGATATGTAGTCATAGTTTGCTGAGCTAAGCTAAATGATGGGATAGAGGGTGTATATAAAACGGGAGAGTGTCTCAGTCCTGCGTTCATTTATAATCATGGCTGGGAAACGGATGAGCGACGCGGATTTGTTAAAAGCCGTGGAACAAATCGAAATGGAGGAAGTGAAACCGCTATACACACGATACTTTGCACAGTATTCGATAGTGGTTTGGAATAAAGATGTAGTGTTTTTGAAAATCAATTTCAAGAAATGTCACATAGAGTTTGGGATGCACTGTGTATTGGACTGTGGTTACGAAATAGCTGCTGTCACAGAAACAATGAAACAGTTAGAAGCGGGAGAGGAGAGTCGTGTCGAGGTCTCTATTGGTGCAGACGTGACGATGAGTGTTCGATACCCGATCCCTATGGTGCTGATAAAGAAGGGTCAGGTGACAATGGAAATGGACAGTTACTCGTGGTATATGTCTGTAGAAGCGTGGGAGGAGTTGAAACAGCTCTACAGAGCCCACGTGATGAGAGCGAAATTAATGGAGGAATATCTGATGGTGGTATACACAGACACGCTTGTCGAATTAATCGAAGCTCTAATACCAGAAAAATGCCATGGCTGTCAGATCGACCACCCGAGTCAGCGACAGCATAATCTATGTTTGATGGCCGAACCTGAAGAACAAGTTCGGATGTGTATGACGGATGCTCTCGAGCGTGTTGACGAACACTATGTATCAAGTTTATGGGAATTAAGTATAGGTTTAATTGACCCCTGCCCCTCGTGGATGGAACGTAGCAAATGGTTGTGTGTGGACTATAGGTTGGAGTCGGTGAAATCAGATATTGAAATACGTGTAATTAACAGATTGTGTAATAAATGAGTGAAAATACAGGCCTGTGTTTGTTTCTTTTAATTATTATTTGGAATGTATGTTATAAAGAGTTCAAATTTGGTGGTGATCATTTATGGCTAAGATAGTCAGAGAGTAACATCAACATGACGGATGCGTATAGCAGGTGGTCTGTTTTAAAAGACAAGTTACAGATGCATGCACAACTAACTCGAGAACTGAGAGACAATAAGATCTATAGACAAATTAGTATAAATCAACAGCGCTTGATGGAGTATGGTTACGATTTTGATACGGCTCTTAGTAAAGCGATCAAAGCTAGAGAGTGTTTAATGGATCGTCAGTTAACTGCGTTCGTGTCTGAAGATGAGGTGGATTAAAGTAATTATAAATATCGTTTAACAACAAGTTCACTGTCAGTAAAGGTTAAATCTTTAAAGCGACGACATGGAAACTTGTGTAGAATGTGACGAATGTCAGAGAGTTGCTGAGAGACCCAACAACCATATAGACCCAAGACACCTGCTCAGGGTAAACACAGACCCCTGAGGTTAAGGCGATGTCCTCTGTGTCAATGTGGGTTTGTTACCAAGGCGCTTTTGACCCAACACTTGAAATATCACTGTAATTATAAGCTCTACATTCACAATCGAAAATTAAGAAAAACAACAGGCACAACAAAGCAGAGGAAGGTTGTGACGTAATCGGAAAGCTTAACCCCACAACCTGGTGTGCGTGCGATACCACGTGATTTACCGGATCTGAAATTAATTCGTCACGTGATCACGAAAAACCGCTGACATCAGCTAAATTAATTCGTCACGTGATCACGAACAACTGCTGACATCAGCTGAATTAATTCGTCAGGGGATAAATAAGCGAACACGAACAGATTTTTGTTTCATTCAGGATGGCTGAGGAGAACAGCGAGGAGTGTGAGTACATTGACGGACCGTTGTATACCAGTCGTCGTAGTGGTTGCTTTCAAATCACCCAGTGGTGTAGTAACCCAGACCCCAATGATTTACACATTCGCGATCGATGGAGCGGACATCAAATAAAATTACCCTCAAATGCCTTTCTCAGAAGCGGGACGGCTCTTACATCACTCGGAAAGAATAAAGAACATCGAACAATCAGTTTGAACGCTCATTATTTAGTGGTATTTAAGAACCCTCGGGACGCTTCACAAATCATGCATTTAGCCAAACAAATGTACCCGCGAAACATCAAGTATGTACAAGAAGCCTTTTCGGATGCTACTTCGCAACCTCACGGTTATTTGTTTATCGATTTGAAACAGGCAACACCAGATCACTAACGGCTACGAACTGACGAACTACGACCCAATCAAGTTGTATACCTACAGAAATAAATACCATCGATCATCGGACGACCGCCATTTTTATCGTTAGACATAGATCACGGCAGAGCATCTCAGAAAACACGCTGATACATTACGAGTGATGGCTAAAGCCAAACCCCCTGTCAATAGGGCTTTGATTCACACGGCTGACAAAGAATTGATAAATTGTCTATGTGAATGTGCACTCAATGTTTTAAAAGGAAACGTATCCTTGACTTCAGTTCAGAAGCGTAAATTAGCCCGATACAAACAAGGTCTGCGCGCTTTGATCTCACCTAAAACTAACGTCAAGAAAAAGAAAAGAGTATTACAAACCGGTGGTTTTCTCCCGGCGTTATTAGGACCTATTTTAGGTATCGCTGGTCCGTTGTTAGGCAAACTATTGGGCTAAAATTATGGCTAAGAAAATGATGTTGGTTGATCCCCGGGTACTGTCAAGTGGGCGTTACGATCAAGCTCCCACTGTTGACGTGTTATCCAACTTGGATGCGGAGATGAGGGATGTCCTGAATCGTAGTGATTTATCGGAGGAGGCTAAAGTAGAATCTTATAACCAAATTTTAACAAAACACCGGGAGTATTACCGCCAGCACAGAACCCCGACACCTCCCACAGCCTTAGCTAATACCCCGCCCCACACACCCAAACAAGAAGATGTGTCTATTGCGGAAGTTGTAGAAACCATCCCTGATAAATTTCAGAAAAAAGGGCGTTTGCTATTAGAACGCCTTCGAAAAAACCCAGACGTGGGTTGGAATGAACGAGGGGAATTAACGATTAAAGGACAAGCCGTTAGTGGGACTAACGTGGCGGATTTGGTTAACGATGTGTTGAGACGGCGTAAACACTTTGAACCAGAGGGTTGGAAAAGATTTGCTGAAGCGTTGCGGGACTCCAATATTCCTCAAGATTTAGTAGGTCACCCCGATCGATGGAACTATATCCGACAGGGGGCGATGCAAATAGATAAAAGACCTGGTGAGGAGGAGCCTGTAACACAAAATTGGATGTCATGGAGAAGTTAAGTGTGTATTTCGACCATGAGGCACCGGTCGCGTATGGAGGGGTGCAGCCATTGGTTAGAGCTACGAAACTCAAAACAAAGGCAGTCAGACAATGGTTGGGCGAGCAAGATGCCTATACATTACATAAACCGATCCGTCGTCGATTTCGAAGACGACGCGTCATAGTCGGAGGAATTGACCATCAATGGCAAGCCGATTTAGTGGACATAACTCGCTTAGCCAAACAGAACCAAGACATGAAATTTCTCTTGACCTGTATCGATGTATTCTCGAAATATGCGTGGGTGATACCACTAAAAAATAAAACGGGTGACAGTTTGATTCGAGCCTTTGAGAGTATATTAAAACAAGGGCGGAAGCCCCTGTGTTTACAGACTGATAGGGGTGGAGAATTTATCAACCGTAAATTTCAGACATTTCTTAAGCAGCAGGGGATTCGCTTTTTTACCACCCACAACGAAGAAACCAAAGCTAGCATAGTCGAGCGGTTTAATCGTACGTTAAAAACTAAAATGTGGCGTTATTTTACCAAACACAACACCAGTGTTTATCTACCGGTTCTGGCTTCGCTGGTGAAAGGATACAACGTCAGTTATCACCGCAGCATTAAGCGCCCCCCGATATCAGTCTCGGTGCGTAATCAAGAAGACACGTGGATGACATTATACGGGGAACGCTCTGATGAGGTTATTCGACCACGGTATGATATCGGGGATCGTGTCCGCATCGGTCAAGCACAGGGTAAATTTAAAAAGGGTTACACTTCCAATTGGAGCGAGGAGTTGTTTCGGATGGAGAACGTTCACTTAGGCTTCCCTAATGTGTATACGATAAAGGATGGTAATGACGAAGTGTTAGAGGGAACATTTTACGCGGAAGAATTACAGAAAGTGAATGACAAAGCATGGTATAGGGTTGAAAAAATTATCAAAGAACGTAAACGGAAAGGACAAAATCAATACTTTGTCAAGTGGTTTGGCTACCCTGCCAGTTTTAATAGTTGGGTCAGTGGTGTGAAGCTGTATAAAAACTGAGATTTGGAACAGAAGCGTCATTAAGATGGAAGATCAGAGAAGTGATCGGGTGTGGACCATATTTGGTCGGGAAATTCCGAAAGCCGAAATCGTGTTTTTCACACAAATCCTCATTTTATATACCGTAATCATCGTCAGCATCTACAATCTAACGGCGGGTAAAGGAGATAGTAATTTGTGGACTGCTCTGTTAAGCAGTAGCTTAGGGTACATTCTTCCCAACCCCACTTTGAAACATAAAGCGACGTCATGAGTTTCTTTCTGACCCTGCCTTCCAACAGTTCAATGAATTATCACCCCAACAACACGCTGACACGTTACTTTACTCAATTGCCTAAACCCATACAATTAAAAGGTAATTGGGAGGTGGGATTAGCAGAAATTCAGTACCCTGTTTCCTGGTACAACATCGGGGACAATGTCGGTTTTGTCATAGTGGATGAGCGAGCTGGATACAATACGATAGACAGACACTTGGAAGGGGATCCTTTGGTCGAGTCCTTGGTCGTTCGCCTGACCCCCGGTTCCTACAGTGCTGAACAATTGATAGACAGGATCAATATGCACATCCGCAAATCGCATCTCAGAGGCGTGGTTCGATTTCAATTCAATTCCCACTCACAGACCGTGAATGTAAAAATAACTGATCCCAAACTTCAAGTTGTCATGACCGAAGGTCTTCGTCAAATATTGAGGTGTGAGGAATGTCTTTCGCTCTACGATTCTCAAACTGATTACAAGCCTAATGTATTTCGAGGGTTGTACGCACTGTACGTTTATTGTAGTATAATTGAATCACAAGTGGTCGGTGACACGATGGCTCCCTTGCTACGCACAGTTCCTGTGGACTACGACCGGGTGCACAAAATGGTGACCCAGACATACGAACAGATATTTTATTACTCTGTGGGCACCAAAACCTTTTGTACCATAGAAATTGATATAAGAGACGACACGGGTCAGTCCGTGGCATTCGAAGACGGACATGTGATGGTGACTTTACATTTCCGTGAAACCAAGAACTTAATTTGAGTCTCATGGCATCACCATCATGAGTTTCTTTCTGACCCTACCTTCCAACAGTTCAATGAATTATCACCCCAACAACACGTTGACACGTAACTTAACTCGACTCCCCAAAGCTGTACAGTTGGAAGGGGCTTGGGAAGTGGGATTAGCGGAAATTCAGTACCCTTACACGTGGTACAATGTTACTGAGGACGAGGGGTTGGTCGTCATGGATCGTGTGGCTGGTGCGCTCAATCTCCCCCCGGATATCTGTTGCAGTGAGGGATATGACATTGTGAGTGAATTTGCAGAGGCCCGTCCCAAATATTTTCACATTACCCCTGGTTTTTATACGACCGGAAATCGATATAAGAGATGACACGGGTCGACCCATTCCATTCGAATCTGGTAAAGTGACAGTGACGTTACATTTCCGTAAAATCAAGAAAGCTATATTTTGAAAACCATGGCTGATATTTACACCCCGTATTACCTGAACCAAGCGGGTGGAGGGCTCCCCGTGTTTTCCGGTGCCAGGAGTCAACGCGGACACGGCCTTGGTAATGTGGTTGGTGGTCTGGCTAAAATGGTGTTACCGCTGGTTCGAAAAGTTTTACCTGTCGTTAAAAAACACGCCTTGAAAACAGGAGTGAGGGTGGTTGGAGATTTGTTGGGAGGGAAGTCTCTGAAACAGTCGGCTAAGAAACGATTGTTACAAACCGGAGAGGAAGTGTTCGATCAAATAGTTCCACCCAAACAACCGCGTCGCCGACCACCATTCTCTATAAAACGACTCGCACGAGGTAGGAACAGTAGTTCACGCGGTCGTCGTGGAACAACTCGGAGGTTGCCAAAAGATATTTTCGATTAGATCATGGCATTGGTACACCCCCAATCTTGTCCCTGTGTCAAAAGTGAATTAGACCTATTTTCGATTCCCCCAACTCAAAGCAGTGTCGATCATGGATCGTGGATCGAATTCCATCCGGTAGCTGCTTTAGGTTCGGGTCCAGTCGAATTCTACATCAGTGGGTCGGGTGATGATTATATCGATCTGAACGACACGTATTTACAAGTGAATGCCAAAGTGGTGAAAAAGGATGGGGAGGTTTTGGAGGCTGACAGTGCTGTAGCACCCGTTAACCTCTGGTTACACTCACTCTTTTCCCAAGTCGATGTCTCTCTCAACGAGAAACTTGTGTCCTCCTCGACAAACACATACCCGTATCGCGCTTATATGGAAACGCTATTGAGCTACGGTTCGGAAGCCAAAAACTCTCAGTTAACAGCTAGTTTATGGTACAAAAACACCCCAAAACACATGGACGCCGTGGGTGGTACTAACAACAAGGGGATGATAGCTAGAAAGGAACGAGCTCAAGAGAGTCGCATTGTGGATATGATGGGCAAATTACATTTAGATTTATTTAGTCAAGAACGCTATTTATTAAACGGCGTAGATTTGAAGTTGCGATTAGTACGCAGCGGTGACAGCTTTGCCCTTATGGCCAATCCTGCAGATGGATTTGCCCCTAAAATAGTTCTGCAATCCGTGACCTTATTCGTACGCAAAATAAAGTTGAACCCCACCGTGCAACTAGCTCACATTAAGGCTTTAGAACGAAGCCCAGCTAAATACCCCATAAGACGCATAGAAACCAAAGTGTTTTCTGCATCTCAAGGAGCTATGACGATCAATCAAGAAAATTTATTTTTGGGTCAGTTACCCAAACGAATTGTAGTTGGAAGTGTTGATAATAGGGCGTTCAATGGTGATTACACTCAGAACCCCTTCAACTTTAAGCATAACGACCTCACATTTTTAGCTCTGTACGTTGACGGGCAACAAGTGCCCGCAAAACCATTACAGCCCGATTTTAATCACCATATATACACCCGCAGTTATGCTAATTTATTCATTAGCACTGGACAACTCTATCAAGACGAAGGCAATGCCATAAGTTGGAGTGATTATCCCAATGGCTATACACTATTCGCTTTTGATCTGACCCCCGACCTGGGTGATAGCGGCACTCATTTTAATTTGTTGAAACAAGGAAACGTGCGCTTGGAAATGCGTTTTGGTACGGCCCTAGAACGTACCATTAATGTCATTGTGTATGCCGAATTTGAAAATATGATTCAAATTGACCGAAACCGTAACGTTCTGTTTGATTACGCTGCCTAACAATGGATACCAGGCAATTACACGAGCTCTTACAAAAATACGCTTTCACTCGAGCTACTGTGCGCGGAGTGTTTGCGCGGAATAAATTACCCCGCCATGTCAACTACCCCAGCTGTTTCGTTTGTAATACGGATCCAGCTTCCAAAAAAGGCAAACACTGGATTGCTATTTTCATTGATCATAATGAACGAGGCGAATATTTTGATTCTTACGGACTACCTCCTATTCATAACGTATTTGTGAAGTTCTTGACCAAGCATTGTGTGAACTGGACAAAGCCATTACAAGACTTTAATTCCAATACTTGTGGACTTTATTGTTTGTATTATTTAAAGAGACGATGTCGTGGAATAAGTTTGAACCAATTGCTGGCTGTATTTACCGACGATTATTCAACCAACGATAAGCTGGTGACATGTTTAATTCAAGGCAAATAAACAACGCGTGTTGAAAATGTACGACGTTTTTATTCTTAGTTTTCTCTCACAGCCTTTAAACATCAATTTCTTACAGAGCACACATCCATCGATTACATAACACCTTCACTTCAATTTATTACATAATAACACATATCAATTTCTTAAATAGCATATTAATGTATCACACATCTAAAGGTTTATTGCTTACACCGTCTGCATTCACAATTCTCTTGGGGTAAAAATAACTTAATCCATCTCTAATTTGCGTATACGAATACATTGTGTTATTGTTAATGCGAAAGCCACGGTTCACACCACGACCTGATTTTTGTTCTCTCAGCACATTCATATATTTCTCCTTGTTCAGGTCGTTTTGACGCTTATTGAGTCCTTTACACGAGGCTTTATCCGTAGTTCCATAACAGTAATAGGTTTTACTGCACAGTCCGATAAAACCATCTCCACTCCACTCCTCTTTAAATAACCCCGGGGTACGTTTATCATATTTTTGGCGGGTCACACAGCACGGTTGAGGTACCCACGGGGTTCCGTTCGTTTTACACTGTATAAAGTCTTTGTTGTGATCATCACACGCTACAGCTGGCAACCACTGAGGGTATTCTCTGTAAAATTGTTCTTTCATGTTGGGTTTGATGACATCTGTTAGATGACTACTACTAAGAGCGATATAACTACTATCAGTGTCCATCTGTACATAGGCAAAATTACATCTCGCGACATACTTATCAATAAAATCATAGTAAAATTCCAGCATTCTTAATTTGGCGTATTGATAAACAAAATAGCCTATTTGTTGGGGTAAGTCGAGATCAATGGTGGTTTTGGCCATGTCGAATTCAAACAGGTTGGGGGTTAATTCGTTCAAGGCTCTGAATCTTTTTGTCGTTGATCAATTTCTGACCCTCTCGGTAGTCGGCGTATTTGACATCACGGTGTTTAGTTTTTATCCGTGACGCATTTACCTACAAACATAGACAAATTAGTATAAATCAACAGCACTTGACGGGTATTTTTTTTTAATTTTTTTAAATCATAAATTTGAAATAAATTTGAAAGTAACAATTAAATCAATATATTTTACAATAATACATTTTAGTATATTTACCATAGGCCGAATTTCCAAGTAGCTTAAAAGTTTCGGCTATAACGGTCTGACTCGGGTCGACATCACCCCCACGTCTACACACAAACAAGAACATTATCAAAAATAAAATTCAACGGTTGAAAGAGTATATCACATAACTATAAGAGTATATCATATATATATTCGTACATACCTGGCGTCTGATACGGTCTCGGCAAATCGTTTGAAACAGGCTGTGGGTTCATACTCCAGTGTTTGGTATATCTTTGTGATCACCAGGCCATGTTCCAAGTACCATTTCAGTAGTGGGTTAGCAAGCAATATTTTCACACCTTTGTAGCTCCCTATCAACGTCCGCCATTCTATTTGAAAATAAATAATGAAAATCGTTATGACATCATAGTGATCGCAACAAAATACATTATGATCCCACGTCCATTGTCACCTTGTGTACTTACTTTCATAATGTCCCGTTGTTCAGCATAGTCTCGCATAAAGGGTCCGATTTCATCTCGGGTCAGTTCAGTGTTTTTGAATATAGGGGTCATTTCACTGAAATAGTCTTTAAGGGTTTCTGGTACGTGTATATCTACTTCAGCCATTCCAAAAAAGGTTCCGTCATGTATATTGGCTATGAGCTGTTTTTCCGTCAAACCGGTTCGTAGTGGTTGCGGTCGACTGTACGTGAACGCTTTGATCTGAGGGTCTGTTTTTCGTTTTTTTCGTCCATTCACATTCCCACACAGCTACGACATCATAAACTAATCCTCTCAAATACTGGGTATTTCTTTCTGTTTCGGCACATAAATCACTCATTAGTTTTCCACTGATGGGGCTATGGTTCAATTTCAGACACGGACAGCCATGCCATACACATCCGTGAAACTGGTATACTGTTTGCGTTTCTTTGCACCAACCGTCTACGGGTAATCGCCGGGCACCTATTCTTTTTTCCCCTCTGTTTAGACGATGTTGTATTTGATTTTGTGAGCTGTGTGCTATCCAAGCCAACCATTCATCCGCTATTCCGCCTTTTCGGGTCTGAATTGGTTTAAACTCAGGCGCGTGACGTCGGGTTGGAAAGTTGGCTGGCATGGGTTGAGCCAATGCCCATAGATAAAGCGCATTGGCATCATAACCTACGATTCCTTCACACAACTTCGCTTCATTTCCGTTCTGTTCACGCCTGATGTAGTTTTTTTCCTTTTTCGTGGTAACGATGAAAGATGATTGAGGGTCCGCCCACTATTCCATTTTTAATCAACCAATAGATGTCGTTGTTCTTTTCGTCAGGTAAGGTAAAATAATCTTCCAAGTCTTGAAATAAATATCGCATGGTTAATCCGGGCACTGATATTCCATCCTTCAACATATCTATACCTCTCTCACTGTAAAAACGACTCTGTTTCTCTATGGCTTCCAGAAACGGTTCGACATCTAAATTGTTGTAATATATCAAAAAGTCTTTAAAAGTCTGCATATGACCTGCTTCCCATGCATCTTGACATTCAGCGTATTGGTCTGCTGTAATGTTTTCTTGTTTTAACGCACTGTAAAAAGCTGCATGGGGTGGTAATTCTGTATTTTTCAAACGATCGAGTGTCACCCATTCATACGGGAAATATCCCTTTTTCTGTTCGCATTGAAAGGCTCGTAGGTATTTGTCGTATGTATATCCAGGTGCAATAAAGTTGGTGATATCCAAAAACCGTACATGGTCCGTTTCAATGCACATGAATGAGTTATTTCGTTTGATGGTATACTTGATCGATGAATGTTCTTGCAGGTAAGTTGTCAACGGTATTTTCACAAGGTTGAGGTCATTATTCGATGAATCCGACTAACGGTAATACATGTAAATAGTTGTCGAATTTTTTCTGTAATTTCTGCAATGGATGTTCTCCCTTGACGACCGGGTCCAGTTGATACGCTTCATTGATTTTCTCTTGTAACTGGGTTAGGGCAGCTTCGTATTGAGCAAGCATCAGTAGATAGGCGGCGTTTGATATCTCCTCTATATACATCATCATCCTGTCAATCAATGTTTGTGCGTTTCCTTCCGTTACAAAGCATTTTGGTTCTGTATAATCAGGTACATTGCTGCATACACTCACTGATAACGGTACGTGTTTTTGGTCCGAGGTGACTTTGGGTGAATTGACGGGTAGGTTGTCTTCTCCAAAATAACTTTCAAAATCATAGGTAGCTCTGTAAGGGTAAATACCGTCTTCTATTTCGATTCCTTCGTCCCGTAACGCTTCAAAGATAGTGGGTGGTAGATGAAAAAACACCGCCTGGGTACTTGTATTTCGTTTCCACAGTACATATGTTTTCGTGGCGATGTAGTTTTTTTCTCACTTTTTCCACAGCTTCTGACAGGTACCACAAATATATGATTTGCTATAAAGGTCAAAATTTTTGATGTAACTAAAGTGATTTTCGTACAGGTTCAATTTCAAGGTCGCGGCGAATTTTGTGCGCGTTCGCTTGACCAAAGTAGCTACCTGAAACACATATAACAAATCGATCACATCTCATATTCCCATTTCGATATCAAATGATTACATCGTTTATGTTGTTACTTCTGTTTAATCACTACAAGACACACTTACTTGATTCTCGTCTAGCGTATACACGGTGATATTCACTTTGAATTGTTTTGCTAGTCTTTCGACGTCTTCAAGGAGTACACCTGCAAATGTTTTTTTCTTTTGTTTTGGGTAAGCAGTCTTTAACAATGTTTTTGCTGCATTCTCTAGACTCGTGATCTTCACTCCTCTATGTAAAGCCAGGGCCCTGAAAAAGCACAATCGGTCTTGATACGGTTTACCCGTTTGTTGACTTCGCTCTAACAAGTTGATGGCTCTGTTTGTTTTCAGGTGTTCCGGCATAACGGGTGGTGGGTAGCCGATCACGCGATCTTCGATTGGGTTCACAAAGATGGTCAAATTAGTCATTTCCTCTACACTCCATTTCGAATCCGGTCGTTGGTTCTGGGCGTAGGTTAAAATGTCTCTTTGTGTTATTTCACGCATAGCCCTCTCAAAATCATCGGCATTCCGTACGACTAGAGGGGTTGGTAGCATTCGATGGTTGTTGACGGATGAGTGAAAGTACCGCAATTCATCTGTTTCTTTGTGACGTAATAAGAATCCATAACTCCCGTTGATTTTAAAGGCTGAATCGCATTCCTCAAATATATTCTGGTTGAGGTTGGGCACATCTTCAGATAAATTATAGTTGTAAACAGTTTGTAGCCTTCCAAATCGCGTATGAGTACGAATAGCTCTTTCATTAGCAGCCAACACAGCTTCTGTCGACATAATCATAGATAATCTGTCAATATAAAGATCACCAAAAATCATAAAGCTTTCCATTACGTCATTCCTCAATTCTACCGGTAATAGACCTATCCTTTAATAGACCTACCCTTAGCGTTGTCGACTGTAGCGCCATTTCCAGTTTGTGTCGGGGGGCTGTGTTGAGCGTTGTTTAACAAATGCAATGCTGTATTCGCCTGTTCTATTTCATACGCGTCCATAGCGACATGTAAAATATCTTCGTCTCCCGTCAACACTAAAACACACACGCGTAACAAAAATAAATAAATAAATGACGTATACCTGGTAATTCTATAATTCAGATATAGAAAATAAAATCATACTTACTGCTTTCCATCTCGATTTGTTCCACGGCTTTTAACAAATCCCCGTCGCTCATCGGTCTACTGCGTTTGCACACATTGTTGAAAGCTTCTAGCTGTCTCTTCTCAGCCATGGTTATAAATGAACGCAGGACTGAGACACTCTCCCGTTTTATATACACCCTCTATCCCATCATTTAGCTTAGCTCAGCAAACTATGACGACATATCCGACGAAAATTGTGAAATCACTTTCCAAAAATAGAATGACCTCATCCAAAATAGCGCCCCTCCATGAGGTCGCAAAACCAAGGTCGCAAAGATTTCAAGGACGAAAAATAACGGAACAGATGATGAAATCACTTTCCAAAAATAGAATGATGTCACCACAATATCTGAGGTGAATGCGAAATCGACTGACAGGGGGGCAACTCACAATGTCTAATTTATCAAATCGTTTGACATGAGTCGTTATTTGATTAAGATAGATGCGCATCGTGAATTCAACGATCGGTAAATCACATTACCAGCTTGTGTAATTATACCACAGATTCATCGAGTCCGATTAATAACACAAACACCAGTATAACATTTATATATTTATATTTATTTAATTTTAAAAATATCTAAATTTTAAAAATAAATTTTCTTCTATCTTCATCCTACAAACAAAAACAAATTATTTTTGTTTTAATCTCTAAGAATAAAATAAAATTCCAGAGAATCTTAATCATTTGCGGTACTCACTGTTTTGTAATAAATGTTTGGGTTCCCTGCAAACAATGAAATATAGACTTACAACAGATACAAAAAAGTCAACGAATCTATACTATGATATAGCGTGCTTTAAGCAAATACTCACAGTACGGGATACGCTGTTACGAGGGACCCGCCCTTTGTTACAACTTTCACCCACTTGGTGGGGGCTGAGTCATATCCTCCAGGATACGATCCTGTCACGCCAACTGTGTTGTTGAAAAGTTTATAAAACACTATTTTATAAAGGCCAAATTGCTCCTCCAAATCAGGATTTGTCATTGTTTGTTCCACTAATTCCGGATAATTTGGTTTATTGAATCTTGACTTTGTCTGATCTGTTGAAACAAAATGGTTTTTATGGATATGTTCCATGCTTGTTATTCGGGAAATATTCCAGAGGAAAACTATTTGGAAGTTAAGTTACCATCCGCTATTTGTAACCCATAACTCCACCCCCATTTTGAGAAATATCCAATGGTCAACTTTTAATCCATCTGTCGTTATATGAGAGTTACAACACACTTAAAGACATCTGTCATTTTTTCCCTCCTATGTAAGACTCATATGCTAGTAAGATTCATTCACGTGAAAACTTCAGTCGACCAACATATCTAACGAAAATTGACTTTTAATACCCATTTACAATCTCCTCAATAAAACTATCGAAAATGACCTCACCCAAATACCGCCCATTCATCACAGCAGGTCGAAAGTCAACAACCTTCCTAAGGACATAGCCCCAAATGAACTCACTCGAATACCGTACATCGCGTTACCCTCCTAAGGTCACCAATTCAATATATCACCACATGTCATGGGATAAAAGGAAGTTAATAGCAACAAATCACCTCGTAAACACCGTCTTCATATCTGAACAGATGGTGAATACTCCACTAACATTAACACTATCCTTCACTTCTCTTTCAACACCATTACCGCTAATTGACTTTTAATACCCATTTACTCAATAAAACTCCAAAAAATGACCTCATCCAAAATTGCGCCCCTCCATGAGGTCACCAAGGTCGCAAAGATTTCAAGGGCGGAAAATAACGGAACAGATGGTGAAATCACTTTCCAAAAATAGAATTAGGTCATCAAAATACCGCACCGAATCCGCATGCGATCGTCAGCGAAACATATATTACGCAATCCACGTCGTACAGTATTCGATTTCAAAAACGAGGTGTGAAGAGGTTCGTCTATCACTACTAATGCTAGGGGCTTCGCTGTAAACTGCTGTAGTTATTACCGGAGTTGGACGTGATTTGAATAAATGGAAATAAATTTTATGCCCAGTTATAGGTCGTTACACCAAAGCCTCACACGAAAGCGGCTGAAACACCCTTGGCTCTATGAAGGGGCATGCGACATTCTTCCTCTAGGGTACTTGCATTCACAGATTATGAATTACAAACATGATTGCGATGCTGTCACCATATCATCCTTTGTATGGGTAAGCTTTGGTATATATTGACGCAATTTAAACATAACTATTTCATAATGCGTGTTCAGAAAGCAGAACACCTTCTGTACAATGTGTACGTCGAAACATGCATATATATTGCTAGACCCGCCTCAGTTTTATGTGTATAAATCAGAATGGAAGCCATAGTGTGAGTCACAGTAGACTCATTATCTCTTATCAAACTGGGCGCGCATATAAATGGGCAGCATAACGTGGACACATTGTGGAATGCATTAGGCGTAGAGTAACTGCAAATAGGTGAGGCTATTTCAAATGACAGCGGAAGTTGACATGCTGGTATGCTGCGATGATAAGACCACTATGGTTATCTCCATCAATGTGGCGAGTCTTGATACGCTTTATGTCACGGGTCATCTTGGTTTTTTTACCTTGTTGTGCACCACGTCATACTCTGTATTATTCCTATAGTGTACCGACTTTCTCGCATGAAGTGAACCTAAACGACGCCCCTTTATTTAATCTGCTTCTGTAAACATGCAAATATGGATGGACATACACATACCGAGCATTGATTACGGAGTTTGGTCAGCGTTGGTTTTATAACATGTCCAAGGGGTAACAATCTAAGAAACAGGCTAATACGCTGTTGGTGTAAATATGCTCCGATCATATGACCCAAGTGTTTATTATGTCGATGGTAGCTAGTTGATATAACAAACCTGATATATTCAACGAAATCATCAACTAGAAAATCGCTTATGGACAGCAAATACGGACAGGTATGTGTGATAGATCGATCCGAGCCAGACACACCCAAGAAAGTAAATGGTGGTAACGATTATCTAGAGCGGTTAGGGATGCTCTCCACGTCTACGGTTACTTTATTAGGTTCCCATTTATCATATACTTGGCCGTTCATTGGGGTTCAAAGGCGTTTTAGTTCTTCCCAAGTAGAACGTAACGATTTACATTTGATTTTCGTTCATATAGTTACCTGTTATGTTTATGCACGCACAATCGGAAGATTCATTGGATATGTGATATGTGATATTAATCATAACACTGGAATGTACTTAATGACAGAAATATCTATTCATGTACGTATTTGCTCCAACCATCCCATCATTCCTCAGAATGCAATAATTAAATATCTTGTAAATATGGCGCCTCTCACACGACGATTTCATTGAAGCATTTTCTTGACATAAACTGGTTTGTGTTCGTTGTCACGCTTTCGATACATCAAGGATTAGATAGTGACATTGAAGTATTCTTCCCAGCTTACCTTTGGAGGTTGATGAGCTATATCGAATGTCGCAGGTAGGAAGAGGCTGTTGCGGAAAGATGCTCCTAGAGAAATATCACATGAAATTGAAATATTGCAAAGGCTGTGAATCAATTGAGACATAAACGGGTTTTTTTCAACAGTTCATTCAATGCCGTTTTTCTCATAGTTTTTTTTTTCATATAAATATTCTGTTTGACACGTATACGAATGCGTGTAATCATGATCAATTGGACATCCCTCAATCACAGCCGCTGCACATGTTTCTATATAATTTGGTAGTTCAATATCACGGGCAATGCTAGAGACAGTCATATCTTAATCAGTGATCAGAAACTTGATCACATTATTTAACATTGGCTTATATGCGTAAAACCTGACTAAATCATGCAGCCGAGGTCAAAGTATGAGCTATTATGACATCAATACTCATTATGTATTCAATAATACTGTAGTACCCTTAACCTTTATTGGTTGCACCCAGTGTTGTTGTCTGCGGATACAATATGGGTATTTTCAAATGTTTATTCAATAACGCGACAATTTGTTTCAGATTTGGTAATAAAAAGACTATTGTGCAACAGAAATATCTACATCGCGTGGATTGGTGATAATAAAGTATCTTTGTCGATTTCGATGAGTTCGTTGGTATGGAACAGACCTCACAGAATGAAGAATATCAAGTAATGTTGGGGTTCTTACTAATCTATAGCTTCACTAATTTTACTCACGAAATACTTATACGTTAAATCATCAGGCTTATCGGATTTTAACCATTAGCTCTTTGTCTGACGTATGGTAATATTCGCATATAATTAAAGCAATTTATTGTCGTTAAATGGAATATATATGCTTACAGATACTCAGAAATGTGAACGGTGACAAGTAAACAAGTTTTGGCTACAACGCCCACCCGATTATACTACATTTGTTTATACAAGGTGCAAACATGAAGTTATTGGATGGTTGGCACTCAACAAACATGGATAGAATCGGGTATTCTATTGCCCACATTTGCCCACTTGTTCCTAGATCCTGACAAGGAGCGTCACTCTAAGCCGGCTGATTCATGTTCATATTTACATTGAAGCTTATGCGGGTAGCGCATTTTGAGTGTGTTAGTCGGCGTTAACGTTTGTTATAGGTTCTTGGGATTTGGAGCATGTGCTGTCGTACAAGGTGGCAAAAATGTATCCAAGGCAAGACATTTGCCGTAGACAAATGGAGACTTTATTGGAAGTGCGATGGTATTCTCCATTGTTATAGCTCATCGTCCTAACAAATGGGATATTATGTACCCCTTTTCAGAGCGAAAGTGCGTTAGATATATCATTGAACTGTAAGAAACGAATATTAACTTTTTATTACTGATTGGCTTTACCGCTAATTATTGGATCAAAGCACATGCTACACCCGTAATGTATGATATTAACCGCTACATTAGCAAAACATTGTGCCCGTTGAGTGAGGTAGATTAGAACTGAACCATGGAAACCCCTATATCCCTTTCTGCTAGTTGACCATGCACAGTGGTAGAGACAAACTGTGATAATAGTTTCTACAATAGAACAAGTATAATGATATCGAACGGAATATTTTAACAAAACTGGTAAACTGACCCCCTTTTAATCTCCAAAGCATTATCCAAAAAAAGAAACCGGTAGTCGTGTACGAAGCTTGACCCGCATACATACTTATTCTTGAGGTGTTTATATGTAACGAACATGCACCAAATGTAAGTAGGTAAACCTCGGAAGCAGAGAACAGGTAACAGAAAGAGGTTTGAAACAACCTATCCTTGCTGTGGCCATCTGTTTGAATAACAAGTGTTTCCATGGTTGCTTATTAATATAATTAGATATGTGTTATGAAGTAACGGAACCGTGATGTAATTTACTAACGTCGTATTTGAGGAAAAACAATTGGCTTCAATGTCTATACCTGCATATTTTGGGATGATCTTCCATGTAACTGAGTCTCCCCCCATATTCGAATTATTAGCGGGTTAGAAAATTGCTAGTGATTTTAGCATCAATAATATTTGACTAAGCAGCATGAATGATAGCATTTAGATAAACATATCTCCTGGTTTTGAAGCAAAATCTTACAGGAAAGGAAAATAATGCGTAACGACCTATTAATTATAGCTGTCAAATCGTGTTTAAAAAAAACGAAATCCTGTTTGAAAACAAGATAGTATTCATTGACACTAATTGATTGCATAAAACCAATGGTAACTCAAACAATGTGCGGACGAGATAGCGTGGCTAAAGCAGCCGCCTTAAATATAAACTGAAATAAATGCACTGACAAATCAGCAGCTGCATTTAAGTTCAACTCGTTTGGGAAATGTTACTTTAAGCTGACGACTTGTAAGGGACAGCGGATTATGCAAATGATAATCTATGTCACTAGTTGCTGCAATCGAATAAGCTGCAATAACCTTGAGGTGAATGAGCGCAGTTTGGCTGTAGATTATCGACGAATCTGGTAACAATCGCTCACCTCCACGGCTTTGAAGTAAGCGATGCGAAGTCTAAAATAATAGTATGAAGCATTACATGCTGGCAGCATTATTATGTTCATGTTTGTGGGCGATGCGGTCATGTGCAATTTGTGATTATGCTAAATCCACCAAATAGCATTATTGCATTGTTACTGAATCGACACCAGTCCCAACTTTGGGATACATAGCACATATCTTTGCTTAAGGCCTAATCTGTTTGCTCCATCATTTCATGCGGCTTATAGCTTCACATGCATTCATCATAGGCTATATTGCATGATATGAATTTACCCCATCGAAGATGAAAGTCGGCCCCCTTTTTCCAACATTC
>CM067343.1:13831647-13906647 GCA_034190875.2 Urechis unicinctus
TACGTTAAATCATCAGGCTTATCGGATTTCAACCATTAGCTCGTTGTCTGACGTATGGTAATATTCGCATATAATTAAAGCAATTTATTGTCGTTAAATGGAATATATATGCTTACAGATACTCAGAATTGTGAACGGTGACAAGTAAACAAGGTTTGGCTACAACGCCCACCCGATTATACTACATTTGTTTATACAAGGTGCAAACATGAAGTTATTGGATGGTTGGCACTCAACAAACATGGATAGAATCGGGTATTCTATTGCCCACATTTGCCCACTTGTTCCTAGATCCTGACAAGGAGCGTCACTCTAAGCCTGCTGATTCATGTTCATATTTACATTGAAGTATGCGGGTAGCGCATTTTGAGTGTGTTAGTCGGCGTTAACGTTTATTATAGGTGCTTGGGATTTGGAGCATGTGCTGTCGTACAAAGTGGCAAAAATGTATCCAAGGCAAGACATTTGCCGTAGACAAATGGAGACTTTATTGGAAGCGCGATGGTAATCTCCATTGTTATAGCTCATCGTCCTAACAAATGGGATATTATGTACCCCTTTTCAGAGCGAAAGTGCGTTAGATATATCATTGAACTGTAAGAAACGAATATTAACTTTGTATTACTATTGGCTTTATCGCTAATTATTGGGGTAAAAAACATTTCAATTGAATCAAAGCACATGCTACACCCGTAATGTATGATATTAACCGCTACATTAGCAAAACATTGTGCCCGTTGAGTGAGGTAGATTAGAACTGAACCATGGAAACCCCTATATCCCTTTCTGCTAGTTGACCATGCACAGTGGTAGAGACAAACTGTGATAATAGTTTCTACAATAGAACAAGTATAATTATATCGAACGGAATATTTTAACAAAACTGGTAAACTTATCACTTTCAATCTCAAAAGCATTATAAAAAAAAAAACGGTAGTCGTGTACGAAGCTTGACCCGCATACATACTTATTCTTGAGGTGTTTATATGTAACGAACATGCACCAAATGTAAGTAGGTAAACCTCGGAAGCAGAGAACAGGTAACAGAAAGAGGTTTGAAACAACCTATCCTTGCTGTGGCCATCTGTTTGAATAACAAGTGTTTCCATGGTTGCTTATTAATATAATTAGATATGTGTTATGAAGTAACGGAACCGTGATGTAATTTACTAACGTCGTATTTGAGGAAAAACAATTGGCTTCAATGTCTATACCTGCATATTTTGGGATGATCTTCCATGTAACTGAGTTTCCCCCCCCATATTCGAATTATTAGCGGGTTAGAAAATTGCTAGTGATTTTAGCATCAATAATATTTGACTAAGCAGCATGAATGATAGCATTTAGATAAACATATCTCCTGGTTTTGAAGCAAAATCTTACAGGAAAGGAAAATAATGCGTAACGACCTATTAATTATAGCTGTCAAATCTTGTTTGAAAACAAGAAATCTTGTTTGAAAACAAGATAGTATTCATCGACACTAATTGATTGCATAAAACCAATGGTAACTCAAACAATGTGCGGACGAGATAGCGTGGCTAAAGCAGCCGCCTTAAATATAAACTGAAATAAATGCACTGACAAATCAGCAGCTGCATTTAAGTTCAACTCGTTTGGGAAATGTTACTTTAAGCTGACGACTTGTAAGGGACAGCGGATTATGCAAATGATAATCTATGTCACTAGTTGCTGCAATCGAATAAGCTGCAATAACCTTGAGGTGAATGAGCGCAGTTTGGCTGTAGATTATCGACGAATCTGGTAACAATCGCTCACCCCACGGCTTTGAAGTAAGCGATGCGAAGTCTAAAATAATAGTATGAAGCATTACATGCTGGCAGCATTATTATATTCATGTTTGTGGGCGATGCGGTCATGTGCAATT
The DNA here is from genome assembly GCA_034190875.2 of Urechis unicinctus. NCBI lineage: Eukaryota > Metazoa > Annelida > Polychaeta > Xenopneusta > Urechidae > Urechis > Urechis unicinctus. The sequence goes on from CM067343.1 coordinate 13,833,536, forward strand.
TGTGATTATGCTAAATCCACCAAATAGCATTATTGCATTGTTACTGAATCGACACCAGTCCCAACTTTGGGATACATAGCACATATCTTTGCTTAAGGCCTAATCTGTTTGCTCCATCATTTCATGCGCCTAGGGCTTCACATGCATTCATCATAGGCTATATTGCATGATATGAATTTACCCCATCGAAGATGAAAATGTAATCCGTTCATTGACCTCATATGTATGATGGTCGGTGTTACAAGAAAGAAGAAGAACGATGATCGAATACTATTTGTTATTATTATATTATAGGTTGTCCACCTTAACTGGAGTGAGGTACTCTAGAGATTGTTGCGTTTTCGCCTTAAACTGTGACAATACCCTACAGAGGAGGCGCGGGATTTTAAGGAGATAATAAATTAATGGAACGTTAAACAATGAATGAATATTCGCGCTACATCTTAAGAGACATTGGTCCACGCTCTTTTGCTGGCACGTAGGTAAACAACTGTTTTATATGTTCAATGCACATTGATAAAATATATGGATACAGTAATCACAGTTTCTGCTGATAAAATATGGTGTGCATTTCAACAGAATCAGTCATCTGCAAAACGTGAGGCAGTCATGCAACGCGTGGCGCAATCAACGTGACGCTGTCGGCCCACTGTGCACATTCATGCTATTGGCGATACGCTGACAGCGTGAATTGCAGCATAACACACAGGACATGTCAGTCCTAACAATCACCAGAATGACAGGTACCAGGGCGTTAGCAGCTATTTTGACAGTCAAACATGATAAATTTATATGAGTTAGAATGAACCGTAAGATTTCACCTTGGTGTACTTGATTCTTTACATTCGGCGTTTTTACCACACCTTCTACAGGTAAAATGAATGAATCATCTTTGTCTTAAGTCACATCCATGGTTGTCTTGGGATTGTGACTTAACTAGGGTGACATCTATGTTAAGATTTCTGTTTAGCCTGAAGATCAACATTGATCCTAACATCATGAATGCTGCATCAGTGAATATCAAGACAAATTGTAGTTTGAATTGGGAAACCTGACTAAAGATGAACACGGGGTCCTAGTGTCTGATCTTGATTGATGCAAGAAGTGTGCCTGTCCGTGTGCTTGGATTAACCTCATCACTCATCTGCCCTCACAATACCCATGAACAAATCATGACATATTGCATGGCTTCATTGAAATGCTAAGCTTTATCAACCTATATAACCTTGTTCCTGGGCGGTAATTTGTCTGTGTCATTCACACGGCTGTAATTCATGCCCCGTTTTCCTGTAAGTGCCTTTCAAGATATTCCAAATCACAGCAGTAAAGCATGCACGCTCGTCGAGTCACATACTGTAGCATCAAGTACTTCGATCAATCACTATACAACAAGTGTAGCTTTACTCTACAGCCAAACATTTTTCTACAGAGGGTCAAGGACAAATGAGATTACATCGTAGCTGCATCGCGACTAAATGCTAAGCCATCAATCACCCAATGTAATACCAGCTATATCGTGGATTACGCTGGACGTAATATCCATATACGGAATCGATGCCGGGGTAAAGTGTATATTTTTATTAAAACAGATATGATATGCCTGATTTCAAAGGGAACTATAGGCCATTGAGTGTGCTTTGCCGCCGAGCGATACAAAAGGCTGGTTTTGATAGACAAACTGTTATCAATGTATGGTCTATATAAAATGATAAACGACAGTATGTTGATTTTGATGAGTACGACAATGAAGGGGCGATTTGACAGATAGTTTCCATTCCCTGACGGTAGCTTCCGAGTAATAACAAACAAAATTACTTCCATACTCTCTGTTTTTACTTGAGCATAACTAATTACAATCAATGCAGCGTTGCCAGTCGTATCAAAATTGAAAGTTTTGGTGGAAACTTTATGTTCGAAAAACGCATCAAATACCTGCTGTCACTGCGAAATGGCTGAATACTGTCCATGTAATGTTCATCATGGAGAAGCCAAGTTCCTGTTTAGCTCCCAAGGGGAACCTCCCGTGGTGGCCAATGTTGTATGTAATCTTTGCAATTTGTCTGATCTTAATAAACGAGTATGTACATATCTTGTTTGTCGCTAAAGCAGTTTTTAAATAACGGCTGTATATGGTGAGCCTAAAATCCGACATGTTGGGTATGTTACTAAGAATACTACAACCATCCTCAAAATTCGTCATCTAAATTTGATGATAGTATAGCCGCCAACTTCTTTGTCACCCGTTTACTATTTATTGTCATCTTCGCCATTGCAACAATACATCAATTTAATTTCTAATCTGATTCGTCTGTGCAGAACTAGAAAAAAAAAGCGCTGCCGCAGAGCCATGGTCCATCTTGTTCGGCATTTAACCTGAGTGCTTTCAGACCACTGTCTGATTGCTTAAAAAACGCAAAGAGATGCTTAAGTGAATTAGGTAGACAGCACTGCTCATAAAAAAACCTGATCCCTGTTGTTTTAAAGTGTCATAAGGGTATTAGAACCAAAAATATGATGGTTTAATTGGTGACGAATGGGCACATATCATCCCCTGATAAACCACCGGCCCAGACCGCACGCGGGTTACATGCGTGCTGACCCGTTGCATACCACTTCACTTTAAAAGGTGTGTCGGGTGGCTTACTAAAAAATAATAATCCTGTATCTAAAATACTGGGTTTGGCAAGGGAAAGTCAATTACTCTCCCGAGCATAGGATCGACAAATTCCATGACAGGGCATAATCTAAAGCAAAAGCTCTTGATGTAGTTCATTTGCAATATGAAAAATCTTATCCCGCCTGTTAATGTGTGCAAGGTATTCAATGCAAGAGCTGCACGTTTAAGCATCAGGTAGAAATCAAAATCAACATTAGCCCGGCACTTCGTAACCAAACGGTAATCGAGGCGGTAACATCGCTCTGTCTGCGTGTACTTAGTAGATTTGGTTGATGGAAGCTGCCAGTCTATGCCCCGGTCAAATCATTGCGTCCTGGTGTGAGAACATTGTGTCATTTAATGCTTTAGCTATGGTGTGCTTTGGTTACCTCCGATGTCTTGGCATGTCAGATTATCTAAAGCACTGAATGGCTGATAACGGAGCTGTCTAACCAAGCTCACGACATAAACATCTGTACATAAAAAACATCCATTTCAGTTGCTACTAATCGAGACAATCTCAATGACGCCTAAATTGAATCCCCACCCAAATTTCTAATCATAACTGCCCCGACATTTGATGCAACAATCATTGATCAGAATTTTTTAGCCACTAAAACGTTACTCGAAAATCACAGCATGCTGCGTAATGACTTCAACGCTTCTTCTTCAACATGGTCTTAAGCATTGAATTATGGATTTACATTGTGTATGATTGCTGTTTACGCTATCACTGGTGGAATGCATCATAGCTTACCTCCATACCTGATAAATGACGTGCTTATCATTGCATGCAGTTCCTGCATTGATTTAGAGGGCTGCCATCATTAAGGGAAGAGAGAAAAACCGCAAATTAGTGGTGGCGAAGAGATCGCTGTCAAATATTATGTCAGCGTTTTCGGGAATAGCGCTTGAAGCCATGTACATATATAATGACATAAATCCAAAGGTAGATATATCGTCGGCTTCAGAGGAATAATCTCCGTAAGATACGCTCATCCCCTGAAATTGCTTCAAAATCCTACATCATTCCAACATGCTCCGAGCACTCACAAATGACAATGCAACCCAGAGCTTGATGTTGAATGTTTCAAACAACCGTAAGATTATGACGATGGTTTCGACCTTTGCATTAAATTTAGCAAGCGCTGTCGTACTCATCAAAATCAAATATAACACGAAAAGGCAAATCGAGAATTGTGTATTTGCTGCGTGACAAATATAAACGTAAATTTCGACCAGTGCATAGAATGGTCACATCGTTGGCATATTCGGAATATTCATCAATGTCTTGTGTTTTTATCAAGTCGCCTTGTATGTAACAACTAAGTTCTAGGCAGTACACATTAGAACTAAGTTCGGATTCCCTGACTACCCCGCCATTTAACTGTTTGCCGGCTAATCGTAAGCACCGATGTAGAGTACGAAGTGGTTTGACGCAGGCTGATACGACTTTCCTCAGGTGCCTTCTGAATCAAGCACGATTTTCTTACAGATTCATCAAGGACGAATTGACCGCCTTGGTTGACCAGATACTCCTGGACAAGTAGAGGTCGCACCACAGGGTCGCGTTTCGGCCTGCAGGTCATTCTGATGATTTACTGAGCAATATCGTTTAATAGAACTATCGCACATATCTTACATATGACACATCCACAACCTATACAGGCATAACACGGTGTCTTGCTCGTATTAAATTCGAAATCGGCTACACCTTTGTTTTTCAAACACGCGGAGCCATTTCTGCCAGAGTTTTGATCAAGGAAGAATCATGTTTACCACATACCCTATGAGGCGGATGTTACCCACCTATCAACACACAATGTACAATCGCCAGTCGATCTTAAGGCAAATCTCTTCTTACCTTCTGAGTATGTTCTTTATGGGGTATTATTAGCAGTACAAGGACGGTTGATCTCGCAATGCGGGGAATGAAGCTACTCCTCAAGGCTGTCAATTATAATAAATCAGGCTCATTCAGCTTACACATGGGTTGCTATCCTGATTTAAATACATAAACTCCCAATACTGGGAGACTCCAAAAAGACCAAGTAGATGTGGTATAATAATGATACGCACAGCTACAGAACATTTCGTGATAGTTTGGCCCAAGAGGCGAGTCGATCAATCAGTAGTATCAGACTGAGGGACAGCTATATACAAACGTCATAACATTGCAGATTTCTTGGTTGAAAATATCAACGATCTCCGATAAATCTGAGACATCATAGCGTGGAAACGCAGAGGTAGATTGTACAGGTAAGGCTTTGCATCTGTGCGCTTGGCAACGACATACATACAATAGAACCGCATTAATCGCTGCGTATGCACCGTTAGCTGATAGGGAATACACTTGTCTTGTTTGAGATATTTCATAGGATAGGTGTCATCGCCGGCGATAATCTGCTGTCTGTCTTCTTTGGGAACCGCTATGTTCATATATTGGCGTCATTGCATAAATTTCCAATCATTTGAGGGCTAAAGATGTTAATGTGCATGTGCGTAGTACGAACCGCAGCCTTCTTGTACACTTCTGTAGGAAGAGACAAAGCATTAAGCGTCATTGGTAATTGCAGACATTGCAACAAACCGATATTTTGTATAAAATTTACCCTTCTTTATTTGCCTGTGATATATCGAGAGAGGGACCAAAATCTCGTCATGTAAAATTGCTAGCATCCGGAACAAAACGCAACATGCTATGCCTGCAACAAGGCAAAGGTGCAAGCGGCAGCAGCTAACCCAAGGCTCAATTCACGGCGTATGGGCTTGTGCTCGTTAACGTCCCTCACACTAAGGTCTGAAAGCCACTGTGATTACAAGCCCTGTATCCGATGTCAGCTTTAGAAGTGACGAGCGTTCGGAAGCATCGAATGTGCACGTAAGGTAATTACTGAGCGCGTAGGCATCTCTGTATGCCAGTTGTGTGCCAATATACATATGTGTAGAGGTTTCAAATCTGGCTATTTCTATCGCAAGATGATTTCTTGAATGTTTGCATCTTTGCCGTGTTGCTCCGAGCTCTATATATTTAGGGATTATTTTACTACAAAGTTGAAAGTGATTCTGTCCTTGATCCAAATTGTTTGTTTGAGGGTCATAACAAATAATTTACAACGAGGTGTAACAGAAGAGTTGGCATCGTTGTTCCTGCATTATATGGTTGCTCTTTGTGTATTGAGATGTCCAAATAGCCTGAGCCAATAAAATCCAACAAAGGGGTCTGTTTGTCCAACATTGCAACCTTTGGCTTCTATCCCATCATGATATGGTGTGCAAGAGCGGAAGTAATTATGACGGTAAAATATTTAATTCGGCCTTCACAATAATACAATATGTGTATGTTGAACACGAAAATAGGCACGAGGGAGCGCGTAAGTGATGATGTGGTTTGGGGAAGTTTTCGTTGGCATAGAACAATGATGAAAAAAAATATTCCTCATATAAATGACAACGTAAACTCAATCAATAAACGATCATTTTGTGCGGTACAAGAAAATTATTTGTAAGGCTCACAACAATTATGAAACATAGTATTCAACCATATTGTCTATATATCTTTAGAGATAGCGAGTTGTATTAATGTTGCTGTTAATAACATGCAGTGCCCTTTAGTTTGTAGCGATCTAGACCAAAAAATTTACTGCAATCTGCTTACAACTGAGACCTACACGACGTCTCGCAGACAAATTGTCGACAAACCAATACCGAAAAGGTTAAAGGGTATGCAACGTTGAATCACAGATGACGCACTGATTCCCAAGACTCATTCGGAATTAATAATATACTCAACGCGCATTGTTGTTATGCAAAAAACAGGCAAAATGTAATAGCTGATGTTGTTTGTCCATGGTATGATTATACCCGTTGTTCAATTAATTTCATGCTGCTTGTCAGTGTATCGTCGGCGTTACTATGACAATGTGCACAAAAAATATGGAATATGGGATCAATCAATCTTAACAGAGAAAAGGATGACCACAGCCACCATTAACATAATTGTGTTAATTTCCTTAATGATACAAGCACAAACCAGGTCAGCGACGCCCCTTTCACTCATGTTTACAATTCTGGCTAGTTGTTAGGCTACGACGCACCACGCGTATGCGAAATCGTATTTGCTGCAACGCATTGAGAGGAAAAACCAACTATTGACCTTCATTGACACAGCCACTGAGAGCTCAGTGACAGTCTGAGCGCTTGGCTAATATTGGCAGAACAAGAGATAACACATACAGAATGAACCTTTCTAAGGATATATCAGTGGAAGATAATCTGCAACGTGTTAGACTACGAGTCATTAAACCAGTATACCATTCAACCTTGCTGAGGTTATGAATTTCTTAACTTAAAGCTGATACAGAAATCAATACGGTTCGAACTTGAAATACATATATATTGTTCCAATGCTCATAGCAACTGGACGATCCATCTCCGTCGTTACATGCCACGACTGATGATGTCAAATATGCTCCTGTACTTGAATAAGAATGAGCCAGACTTAAATTGCTGTTCAAGTAAGACTTTTTTATATATGCGCCCTATTACAATCATCATTCTAATACTTGATAAGTAATGCACTGGCATCTTGCATTCGCAAAACCTGATGACTCTAAACATCTGCACCGTTGTGTTTGGTAGCATTTGCATCGATATCTCTTCATCAGAACGCGTGTTCGAAGCGCCGGTGCACTTAAGGTGGTAAATATAGAAACAGATATCGAGATGGCGCTATCATAGTGCAAAGCAGGTATGCGCTAAAGTTTCGAAAGGACTCAAATCTATCTTGCTACACTTGAAACAGAATCTGCCAATCATCAACGGTATGCATAAAAAAATCTGTGATTGGCCTATCAGCGCACACTATATATATACAATTGGTCAGCCTGTCACCGTATATATATAGAGCATTAAGATGCAGCTCACATCTAGAATATGAGAAAGCTTTACTACAGATGTCTTTATTGTTTTGGTGGGGAACATAGAAACTGTAGCCTTTCACAATCTATGTGAGGGTAATTCAGCGATACATGAGTACAACCGAGCTCCCAAAACAGGCAAAAATATCTGGGGCATTAAAGATTCATCTGTTTCACTGAAGGGAGAGATGGATATGGCGGAAGATATTATACTAACGATATTTCACGAACCGGGTGTCTATTCAATAGGCCACGATCAGCTTGTAGTGAATTCGGTAGCTGCCATGATTAAATCGCAGCACGGTTGCACATATCAATTTGTCTGCTCCGGCATAACAACCGCACCTCACGCTGGTAATGAATTGTATAATGTATATGAAAACATTGCGTAGGCAATGGAGAGTCGTTTTAACACAACAGCAATCAGGAAATCCAATCTACAGCTCCCGCTAGACAACGCATCTCATTAAATTTGTAGGTCGAAAATGTGGATTCTCTGCAATCGCTGGCTGTACATTTTTTCAAGCCTGGATGATGATTAATTATTGTTTGACAGATATATTGAGTCGTAGATAATATTACAATCATTTTCATGAGGTTATTGTGGCTTAATCCGTTGCAGCAACTAGTATCATCGGTTTTCATTTGCGTAAACATTACCTCCCTCAAGTCTCAAGCTTTACGCAGCCTCTTCCATTCCCAGGCCCACGATTGTACTCAAAGGTGATAACCATTAGGTACTATACAAATGGCTACTATATTTACGATAACCTCAGACTCGTCTATACCAGCACTATCGGCAAGTCGGGATATTCTCTCCATGTATCCATTTGATTTGCACAAGCGATTCGACGACTCTGAGGTCAATCGGGTGTTCTGGCAAAAATATTGTTGGCTTTGCCGGTTTGTGCCGGAAGAATTTATAATATTAATGAATTGTTAAATAATCAATAGCGGCCATTTCTTGATTCTTTCCCGTCCTGCTGTAGATAGTACCACCAGGTCTTGTGAGCTGCATCACAATATTTTATTTTATAATTAAATTACAAAACAGTAAAATCACATCCTAAGAGTATTATTTCCTAATACGCACTCAAATATACATTGATCATTAAGTATAGGTTTTCAGTGTTGTTTTCTTCGTCAACATTGCATATCACAAGTTGTTCTAAAACACAACTTACGGAGGGCTCCTTAAAAAGTATTAGCTCAAATGATATCGATTGGTGATAAAGTTCCAGGCTAATTTTGATTTTAATTGCATCCTGATGCTAGAGAGATCTGATTTAGGTTACCTAGCTAGATCAGTACAGTAAGCACAACTAATACCTCGCACATCCCAAGCCATGATTGTTCATATTGCAATCAAGCAGCGAAATAAGATCGATCTGTCGTATCTACTGCTTTTTCTTTGGTTTCAACCATATATGGCTTCTTTGCATATATTTTTACTTAGAAGAGTTAGAGACTTTACCTCGCCTAACCCGCTATGTTAGACAAAGGAAGAGTATTATCTAGAAAACTAACAGACACAACTTTGAAATGACGGGGTATGCAGCAGGTCTGCATGCATTAAAAGCGCGTGTTGATTCATCAGAGGATGTAATGTTACGATGCGTCACCAATTAAACCGTCGTATATTTTATCGTGATGCTTGTTTTACTGTTTAGATTACGATGCAAGTAAATATCCCAAGAATCGTGTCGTTTTATGTGTAATGTTGCAACCTGCGTGTCCGAGGCATCTCCTTCTATTTTTAGATAATATAGATACAATGGTCTGAAAAAACCATACGGGTACCACGCGGTTAAATTCTAAATAACTGTGGCCAAGTCTCCATAGCAGGCTTTTTTACATTTTCCATTTTGAACTGACAAAGTAGATTTGAAACGAAATTGACGTATATTTGCAAAGGCAAAGATGCCAATAAATAGTCAAAAGGTGACGCGGAAGGTTCAAACGAAATATATTATCAATTTCTAAGGAATAATATGCATTATAAAAGATTAGTAATTCATGTAACCTGCACATTGATGACAGTTTGCCCATCAAGGGTAAACTTCTGTATCGCATCTGTTAGTGCAAAGGTGCAGGCAAAGTTTCCTTTGAAACCTGAAATGTGATAGTTGCTTAACTAATTACATACTCTCATAACCATTCTGCCCCGGCATCAATTCCGCATTAGAATATTGCGTCCATCGTACTTCATGAAAAAGCTGGTATTGTATTCGGTGATTGACGGCTTAGCGCTCCGTCGTGACGCAGATACAAGTTATGTCTTTGCCTTTTAACCCTTTTAACCCGTAGCTGTACAGTATAGTTATACCTGCTGTATATTGATAATTATATATGTCTACAGTGGCGGCAACGAATGCCGAAAATGATACCGTCTGTGACTGTATAAGCATTCATGCTTTACTGCTATGTCTTGTTTTATCTTTAAATTCTCTGTTGAGATACTCACAGAGAAACAGGGCTTACGTACAACAGTGTGAATGGAAGAGATTTTTTTTTGTTCAGGTACACGGACACCTGGGTTAGTAATACGCAGCCTCTCGATGAAGCAATGCAATATGTAATGATTTGTGCAGAGACGATTTGAGGGCAGATGAATGATGAGGTTTATACTGGCACACGGGCAGGCAGACCGTCTAGCATCAATCAAGACCAGACACTAGAGCCCCGTGTTTACGATACATCTTTAGCCAGGTTTCACAATTAATTATGTGATTTGTCTTGCTATTCACTGAGCGGTGTTCAGGAAGCATGATCGGATCCATGTTGATCTTAAGACCAGTGTAGTTGTTAGGTTAAGATACGATTGTACCTAAGTTCAAAAAATATCCGAAGACTGCCATTGTTGCGACTTAACACAAATGCGATCCAGTTGTTCTTATTGTAGAAGATGTGGCACAATGCAGAATGTCAAGAATAAAGAACACTGTGATGAAAACGTTTCCTTTGTTTCTATCTCATATTTTTAGCGTCGATTGTTGGTTACGCCCAGATATCTGCCGTTCCGAATGGGAATCTGTGTGTTTTTTACACATTTATATCGTTAATTCTGCCTAGAGCTACCATTATACAAACAATATCATATATATATATATATATATATATATATATATATATAGATATAGATATATATATATATATATATAGAGATAAAATATATAGAGAGATAGAGATGTATATATATATATATATATATATATATATCTATATATATAGATATATATATATATATAGATATATATATATATATATATATATACATATAGAGATATATATATATATATATATATATATATATATATATATAGATATATATATAGATATATATATATATATATATATATATATATATATATATATACATATATATACATTTATATATAAATATATATATATATATATATATATATATATATATATATATATATATATATATATATATATATATATATATATATATATATATATATATATATATATATGAATATATAACACATGTTTGTTGCTATTTTGTCATATTGCTTGATTTGAATTATTCAATTAAATAAAGCCGATACATCAATTGCAACCGGCATCATGCAGTTATGATTCAAATAATGTATAGATTCACACACTCTTTCTACCTCCCTATGGATGTAACGGCTTGGTAACCCCATGCTAATGTGGTTCGGTTATCCAACGTTCAAGCATCCAACAAAAATAGGATCAGCATTCACTGTTTGTAGGATATATTTAGAAATTTCATCCCCATAAAAACCAACTTCGTTCTCACGTGTTGAACAAACAGCATCGCTATATATTACAATAGAACCATAAAATCTATATCATTGACCTAAATCCGGCGGTATGGTATAAGATTCATTCCTGCAGTGGATATTCATACCCGTCCGGCTCGTCGCGCATTGGCCCCTGAAATATAATTCCTGTTAATCCTCCATATCCTTCAGATGGAGAAATTGTCTGATTTAAGGTAGCGTCTGATATGCTGATTCAATTAACATGGCCAGTCATTTTCCTCGGATTTAGAGATATATATGAATGCTTCATTAAATGATTCCCTCACAAAATGGCAATCACCGATTATTCAATCTATGGGTATGTAATGCAATCAACGACGCTTACATCGCTCTGCCCGTGTCTTCGGATCGATTCGATTAACAATGTCATGTTGTGAATCATATATTGATTATACGCTGCATACAGCCCGCTGGTTTTCGTGACGTCACTTGTAGCAATAATATATTGGCCACATACACATATGAATGTGTAGATACACAGCTTATTTTCCGAAAGTCTGTTAGACTGCACATGTAGTTGCAGCCATGATAAAAATGTGAGCACTTTACCGCACTGAAGCTCTTTCAACGTAAAAAATAACCCGTTTGTTAACCAAACGGTTCAGTAACGCTTGTAGGCAAAGCAAAATGAGTACCTATACAAAATAATGCCACAGAGAGATATAGTCCAAAGCAGCTACACGTTAGATAGGATGAGAGGATACATAGATAAATAGGATCCGGTTGATGCTAATAGTGTATGGTATTCCATCTCTGCATACCTTTAAATGGGTCGTATTCATCAGTACAAAGACAAATGATGGTTCAGAAACTACCGGCTCATAATCTATCAATTCACATATGTTAGATGTTAGAGGAGTTGGTCTACGAATTTATATGCCACTGATAATTAATAAACTCAGATTCATAGTGCCGTCCAACACTGGGATTATGTTGATTCAATATAGTGGAATGATGTAGCGATTATAAACTGAACGAGTAGAGCCGTGATAAACTGTAATGAGTTTTGAATCATCAAAAGGTTTTTAAACGGTTTACGGTCGTATTTCAATGCAACAGATACCACTACCAGACAAGTCTCCAATAAACATGTCTGTGTACGCAAATATCACATGGCTGTCGGTCAAAGCGAGAGCACATTAGAAGTAGATAGATAATTTCGATAGAGTAAGTTTCTGCATGTCATTTCATAGATATTACTATTCTATGGTTAACTGTGCCGAATACCTTTTGTGATATCGTCATATAAAAGAGAAATTGCCATACTTGTAAAATATATATATCCAATAATTTAGAAAGCCTGATGAATACTAATTGTCAAATAAACAGTTATTGGTCGATGTTTTCATCACCACTATCGTATACGGGAACTTTCCTGGCAATCGTAATTCTTTTGATATAATTCCATGCTCGAATAGATATGTTGCATGTACTTAGATCATTTTGTACCCCAATCATATTGTGCAAAACCATGTTTCGGGATCAACCAAAAGCGGATTGATGACGGTTGCACCTACACATTAACCGTTAGTTCCTCCTCTGTGAATCAACTCCGAATGAATTGTATACATTTTCTCTGTGAAAGAATCTAGGGTAATGTAAACCTTTAAACATAATCAATATTTAATCAAGTTTTCAAGATCATGGTACAATGACTGTCACCTTGCATCACCTCTCCATATGTACTTGTCGTCTCTCTGGGATACAAACCAGGGCTATGAGTCGCGACGGGAAATAGCACGTATGATACCATGATTGGTAGCATCGTAATCGATACAAATTCTGCCATTTTATTTGGATTAGTGTAAGATCGGTCTCACAACCGCATGTGTTCCGCCATAATTACACGACGTTATTTGATCATGCATGAGTAAAGGCTCTGGTTTGCATTGAACCATATTTTATAGATTGATAGATACATGCTGCAATGGTAGGCAACGAACACTGAGATTGCACATTAGTACACTGTGGCCGACAAGTGCACTGCGGAAACTCCTTGACATGATAGTGATAATTGACACCATGGAGATGACTATAAAAAAAAAACATAACCAAATATAAGCGTCATGATTGGCACCAAATGACATGTGCGCATCATTCTACTTTATGTTTTTGATTCCGAACATGATCCATTTGTTACTAGCTGTATGTATGCCGAGTCCTCAACCGAGAGCTTACTGCAAAACCATTGGGATCTTAAGCAGTAATCTCTTCCGGTGTGTATTTTTGCGGACACAACGTTAAGCTAGGTTGTATTCACCAAACAGCATTTGATACCTGCTGAAATAATTGGCACTGTCTTGTGGTCGACTCTTTATCATAAATTTGTGATGCTGTGTCGCAAATATTGCACTTGTACACATAAACTAATTTATTGATCTTTACTTACATCAGGCATGCAGTATTCGGTCCCATTGATTGTAGGCAGACAAACGATCTCTAATCATCGAACGATATACGACTAAGTTATATATGAATTGGAAAGAATATTCCACATAATGTTTTGGGTCATAACTGCATACGAATATTCCAAAGTATTCCTGACAAACATCGGGTAAATTTCATCTCATGCAGTGGCATATATAAATCTTTGTTCTCGCCTAGCATGATGATTCAGAGACTGACTCAATAAGCAAAATGTTATTTCGCTCAAACAAAAGCTGATCATCAATGCAGACTGTTGCGTACTTTGCACTCCTTTACATGGGTTAGAACAGAGATTAACACTTGCATGTGACTCCCAAGATGAAAATCTGAAATATTATCGAGAATCTGCTCATGCAACATAGTTATGCTTTCGTATCATAATTTTGTATTAGAGTATGTGTTTTCGTGTCGTGTTTAATGCATTGCATCTCTGGATTAGACGAATCAAATTATTAATTTTCATAGTGTTTTCGTATTACCTCAAAGGGTATGTAACATTTAACATTGATACAACATAAGCAACACATTTCTGTTGAAATAATTGTTCGTCTGATGATATGACCCCTTCATCTAAAACATCAAAAGCTCATCGATTTATACAAAGCGATGTATGTGGGGGACTTATACAATAACTCATCAGACAATTTGGCTTTGCAGGAAACTTTAAACTGTATAATGAATTGCGTTTTAGCATCGGATCATTCGATTGAGGTAAAATTTATCGACCGATTTGTAATTAACTCTGCCCGCATAGAAAGCGTTTTATATTGTTAAACGTCCCTGACAAATTGTATCATGCATTGGTTGGCAGGGACTGTCGATTCGTAATATCAATATACGTTGTGGAAGATTCGCAACGTTTTGTGTGCAATTTGTTATATTTGTTCAACAAGGTGGTACCAGTGTGGCAATAAATCTTTTTTACGCACTATGCCATTCCTGTCGCGCCATTCCCTGTAAGTAATCTATGAGCTTTTGATGCTTCTGATGAGGTAGTCAAATCTCCAACGGTATAATGTTGTTGACTACAATGCATTGCTTGCGCTGTGTTTGCTGTCGACCAGCACCTCGAAACGCGCCTGATAGTAGATTGTGGCTGAGGTTAATTAAATCGCCATCTATTCAACGATCAGAGTTTTTATCACATTACTCACGTCTGAATGCAACCTATGATTGATGCCAATGTTTCATTTGATCAGCACGTTTGTAAACAAGTTGCTGTTCAGGGCAGCAAGTATGCACGCCTGCATTTCCAATAGACCTTGAAATACGCCATTTCCCACCAAATAAGCGTGCGTTTAATCGACATTGTGATCAGAGAGCAGTCAGTGAGTTGTGGGTAGACTTGTAATATGTCCACGATGTCATTCGTCTCACAAATGCTGGCGAACTCGCGTCTATTTGATAAACTCTTGGGTAACGATGTGTATATGATTGACTATACTATGGGCCATATGATGATTGGCGATATGCATAACTGCGCACCCGTTAAGTGGTGTAAAAGGTGTACATCCTTTATGACATGTGCTGGTAACGGAATCGCATGCAAAGAAATAATCTTCTTATGTCGCGGTTGGAGCCACCCCTCAACCAACACACGACCATCAGTCACAGCTAACGTATGTGGTACGGCGGACCAGTCATATTCTATTCCAATGAGGCGTTGGAAAATAATAATCCGAACTCATGCATTGAAGGGTTAACGCATTGTGGGCAAAAATAAAGCCATACCTAAGCGATACCAATGTGACCAACACATCTCGCTACACACTGCACATATCAAACTCCATTTCTAACTATAGAATTTTTCGAATGAACAGAAGCTGATATCAATCAGGACACTGCCTACCTTCTTCATCTTTTGAGCAATCTACAGCGAGCATAAATATGTCTTTGTTTTGTCCAACACCGACTGAGATATGCGTAAAATCCAAAATTTTAAATAAATTAGAAAAATCGAAAAACCATGCGAACGGTATTAACCTCTGCACTTATCCTATGCTTGTGCAAACATGTAAAGTTTCTTTCTTTGACAACATGCTTTTGACAATCGGATTCCAGCAGTAGGGCTCTCAGTTACATCCAAGCATGCTTATTCGGAGCGATGTCTGAACAGTCATCCTCACCACAAAAAATAAGACTGTGCTTGGTGGAATATCATAGCCAATCTAAATGCATACCATGACAATATTAGTTTAAACAATTTGTTTAGTAAGTGTGTGTTGTGTGCAACTGGTGTGCGATGATTTTGCTATAAGCAGTCTTAATGGCAAGCCACATTTGTGTTACAAGTGGTTCAATCAGTTCGAGTAGCGGTATTTAATGCAGCAATGAGGATACACTTTGAATGCGGCCCCATTACCATCAACGTTAATCGTCTTCTTGTAATGTCTGTACGTAGACAAGTTTGATTCCATTTGTCATAAATATATCTCGTAATATGTTTTGTTTCCTATTAGAGCTAGCATTACATTACGGTATGTTTGTGTATTATTACTTTGCTGAATTGAGTGCAACTAGCTGATTTATTAGATGAGTTCAATGCAGATAAACGATGCACTAAAAATGAAAACATATATTGTAATGCACAATAATGGTAAGAATAGCCTGTTGAGTGTGTTACATATGCGACTGCAGTATTCAATGATTCCTGCACATATTGTAAGGTTCCACCTAGGGGTAACACATACATGTAAATTTTTGTACTTGCCAGTATGATGACATGCAATGAAGGCAATGTACGTACATTCTAGTGTATGTTTGAATGGATAATCTGCTCACAACAGCCTCCTTATATGAGAAGTTTCTGTTGAAAGAAGTTGTATTTTTCTTATTTAGTCTATCTCTGAATTATCATGCTGGGTGAGAAAAAAGTTATGTATTTACCATTGCGTGAGCTGCAATCTATTTTGGAATATTTATTTGCTGTTATGACATGTGAAATACTATTCCCGTCATGTAATACTGACTTCCATTACAACTGATAAATAGCTTTGTCGTTTATTGTTCATTGATTGGGCATGGTGTTGTCTGCCTACAGTCAGCATGAATCTATAGCTCATGTCTGTAATTAGTATAAAATGAATATAATAAGCTTCCGTGTACCATGACAAGGTGCGTGTACAAACTAATGATATGATACACTGTAACCAAAAGCATTAAAAAAACTCACACATAATCTTATACTTTTAGCAGAACACATACGGTTGTGAAACTAGTATTTTACATTAACACAGCATATAAGTGGCAGAGTTTTCATGGATAACGATGCTGCAAGCCGTAATATTATATGGATTATTTTACGTTGCCATTCATAGGTTTGGTTATTATCGCAAATAGACGGCAAGCATACATTGAGAGCTCATGGGGAGCGACAGACAACGTACCATGGTATTCCGAACTCGATGAATATTGATTACGTTTGAAGGCATCATTAATATTACACCACGTGCCTCGCCAAAACCTAATTGCTGATATGAACGTATGATTGCCTTATAATGGTGCTCCTCTTTACTGTGATTGTATAGATAATGTTAAGTGTCAGTGTCCATTACCAGTGCTATACGATAAATCTTTTGGGGTATGGTTTGAAGAATATATTTACTTGTTAGACGTATAGACACACACACATACAGTCATTCATAAGTTGTTATCTTTCATGGCGTATAGACGCCTGTGTTGCTACTTGTAGGTGGTGCAATGGTTTTAGTAATGAATCATGTGTTTTCCGCTACCTGGGCGGGTATAGGCAGGTGCGCTCTATTAAGGCTTAGACACTTTATTGCTTAATGTAATATAAGTATACAAATCATAAAACCGCTAACATGAAAACAGCATTCTTCTTAAATAACCAACTTCATTACCGTAGTTGGTACAGCACAGGCTTTAACGATATCAAGATGCGTCATTTTGACAGACACGATCCTAACAAACGTGAACAGGTAAATGGATTATAATTTTGGCTCTTTCTTGGATTGATAACATCACTTCACACATTATAGTGTAGGAATAGAGTTAACGAATGACACGTGATACAAGCTTCGCGGGGGTCAGGTAAGTGGGTGATCGCATCGACCTTGTTGTATAATACCTGTCTCCACATATTTTGATTGTGATACTGGGCAACATTGTTATTATAGGTAGATTTAGCTGGTGGACATAGCTTCAATATGCGTTGTTCCAACTCCGCGAATGGTGCTCATCATTGCATACGTTACGAGCCTTCTTTTGATAGTGCCGATCCTGAATTATCCCTCCTAGAAAACGAGTGTATAGCCAGTTAGCTAACCATGAAAAAGTAGCGATCAGAGCGGTTCTATTTATTTTGGATTTATGTGGTAACCAAGCACATATATGTTGTCCAATGCAAAGCATTACCAGTCATTTACTGACAATTTACCGCAGTGTTTCCACGCTATGATGTCAAGGGAGCTTTGATATTTACAACCAAGAAAGCTAGAATTCTATGACGCTTGTCTGTAGCTTCCCCCCGGACATATACTACTGATTAATCGACTGGGCCCTTGTGTCCAACTCTCATGAATTTATCAGTTCACTGGCGCAGTCATGTATAGTACTATCATACTATATCGACCCCGTCTCTTCGAGTGTCCCTAATGGGAGTTTATGTATGTAAATCAGGATAAGAACCTAGCTGTTGGCTGATTGAGCCTGATTTTATTATCCTTGACTACCCTGAAGAATAGCTTCATTACCCGCATCGCATCATTAGCCGTACTTGTATTAAATGCATCGCTGATTATACCCCGTAAAAAGCATACTCAGAACATAAGAGGTGATATACTCAGGTAGGACGGGCGATTATGCATTGTGTATTGATAGTTGATATACAGGCACCGAAGAGCCAGGGCGGGATAAACCTTAGGGTAAGTGCCTCAGGCTCCCCCACATAAAGGGCATCCCGAAACTCTTAACTTGCTCCCCTCCCCACTGGCCTGCACAATCTAGTTTGCACCAGATCCCATACCTGCTTAATACGGCACTGCATAGGGCATGCGGTAAACAAGAAACTTCCCTGATTTTAACTCTAGCGGAAATGACTATGTCTATCGGTATTATGCTGCCTGTTCCGACATGGATGCAAAGGAATAGTGTGACGTTAAGGTCACTTCGCGTTATGACGCATATCTGCCGTTGCCAGTGTCAATGAAGTAAGTCGCATTAGCCTGCGTCAAAGCACCGCCCACTCTTCACAGACGCGTACGATTAGCCGACAAACAGTTAAATGGCGAGGTAGTGAGAGGATCCGAACCTATCTCTAGCTAGGAATGCCTAGAACCGCGCCTTAGTTATTACATCAATATGTGTTGTCATAACTCTCTTTATTCCATGTTGATGCACAGTGAATCTAATGTCCGTTATTACCAACTATGGAGAATTATCCACTCGATTACAATTCTCCCATATAATTTGACAAACACACAAGGCAATACAGTTATTCCATTGATGAATATTCCCAATAAGCCAACGATGTGACTATTCTATGCATGGGTCGAAATTATCGTCTAAATATGTGTCACGCAGCAGGTGCGCAATTCCCAATTTGCGTCATTATTCTGTATTGATTTTACCGAGTACGACAACAATGCTTATATTAAATGCAAAAGACGAAACCATCGTCAAAATGTTATTAGATATGCGAATGTTTTGAACATTCATCATCCTCACAGGGCTGTATTGTCATGTTTGAGGGCTCGGGGCATGTTGGAATGGTTTAGGGTTTAGAAGAAATATCCTGGGATCAGCTTATCTCGCGAGGATTATTCCTCGAAAGCCCGTAATATATCTAGCTTTGCATTTATGTCTCTATATATAGACGTAACTTCGAGTGCTATTCCCGATAACGCTGACATAATATTTGACAGCTAAAAACCAAGTTCATCCATCGCATCGCAATAACTTATTTCTGGTTTTGTTTTCTCCCCTTATCATGTTTTAAATCCATACTCATCCTTTACAAGCTAAGCATATTTTTGTGTAAAATGGTGGTACGCAATGACGCAATCAGTGGCCTCACCAATCATATTTTACCAAACCTTTTACCAGCTGAGTTGTGATAACGTTAATCACTCACACTGTACATCCACAGTTCAATGTTTAATACCATATAAGAGAGGATGCATCGACGTCATTATGCAGCATGCCGTGATTTCAAGGTGACGTTATTGGTGACTTGTGAGTAATTTCTTTGCAATTATCTTATCCTGCAGCCAAATCGCCACCTACCGCTCAAGATATGAAATATATGAAACTCTGATTTGTATCCCATTAAATGTTGCGAGGATTTTATGCCGTAATATGATGTTTGGATTCGATAAGCGTCCTAGATATTGTCTTGATTCATACAACCAGAAGTGGAAGCTTATTTCTGTTTAAATCCACATGTCTCAATCCGGATCAGAGAGCCTTGTTATCAGTCACTCCGTGCTGTAGATTACCTAACACGTTAAGACATCTAAAGCAACCAACGCGCACGAGAGCTCCTACCATAAATGACACGTTCTTCTCACACCAGTACGCAATGTCTTGGCCGGGCCGCAGAATAGCAAATTGAACTATCCCATCATGTTCGAGATGGGTGGAGAGTGAATTTTAGATTTGATTTTGAAAACATACTGCTGCAAGACTATCCTTAACCGGGAAGTGTATTCCGGTCCGATCCATAACAATTATGGTATCAAATGACCATCGTATGGACGTAAAGAAAATGTCAAAGATCCCGCGTTCTGTGCATCTAAACATATGATCGCATATGTTGATTATCCATCAACCTTAGTCATGATATCGGCTACAGCTACAAGTGACGTCGAGAACACCTCCCGACCATGGAGGGAGAATAGAATCAGATGATAGGTTAACACGTTATAATATAGCGCCACTTTGCGTTATAATCATATTCATGACACGATGTGAATCCTCCACCTTATTAGCAAATGTATGTTCAATAACAATATTTATTTTAAATTCAGGTAGACGAACCCACTTGTTAATATACTACGGTATATTCGAATATCGTTTGTCCGAAGTATAGGCATTTTGTAGATTCGTTGTACTAATTAATGGCATCCTATGATTCCCGCATCGGGACACGGTTCGTATGTTTTCGGCAAACGATTCGCACCATCAGACAGTACTGATGACGGTTTCACAATTTCTCCCCTGTGTTCCGTCATTAGAAAGATGCGTTGAATTTTCTCGCGGTAAGAAGTTTCCGGTTACAATATCGTACACATCTATAGATAT
The DNA here is from genome assembly GCA_034190875.2 of Urechis unicinctus. Taxonomy (NCBI): domain Eukaryota; kingdom Metazoa; phylum Annelida; class Polychaeta; order Xenopneusta; family Urechidae; genus Urechis; species Urechis unicinctus. The sequence continues at coordinate 13,854,613 of CM067343.1, forward strand.
GCTTGTTGTCATACCAGCTCCGATTAGCAATGTTCAAATAATTTGGCCGAAAACAAAATTGATAATCATGCAGCAAGTCATGTTTGGTGAGGAATTCATTCAGGCGCGAATACATAATTCGTTCAAATATTTTAGAAAAACAGGGCAGAATCGAGATCTATCGTTAGCGATGTCAGTTATATCGGCGGGTTTATAAACTGGCTTAACACCGGCGTTACACTGGCGTGACACTGGCGTGACACTGGCGTGACACTGGCGTGACACTGGCGTGACACCGGTTTTATTTTTAAGAGGAACAATTCCTTGCCTTATCGACAAGTTGATTGTGTATTCTACGGCTTTTACAAATATATCACAGACACTTCATTATACATTTTAATTCATAAACGTTCGTGCTATGCACAAAGAGCGTATGAGTGGTAGGTACGCCCATTAAATGATTAATATTTCCTTCTGTGTGCGGGATCCTAGTGGCAAGGTTTTATCTAATAACAAGTGAGTAATTATGGAGAGCATAGTAAATGTTGCATTGGTCAGAAGTTCTTTCTCCTTCGATACAAAACGTGTTAGACAAACGATGAGGTTTATGCATAAGAATGACTGATTTGATAAGATTCCAAGTTTTCCTCATATTGTTTTTATTAAGAGCAGAGCATTCATCATAAAAGGGAGTTCACACCGACGGAGTAGGGATTGCAGGCATTATTGATATCATTAATACTTTAAGTTGTTAGTAAGGCAAATAAAGTATATGTGATTTTTAGTTTTTATCGAATTCTTGTGACAAGTGGTAAGCCATTTACATCGGTAACTATGAATAGAAGATTGGGAATTACTTTTCATAAAGTTGTTTACATGTTTTATAGAATTCAGTATACGCTCATTGTGCTTCTGTGCAAATAGACTCGTAATGAATAAAATCAAAGGCATAGTTCATGCAATGGACGCAGTTGAAAAGATATATTCAATGTAATATCAATAATCAATTGTTGATTGTGTTGTAGTTGATTCCGCTCAGCCCCCCACCCCAACCCCAACCACCCTACTGGAATCCACTATAAGCGTGGCCTATTGAATTGACACCTGTTTCATGAAATATTGTTAGCATCATACCTTCCCCGATATCCATTGCTTCCTTTAGTTAGCCTCTCTCGTAACAGATGAATCTTAAATGCTTGCCTGCTTGGGGAGTGTGGTTGAACTCATGTATCGCTGAATTACCCTCACATAGATTTTGAAAGGCTACAGTTTTAATGTTCCCCACCAAAACAAGGATGACGTTATGATACCTTTTGCGTGACCCAACCAATAAATGCTTCGCTATCTAGTGTGGTTTCCAATACTGTGAAAGGGTGATCTGAGATATAGGCAATTGTATGCATCTAATGTTGATTTTGATTGCTTCCTCATGCTTGAAAGTACAGCTCGTGCATCGAACACCTCGCACATCTTAACTGCCGGGACAAGATTTTGTGATTCTTCAACATCAACAGCTTTCGATTTAGTTTATGCCCTTTTATGGCATATGCATCATATGTCGATCATAAATTCCCTTGCCGAACCGCATGTAATGTAAGATACAGGAATATTATTATTCAGCATCGATTTTGTATATGGATTTTGCGTCCAGCGTAATTAATAGTATAGCTGGTTCTATCTTTGGTGATTGATGACTAAGCGTTTAGTCGCGATGCAGCTGCGATCTGATCTCTTTTGTCTTTGACCCTATTTGGAAATAATGCTTAGCTTTACAGTAAAGCTACATTTGTTGTATAGTGATTGATCGAAGTACTATTGCCGCAGTAGGTGACTCTATAAGCATACATACTTTACTACTATGATTTTGAATATCTTGAAAAGCACTTACAAGCAAACAGAGCATGCGTTACAGCAGTGTGAATGGCAGAGACAAATTACCGCACAGGAACAAGGTTACCTAGGTTGATAAAGCTTAGCATTTCAATAAAGCCATGCAATATGTCATGATTTGTTCATGGGCATTGTAAGGGCAGATGAGTGATGAGGTTAATCCAATTTGTCCTGATATTCACTGAATTTTAACATAGATTTCACCCTAGTTAAGTCAATATCTCAAGACAACCTTGAGCTGTAAAGCAAATATCCATTCATGGTATAACGTTCATTTAATTTATCAGCTCTTGAAATCTTCCGAGTGGTTTTGTCACAGTTTAACGTAGAAAAGCAACAATCTCCAAAGTTTCTCTCTCCAGTAAAGGTTGACAACCTATAATATAATAATAATAAAAAGCATTCGATCATCTTTTCTTCTTCGTTTACTTTTTTAACACCGACCCTCATACGTATGAAGTAAACAAACGGATTGCATTTTCAACTTCGGTGGGGTAAATTTATACCATGCAATATAGCCTGTGATGAATGCATGTAAAGCCACAGCCGCATGAAATGATGGAGCAAACAGATTAAGCCGTAAGCAAAGATATGTGCTATGTTTCCTAATGTTGGGATTGGTGGTGATTTGGTAACATTGCAAGGATGCTATTTGGTCCGTTTAGCATAATCACAAATTGCATATGAACGCGTTACCCACAAACATGAACATAATAATGTTGCCAGCAATTAATGCTTCACACTATTATTTCCTATCTCTGTTTCAGTCAATTTTTAAAAAAACATTGCTGTTTACCTGAATTGAAACTTATATCATCATGTAATTATACGCATCATTTATATTGAGCTACAGAGGTTATCAGTTGTGGAATATTGTATTATATGATAAAAGATAATAACAAAGGTGTCAGCTCTATAAATAGCTGTATGAAACATTACCATCCGTTGGGATAGATTAGTTTAATAAGATGACATATATTCGCTCGAAATAGATGGTTTTCCGATGAAACGGTATCAAACTTGGCATCGTTTACTTTAAGCCCGTGGAGGTGACTGATCGTAAGCAGGCGGCTATATTGATTCGTCGATAATCCTGAGCGAGACTGCGCTCATTCCCCTCAAGGTTACCGCAGCTTACTGGATTGCAGCAACTAGTATCATAGTTTATCATTTGCATAATCTGCTGTCCCTTACACGCCCCCTGCTAAAAGCAAACTTTCCCATAGCAGCCGAACTTCAATGCAGCTGTTGATTTTCCAGAATAAGACGAATGACTGTTCTCGTGTATAAAGAATCCACTAGCAGTTACTTTTCATTGGATATATTTCAGTTAAAAGTTAAGGCGGCTGTTGCAGCCATGCCATCTCGTCTGCCCATTGTTAAAGTTACCATTGGTTGTATGCAAAAACATCATGTAAGCTTGTGTTGTGAGTTTGTCCCGTATTTGACAGCACTATATACAATACTTGATTCCGGTATGATAATGTATACAATAAATGACATTTGTGCATATAAATAATATATTAGACCGTACGATGAGAGGTACAGATTTGATGTGCTTATTCGTGTATAATTTGACATAGCCTTTCTGTAGTTTTACCGTCCAAGGCTAAATACCAGGGAACTCATGCTTACTGAAAATGATAAAGTTTGTTTTCATAATAAGGGGTTCAGTTCACCAGTGCATGTTTAACGGGGTCCGTTTTGTTACTATATACTCTCGATATTATTATAATTTATGTATTGCAAAAACTATTATCACAGTTTGTCTCTAACACTGTATATGGTCAACAAGCAGATAGGGATATATGTGTTTTCGTGGTTCTTTTCAAATGTAACCTTACTCAGCTAGCATGATGTTTTCCTTATGTGGCGGTTGATATCATACAATACGGGTGTAATGCGTGCTTTTAATCAATTGAAATGTTGTTTGACCCTATTTCTTGGCGGTAACACAAATGAGAACTGCAAATGTAATATTCGTGTCTTAGAGTTCAATGATATATATAATACACCGTCGCTCTATGAGGAGTGCATGATATCCAAATTTATAGCTATAAGAATGGAGATTACCATCATGTTTCCAATAAAGTTACACTTTTTCTGCGGCTAATGTCTAGCCTTTGAAACATTTTGTACACTTTTTACAACAGCACATGCTCCAAATCCTAACGACCTATAATAAACGTTAACGCCGACCAACGCATTTAAATTGCGCTACCCGCCTAAGCTTGTTGTTGCTTGTGTGATGTGAACACATCTGTAAAAATATTTCAACTGACATAAGTTCAACATATACGACTTAAAATAGAACGCATTAGGTTAACTCATTGGACGTACATAGTTTGCACAGAGGTGACACAATGGTTGTGAACTTATTAGTTTGACTCGTAATTCGCCCAATGTAAAGCCATGTAATTGATCTAAAAGAAATAGAATTATAAAATATTGTTCAATGAATATGATATTAACACCCCATCTTAATCATGTTTTTGTTATTTATCTCAATACCTCAGTCATTAGCTTGATGTATTGTCAATCGGACACTTTATAAGTAATCCCATCATCTGCTGACAGCGATTAATGATCCAATTACACGATTAATTTATCGTCTCTCTCTAGTCGTCGAGTTTTTTGTTTAAAGCTCGCTGTATTTTTACTCACACTGATATTGCAATGTAAACTGTTTAAATGTATGCAAAGTTTATCGACCAATTTTCAATGAACTCTGCACTCATAGAAAGCGTTTTATATCGTTAAATATTCCTGACATATTGTAACATGCATCGGTTAGCAGTGACCTTCGATTAGTAATATGAATATACGTTGAGATTCGCAACGTGTTATGTGAAATTTGTTATATTCGTTCAATAAGGTGTTGCCAGTGTGGCAATATATCTATGCCGTTTTTGTCACGCACATCCATTCCCTGCAAGTAATCTATGGCATTTTTATGTTGCAGATGAAGAGGTCAAATCTATAGCGGCCTAATTGTGATGACTACAATGCATTGCTTGTGCTGTTTCACCGTTAAACGAAAGACGCTTTGACGTAATTTGCAAGCACTAGGATAATAATATAGTGTGCATGTCGTCAACGAGCACCACAAAATGCGCCTGATGGTGGATTGCGGCTACAGTTAATCAAACCGCCATCTATTCAGCAATCAGAGCTTTTATCACATAATTCACGTCAGGAAGCAACCCATAATAGATGCTAATGCTTCATTAGAAGAGCACGGTTGTAAACAAGTTGTGGTTCAGGGCAAAAGGTATTCATGCCGCATTACCATTGGACCTTGAAATAAGCCATTTTCCACCGCATTAACGTGCGTTTAATTGACATTGTGATAAGAGAGCAGCCAGTGAGTTGCGGGTAGACTTGTCATAAGAATCATCATCGACATAGAGTTAAATGTCTACGATGTCATTCGTCTCGCAATGGCTGTATAACTCGCGTCTACTTTATAAACTCTTGGGTAACGAAGGGTATATGATCGACTATACCATGGGCCAAATGATGATTGGCGATAAACATATATGCGCAAACTACAAGTGGTATAATAGGTGTATGTCCTTCATGGCATGTCCTGGTAAGTGAATCGCCTGCAACGAAATTATCTTCTTATGTCGCTTTTGGAGCTTCCCTGACACTTCAGTAATTTCCCCTCAACCAACACACGACCACCAATCACAGATAACCGTAAGTGGTACGGAGGACAAGTCATATTTCATTCCAATGAGACATTGAATAACAATAATGCCAGTTCATGCCTTGAAGGGTCAACGGAGGAAGCACTGCATTTTGAGCCAAAATAAACCCATACCTAAGCGATACCAATTTTATCGGCAAATTTCGCCCAACACGGCACATTACAACCTCCATTTCTACCCATCGATTTGTTCGAATGTACAGAAGCTCTTATCATTAAAGACGTTGCCTTCCTTCTTCTACTTTTTAGCAATCTACTGCGAGCACAAATATGTTTTTGTTGTGTCGACCACCGAATGAAATATGCGAAAAAGCTAAGATTTTAAATAAATCAGAATAATCGAAAAACTATGCTAACAGGATTAACCTCCGCATTTATCTTATGCTTATTCAAACATGTGAAGGTTTCTTTCTTTGACAACATGCTCTTGACAATCAGATTCAAGAAGTAGGTCACATCCTAGCATGCTAATTTTGAGTGATGTGTGATCAGTCATCGTAACCAAATAACTATTAAGACTGTGTTTGATGTTATATCTTAGCCAAGCTAAATGCATGCCATGACAACATCAGTTTTAAACAATGCCTCGATAGCGCGATATAAATAGCAGAAATATTTCCCCACCCAATAAGATCTAGGGGAATAGGTGCGAGTGCAATAGCCATGGATCCGTTTGTGATTTATTTATCTCGATGGTTTTGCACCATTGAATGGGGCATTAAGAATGACCTCCGCATATACTTAACCATCATGTGTTTTGAAACTGCTGCATTTATCTACAGTTTAACAATAGTGATCATATCCAAATTGATAATAATACTTCATGAATATAATGGCTGGTGTAGTGTTGAATTATTGAAGCTTCAGGATTATGCCAAATCTTTTGAGGATAATGGATTAAAGAAAATATTTACCTGTTAGACGAATAAACACATGCACATACAGTCATTCATTATTTGTTATCTTTCAGTGCACATAGGCGCCTGTGCTGCTACCTGCAGGCGGTGTTATGGTTCTGGTAATGAATCATGTGTTTTCCGCTACGTACACTGGGGCGGGTATAGGCAGGTGCACTCTATTAAGGCTTAGACACTTTATTGCTTTATGTGATATAAGTCTACAATCGAGGATTATACAAACCAAGAAACCGCTAACATGAATACAACATTCGTCTTAAATAAGCAATATCATTATTGTAGTTGGTACAGCACATGCTTTAACGATATCAATATGCGTCATTTTGACAGACACGATCCTAACAAACGCGAACAGGTAATTGGATTATAATTTTTGCTCTTTCTTGGATTGCCATCATCACTTCACATATTATATTGTAGGAATGGAGTTTACGAATAACACGTAATACAAGCTTCGCGGGATCAGGTGAGTGGGGATCGCATCGACCTTGTGGTATAATACCCGTCTCCACATATTTTGATTGTGATACTGGGCAACATTGTTATTGTAGGTAGATTTAGCGGCTAGACATTCAATATGCGTTGTTCCAACTCCGCGAATGGTGCTAATCATTGCAAACGTTACGAGCCTTCTTTTGATAGTTCCTCTCCCGAATTATCCATCCTAGAAAACGAGTGTATAGCCAATTAGCTAACCATGCAAAAGTAGCAATCAGAGCGGTTCTATTATTTTGGATTTATGTGGTCACCAAGCACATATATGTTGTCAAACGCAGGGTTTCCACGCTATGATGTCAAGGGAGCTTTGATATTTACAACCAAGAAAGCTAGAATTCTATGGCGCTTGTCTGTAGCTTCCCCCTGGACATATACTACTGATTAATCGACTGGGCCCTTGTGTCCAACTATCAGGAATTTATCAGGTAACTGGCGCAGTCATGTATAGTACTATCATACTATATCGACCCCGTCTCTTCGAGTGTCCCTAATGGGAGTTTATGTATGTAAATCAGGATAAGAACCTAGCTGTTAGCTGATTGAGCCTGATTTTATTATCCTTGACTACCCTGAAGAATAGCTTCATTACCCGCATCGCATCATTAGCCGTCCTTGTATTAAATGCATCGCTGATTATACCCCGTAAAAAGCATACTCAGAACATAAGAGGTGATATACTCAGGTAGGACGGGCGATTATGCATTGTGTATTGATAGTTGATATACAGGCACCGAAGAGCCAGGGCGGGATAAACCTTAGGGTAAGTGTCCCAGGCTCCCCCACACAAGGGCATCCCGAAACTCTTAACTTGCTCCCCTCCCCCCTGCCCCGCACAATCTAGTTTGCACCAGATCCCATACCTGCTTAATACGGCACTGCATAGGGCATGCGGAAAACAGGAAACTTCCCTGATTTTAACTCTAGCGGAAATGACTATGTCTATCGGTATTATGCTGCCTGTTCCGACATGGATGCAAAGGAATAGCGTGACGTTAAGGTCACTTTGCGTTATGACGCATATCTGCTGTCGCCAGTGTCAATGACATTGGCAAGACCTATCTTGACGCAGTAAACTAATCGATCTATAGCTGCTGACGATGCCGAGCATCTTTCCTACGATTTCTTCAATTGATTATGTGATGTTTTTCGTACGGCTGTTCAATAATTGTATATGGGATGGATTTGTCATATGTAAGATATGTGTAGTAGTTCTATTCAATACAATGTCGTTGATATAGCTCATTACTATTACGCATCGGAATAATTTTCCCTACAATTGCAGGGCAAAAAAAATCATCTATCTGTCCTGAACCGCAGGATTAAACGCGACTCTATAGGCGACATCTACTGGTAGAAAGTGGCTGATCAACTATGGCGGTGAATTCGCCTGCAATGAATCTGTTAGCAAATCGTGCTAGCTTTAAAAGACACCCGAGGTAAGTCGCATTAGCCTGCGTCAAAGCACCGCCCACTCTTCACAGACGCGTACGATTAGCCGACAAACAGTTAAATGGCGAGGTAGTGAGAGGATCCGAACCCATCTCTAGCTAGGAATGCCAAGAACCGCGCCTTAGTTATTACATCAATATGTGTTGTCATAACTCTCTTTATTCCATGTTGATGCACAGTGAATCTAATGTCCGTTATTACCAACTATGGAGAATTATCCACTCGATTACAATTCTCCCATATAATTGACAAACACACAAGGCAATAAAGTTATTTCATTGATGGATATTCCCAATAAGCCAACGATGTGACTATTCTATGCATGGGTCGAAATTATCGTCCAAATGTGTGTCACGCAGCAGGTGCGCAATTCCCGATTTGCCTCTTTATTCTGTATTGATTTTACCGAGTACGACAACAATGCTTATATTAAATGCAAAAGACGAAACCATCGTCAAAATGTTATTAGATATGCGAATGTTTTGAACATTCATCATCCTCACAGGGCTGTATTGTCATGTTTGAGGGCTCGGGGCATGTTGGAATGGTTTAGGGTTTAGAAGAAATATCCTGGGATCAGCTTATCTCGCGAGGATTATTCCTCGAAAGCCCGTAATATATCTAGCTTTGCATTTATGTCTCTATATATAGACGTAACTTCGAGTGCTATTCCCGATAACGCTGACATAATATTTGACAGCTAAAAACCAAGTTCATCCATCGCATCGCAATAACTTATTTCTGGTTTTGTCTTTTCTCCCCTTACCGATGTTAGCCTCATATATCAATACTCACCCTGCGTACAATAATAAGCATGTTATTTATGTATAAAATGGTGGTACGCAATGGTGGCCTCACCTATCTATATTTTACCATACCTTTTACCAGCTGAGTTGTGATAACGTAACAGCAATCATTCACACTGTACATCCACAGTTTAATTTTTAATACCATATAAGAGAGGATGCATCGACGTCATTATGCAGCATGCCGTGATTTCAAGGTGACGTTATTGGTGACTTGTGAGTAATTTCTTTGCAATTATCTTATCCTGCAGCCAAATCGCCACCTACCGCTCAATATATGAAACTCTGATTTGTAGCATTAAATGTTGGGGCAGTTATGATTAGAAACTGATGTTTGGATTCGATAAGCGTCCTAGATATTGTCTTGATTCATACAACCAGAAGTGGAAGCTTATTTCTGTTTAAATCTACATGTCTCAATCCGGATCAGAGAGCCTTGTTATCAGTCACTCCGTGCGGTAGATTACCTGACACGTTAAGACATCTAAAAGCAACCAACGCGCACGAGAGCTCCTACCATAAATGACACGTTCTTCTCACACCAGTACGCAATGTCTTGGCCGGGCCGCAGAATAGCAAATTGAACTATCCATCATGTTCGAGATGGGTGGAGAGTGAATTTTAGATTTGATTTTGAAAACATACTGCTGCAAGACTATCCTTAACCGGCAAGTGTATTCCGGTCCGATCCATAACAATTATGGTATCAAATGACCATCGTATGGACGTAAAGAAAATGTCAAAGATCCCGCGTTCTGTGCATCTAAACATATGATCGCATATGTTGATTATCCATCAACCTTAGTCATGATATCGGCTACAGCTACAAGTGACGTCGAGAACACCTCCCGACCATGGAGGGCGAATAGAATCAGATGATAGGTTAACACGTTATAATATAGCGCCACTTTGCGTTATAATCATATTCATGACACGATGTGAATCCTCCACCTTATTAGCAAATGTATGTTCAATAACAATATTTTTTTTAAATTCAGGTAGACGAACCCACTTGTTAATATATTACGGTATATTCGAATATCGTTTGTCCGAAGTATAGGCATTTTGTAGAACCATTGTACAAATTAATGGCATCCTATGATTCCCGCATCGGGACACGGTTCGTATGTTTTCGGCAAACGATTCGCACCATCAGACAGTACTGATGACGGTTTCACAATTTCTCCCCTGTGTTCCGTCATTAGAAAGATGCGTTGAATTTTCTCGCGGTAAGAAGTGTCCGGTTACAATATCGTACACATCTATAGATATGCTTGTTGTCATACCAGCTCCGATTAGCAATGTTAAAATAATTTGGCCGAAAACAAAATTGGTAATCATGCAGCAAGTCATGTTTGGTGAGGAATTCATTCAGGCGCGAATACATAATTCGTTCAAATATTTTAGAAAAACAGGGCAGAATCGAGATCTATCGTTAGCGATGTCAGTTATATCGGCGGGTTTATAAACTGGCTTAACACCGGTGTTACACTGGCGTGACACTGGCGTGACACTGGCGTGACACCGGTTTTATTTTTAAGAGGAAAAATTCCTTGCCTTATCGACAAGTTGATTGTGTATTCTACGGCTTTTACAAATATATCACAGACACTTCATTATACATTTTAATTCATAAACGTTCGTGCTATGCACAAAGAGCGTATGAGTGGTAGGTACGCCCATTAAATGATTAATATTTCCTTCTGTGTGCGGGATCCTAGTGGCAAGGTTTTATCTAATAACAAGTGAGTAATTATGGAGAGCATAGTAAATGTTGCATTGGTCAGAAGTTCTTTCTCCTTCGATACAAAACGTGTTAGACAAACGATGAGGTTTATGCATAAGAATGACTGATTTGATAAGATTCCAAGTTTTCCTCATATTTTTTTATTAAGAGCAGAGCAATCATCATAAAAGGGAGTTCACACCGACGGAGTAGGGATTGCAGGCATTATTGATATTGTTAATACTTTAAGTTGTTAGTAAGGCAAATAAAGTATATGTGATTTTTAGTTTTTATCGAATTCTTGTGACAAGTGGTAAGCCATTTACATCGGTAACTATGAATAGAAGATTGGGAATTACTTTTCATAAAGTTGTTTACATGTTTTATAGAATTCAGTATACGCTCATTGTGCTTCTGTGCAAATAGACTCGTAATGAATAAAATCAAAGGCATAGTTCATGCAATGGACGCAGTTGAAAAGATATATTCAATGTAATATCAATAATCAATTGTTGATTGTGTTGTAGTTGATTCCGCTCAGCCCACCCCAACCCCAACCACCCTACTGAATCCACTATAAGCGTGGCCTATTGAATTGACACCTGTTTCATGAAATATTGTTAGCATCATACCTTCCCCGATATCCATTGCTCCCTTTAGTTAGCCTCTCTCGTAACAGATGAATCTTAAATGCTTGCCTGTTTGGGGAGTGTGGTTGAACTCATGTATCGCTGAATTACCCTCACATAGATTTTGAAAGGCTACAGTTTTAATGTTCCCCACCAAAACAAGGATGACGTTATGATACCTTTTGCGTGACCCAACCAATAAATGCTTCGCTATCTAGTGTGGTTTCCAATACTGTGAAAGGGTGATCTGAGATATAGGCAATTGTATGCATCTAATGTTGATTTTGATTGCTTCCTCATGCTTGAAAGTACAGCTCGTGCATCGAACACCTCGCACATCTTAACTGCCGGGACAAGATTTTGTGATTCTTCATATTGCAAATGATCAACATCAACAGCTTTCGATTTAGTTTATGCCCTTTTATGGCATATGTCGATCATATGCTTGGGAGAGTAATTAAATTTCCCTTGCCGAACCCAGCATGTTAGATACAGGAATATTATTATTCAGCATCGATTATGTATATGGATATTGCGTCCAGCGTAATTCATAGTATAGCTGGTTCTATCTTTGGTGATTGATGACTAAGCGTTTAGTCGCGATGCAGCTGCGATCTGATCTCTTTTGTCTTTGACCCTATTTGGAAATAATGCTTAGCTTTACAGTAAAGCTACATTTGTTGTATAGTGATTGATCGAAGTACTATTGCCGCAGTAGGTGACTCTATAAGCATACATGCTTTACTACTATGATTTTGAATATCTTGAAAAGCACTTACAAGCAAACGGAGCATGCGTTACAGCAGTGTGAATGGCAGAGACAAATTACCGCACAGGAACAAGGTTACCTAGGTTGATAAAGCTTAGCATTTCAATGAAGCCATGCAATATGTCATGATTTGTTCATGGGCATTGTGAGGGCAGATGAGTGATGAGGTTAATCCAATTTGTCCCGATATTCACTGAATTTTAACATAGATTTTACCCTAGTTAAGTCAATATCTCATGACAACCTGGATGTGAATGTTGGTAAAGACAAAGCATGACGATTCAGTCATTTGTAGGATGTGTATTGTACATGTACCGAATGATAAAGACCAAATCAAGTACACGCCAATAATCTAAAAAGATGAATGTTGGTGCAATGGACTTTTTTAACACCGCGTCACGTTGCATTTTCAACTTCGGTGGGCGCCACCATGCAATATAGCCTGTGATGAATGCATGTAAAGCCACAGCCGCGTGAAATGATGGAGCAAACAGATTAAGCCGTAAGCAAAGATATGTGCTATGTTTCCTAATGTTGGGACTGGTGGTGATTTGGTAACATTGCAAGGATGCTATTTGGTGCGTTTAACATAATCACAAATTGCATATGACCGCATCGCCCACAAACATGAACATAATAATATTGCCAGCAATTAATGCTTCACACTATTATTTCATATCTCTGTTTCAGTCAATTTTTAAAAAAAACATTGCTGTTTACCTGAATTGAAACTTATATCATCATGTAATTATACGCATCATTTATATTAAGCTACAGAGGTTATCAGTTGTGGAATATTGTATTCTATGATAAAAGATAATAACAAAGGTGTCAGTTCTATAAATAGATGTATGAAACATTACCATCCGTTGGGGTAGATTAGTTTAATAAGATGACATATATTCGCTCGAAATAGATGCTTTTCCGATGAAACGGTATCAAACTTGGCATCGTTTAATTTAAGGTGACTGATCGTAAGCAGGCGGCTATATTGATTCGTCGATAATCCTGAGCGAGACTGCGCTCATTCACCTCAAGGTTACCGCAGCTTATTGGATTGCAGCAACTAGTACCGTAGATTATCATTTGCATAATCTGCTGTCCCTTACACGCCCCCTGCTAAAAGCAAACTTTCCCATAGCAGCTGAACTTTAATGCAGCTGTTTATTTTCCAGATTAAAACGAACAACTGTTCTCGTGTATAAAGAATCCACTAGCAGTTACTTTTCATTGGATATATTTCAGTTAAAAGTTAAGGCGGCTGTTGCAGCCATGCCATCTCGTCTGCCCATTGTTAAAGTTACCATTGGTTTTATGCAAAAACATCATGTATACAATAAATTACATTTGTGCATATAAATAATATATTAGAGAGGTACAGATTTGATGTGCTTATTCGTGTATAATTTGACAAAGCCTTTCTGTAGTTTTACCGTCCAGGACTAAATACCAGGGAACTCATGCTCACTGAAAATGATAAAGTTTGTTTTCATAATAAGGGGTTCTGTTCACCAGTGCATGTTTAACGGGGTCCGTTTTGTTACCATATACTCTCGATATTATTAAAATTTATGTATTGCAAAAACTATTATCACAGTTTGTCTCTAACACTGTATATGGTCAACAAGCAAATAGGGAGATATGTGTTTTCGTGGTTCCCTTTTCAAATGTAACCTCACTCAGCTAGCATGATGTTTTCCTTATGTGGCGGTTAATTTCATACAATACGGGGTAGTGCGTGCTTTTAATCTATTGAAATGTTGTTTGACCCTATTTCTTGGCGGTAACGCAAATGAGTACTGCAAATGTAATATTTGTGTCTTAGAGTTCAATGATATATATAATACACCGTCTCTCTATGAGGAGTGCATGATACCCAAATTTATAGCTATATAAATGGAGATTACCATCATGTTTCCAATAAAGTTACACTTTTTTCTGCGGCTAATGTCCAGCCTTTGAAACATTTTGTACATTTTTTACAACAGCACATGCTCCATATCCTAAAGACCTATAATAAACGTTAAAGCTGACCAACGCATTTAAATTGCGCTACCCGCCTAAGCTTGTTGTTGCTTGTGTGATGTGAACACATCTGTAAAAATATTTCAACTGACATAAGTTCAACATATACGACTTAAAATAGAACGCATTAGGTTAACTCATTGGACGTACATAGTTTGCACTGAGGTGACACAATGGTTGTGAACTTATTAGTTTGACTCAGAATTCGCCCAATGTAAAGCCATGTAATTGATCTAAAAGAAATAGAATTATAAAATATTGTTCAATGAATATGATATTAATACCCCATCTTAATCATGTTTTTGTTATTTATCTCAATACCTCAGTCATTAGCTTGATGTATTGTCAATCGGACACTTTATAAGTAATCCCATCATCTGCTGACATCGATTAATGTTACAATAACACGATTAATTTATCATCTCTCTCTAGTCGTCGAGTTTTTGTTTTAAGCTCGCTACAAAATGTTGTTTTTACTCACACTGATATTGCAATGTAAACTGTTTAAATGTATGCAAAGTTTATCGACCGATTTTCAATGAACTCTGCACTCATAGAAAGCGTTTTATATTGTTAAATATTCCTGACATATTGTAACATGCATCGGTTAGCAGTGACCTTCGATTAGTAATATGAATATACGTTGAGATTCGCAACGTGTTATGTGAAATTTGTTATATTCGTTCAATAAGGTGTTGCCAGTGTGTGGCATATATCGTGCCGTTCTTGTCACGCACATCCATTCCCTGCAAGTAATCTATGGCATTTTTATGTTGCAGATGAAGAGGTCAAATCTATAGCGGCCTAATTGTGATGACTACAATACATTGTGTGTTTCACCGTTAAACGAAAGACGCTTTGACTTAATTTGCAAGCACTAGGATAATAATATAGTGTGCATGTCGTCAACGAGCACACACAAAATGCGCCTGATGGTGGATTGCGGCTACAGTTAATCAAACCGCCATCTATTCAGCAATCAGAGCTTTTATCACATAATTCACGTCAGGAAGCAACCCATAATAGATGCTAATGCTTCATTAGAAGAGCACGGTTGTAAACAAGTTGTGGTTCAGGGCAAAAGGTATTCATGCCGCATTACCATTGGACCTTTAAATAAGCCATTTTCCACCGCATTAACGTGCGTTTAATTGACATTGTGATAAGAGAGCAGCCAGTGAGTTGCGGGTAGACTTGTCATAAGAATCATCATCGACATAGAGTTAAATGTCTACGATGTCAAACGTCTCGCAATGGCTGTATAACTCGCGTCTACTTTATAAACTCTTGGGTAACGAAGGGTATATGATCGACTATACCATGGGCCAAATGATGATTGGCGATAAACATATATGCGCAAACAACAAGTGGTATCATAGGTGTATGTCCTTCACGGCATGTCCTGGTAAGTGAATCGCCTGCAACGAAATTATCTTCTTATGTCGCTGTTGGAGCTTCCCTGACACTTCAGTAATTTCCCCTCAACCAACACACGACCACCAATCACAGATAACCGTAAGTGGTACGGAGGACAAGTCATATTTCATTCCAATGAGACATTGAATAACAATAATGCCAGTTCATGCATTGAAGGGTCAACGGAGGAAGTACTGCATTTTGAGCCAAAATAAACCCATACCTAAGCGATACCAATTTTATTGGCAAATTTCGCCCAACACGGTAATACAACCTCCATTTCTACCCATCGATTTGTTCGAATGTACAGAACCTCTTATCATTAAAGACGTTGCCTTCCTTCTTCTACTTTTTAGCAATCTACTGCGAGCACAAATATGTTTTTGTTGTGTCGACCACCGAATGAAATATGCGAAAAGCTAAGATTTTAAATAAATCAGAATAATCAAAAAAATATGCAAACAGGATTAACCTCCGCATTTATCTTATGCTTATTCAAACATGTGAAGGTTTCTTTCTTTGACAACATGCTCTTGACAATCAGATTCAAGAAGTAGGTCACATCCTAGCATGCTAATTTTGAGTGATGTGTGATCAGTCATCGTAACCAAATAACTATTAAGACTGTGTTTGATGTTATATCTTAGCCAAGCTAAATGCATGCCATGACAACATCAGTTTAAACAATGCCTCGATAGTGATAATAAATAGCAGAAGTATTTCCCCACCCAATAAGATCTAGGGGAATAGGTACGAGTGCAATAGCCATGGATCCGTTTGTGATTTATTTATCTCGATGGTTTTTCACCATTGAATGGGGCATTAAGAATGACCTCCGCATATACTTAACCATCATGTATTTTGAAACTGCTACAGTTTAACAATAGTGATCATATCCAAATTGATAATAATACTTCATGAAATATAATGGCTGGTGTAGTGTTGAATTATTGAAGCTTCAGGATTATGCCAAATCTTTTGAGGATAATGGATTAAAGAAAATATTTACCTGTTAGACGAATAAACACATGCACATACAGTCATTCAGTTATTATCTTTCAGTGCACATAGGCGCCTGTGCTGCTACCTGCAGGCGGTGTTATGGTTCTGGTAATGAATCATGTGTTTTCCTCTACGTACACTGGGGCGGATATAGGCAGGTGCACTCTATTAAGGCTTAGACACTTTATTGCTTTATGTGATATAAGTCTACAATCGAGGATTATACAAACCAAGAAACCGCTAACATGAATACAGCATTCTTCTTAAATAACCAACTTCATTACCGTAGTTGGTACAGCACAGGCTTTAACGATATCAAGATGCGTCATTTTGACAGACACGATCCTAACAAACGCGAACAGGTAATTGGATTATAATTTTTGCTCTTTCTTTGATTGCCAGCATCACTTCTCACATTATATTGTAGGAATGCAGTTTACAAATAACACGTAATACAAGCTTCGCGGGATCAGGTAAGTGGGTGATCGCATCGACCTTGTCTCCACATATTTTGATTGTGATACTGGGCAACATTGTCATTGTAGGTAGATTTAGCGGCTACGCATTCAATATGCGTTGTTCCAACTCCGCGAATGGTGCTAATCATTGCAAACGTTACGAGCATTCTTTTGATAGTTCCTCTCCCGAATTATCTATCATAGAAAACTAGTGTACAGCCCAATTAGCTAACCATGAAAAAGTTGCAATCAGAGCGGTTCTATTTATTTTGGATTTATGTGGTCACCGAACACATATATGTTGTCAAACGCAGGGTTTCTATGCTATGATGTCAAGGGAGTTTTGATATTTACAACCAAGAAAGCTAGAATTCTATGACGCCTGACTGTAGCTTCCCCCCGGACATATACTACTGATTAATCGACTGGGCCCTTGTGTCCAACTATCATGAATTTTTCAGGTAACTGGCGCAGTCATGTATAGCACTATCATACTATATCGACCCCGTCTCTTCGAGTGTCCCTAATGGGAGTTTATGTATGTAAATCAAGATGAGAACCCAGCTGTTAGCTGATTGAGTCTGATTTTATTATACTGGACTACCCTGACGAATTGCTTCATTACCCGCATCGCATTATTAGCCGTCCTTGTATTAACTGCATCGCTGATTTTATCCCGTAAAAAGCTCACTCAGAACATGAGGTGATATACCCAGGTGGGACGAGCGATTGTCCATTGTGTATTGATAGTTGATTTACAGGTTCCGAAGGGTCATGGCTGGATAAACCACGGGCTCCAGGCTCCCCCACCCCCGCTCCCGCTCAATCTAGTTTGCACCAGATCCCATACCTGCTTAATACTGCACTGCATAGGGCATGTGGAAAACAAGAAATTTCCCTGATTTTAGCTCTGGCGGAAATGACTATGTCTATCGGTATTATGCTGCCTGTTCCGACGTGGATGCAAAGGAATAGTGTGACGTTAAGGTCACTTCGCGTTATGACGCATTTCTGCCGTTGCCAGTGTCAATGACATTGGCAAGACCTATCCTGACGCAGTAAACTAATCGATCTATAGCTGCTAATGATGCCGAGCATCTTTCCTGCGATTTCCTCAATTGATTATGTGATGTTGTTCGTACGGCTGTTCAATAATTGTATATGGGATGGATTTGTCATATGTAAGATATGTGTAGTAGTTCTATTCAATACAATGTCGTTGATATAGATCATTACTATTACGCATCGGAATAAGTTTTCCTACAATTGCAGGGCAAGAAAAATCATCTATCTGTCCTCCATCGCAGAATGAAAAACGACTCGATAGGCGACATCTACTGGTAGAAAGTGACTGATCAACTAAGGCGGTGAATTCACCTTCAATGAATCTGTTAGCAAATCGTGCATGCTTTAGAAGACCCCCGAGATAAATCGCATTAGCCTGCGTCAAAGCACCGCCCACTCTTCACAGACGCGTACGATTAGCCGACAAACAGTTATATGGCGAGGTAGTGGGAGGATCCGAACCTATCTCTAGCTAGGAATGCCAAGAACCGCGCCTTAGTTATTACATCGATATGTGTTGTCGTAACTCTCTTTATTCCATGTTGATGCACAGTGAATCTAATGTCCGTTATTACCAACTATGGAGAATTATCCACTCGATTACAATTCTCCCATATAATTTGACAAACACACAAGGCAATACAGTTATTCCATTGATAAATATTCCCAAGCCTACGATGTGACTATTCTATGCATGAGTCGCAATTCCCGATATGCCTCTTTATTCTGTATTGATTTTACCGAGTACGACAACAATGCTTACATTAAATGCAAAAGACGAAACCATCGTCAAAATGTTATCAGACATACGAATGTTTTGAACATTCTTCGTCCTCACAGGGCCTAATTGTCATGTTTGAGGGCTCGGGGCATTTTGGAATGGTTTAGGGTTCAGAAGAAATATCCTGGGAGCAGCTTATCTCGCGAGGATTATTCCTCGAAAGCCCGTAATATATCTAGCTTTGCATTTATGTCTCTATATATAGACGTAACTTCGAGTGCTATTCCCGATAACGCTGACATAATATTTGACAGCTAAAAACCAAGTTCATCCATCGCATCGCAATAACTTACTTCTGGTTTTGTCTTTTCTCCCCTTACCGATGTTAGCTTCATATATCAATACTCTCCCAGCGTACAATAATAAGCATGTTATTTATGTATAAAATGGTGGTACGCAATGGTGGCCTCACCTATCATATTTTACCATACCTTTTACCAGCTGAGTTGTGATAACGTAAAAGCAATCATTCACACTGTACATCCACAGTTTAATTTTTAATACCATATAAGAGAGGATGCATCGACGTCATTATGCAGCATGCCGTGATTTCAAGGTGACGTTATTGGTGACTTGTGAGTAATTTCTTTGCAATTATCTTATCCTGCAGCCAAATCGCCACCTACCGCTCAATATATGAAACTCTGATTTGTACCATTAAATGTTGGGGCAGTTATGATTGTTTGGATTCGATAAGCGTCCTAGATATTGTCTTGATTCATACAACCAGAGGTGGAAGCTTATGTCTGTTTAAATCCATGTCTCAATCCGGATCAGAGAGCCTTGTTATCAGTTACTCCGTGCGGTAGATTACCTGACACGTTAAGACATCTAGAAGCAACTAACGCGAACGAGAGCTCCTACCATAAATTACACGTTCTTCTCACACCAGTAGGCAATGTCTTGGCCGGGCCGCAGAATAGCAAATTGAACTATCCATCATGTTCGAGATGGGTGGAGAGTGAATTTTAGATTTGATTTTGAAAACATACTGCTGCAAGACTATCCTTAACCGGCAAGTGTATTCCGGTCCGATCCATAACAATTATGGTATCAAATGACCATCGTATGGACGTAAAGAAAATGTCAAAGATCCCGCGTTCTGTGCATCTAAACATATGATCGCACATGTTGATTATCCATCAACCTTAGTCATGATATCGGCTACAGCTACAAGTGACGTCGAGAACACCTCCCGACCATGGAGGGAGAATAGAATCAGATGAAAGGTTAACACGTTATAATATAGCGCCTCTTTGCGTTATAATCATATTCATGACACGATGTGAATCCTCTACCTTATTAGCAAATGTATGTTCAATGACAATATTTATTTTAAATTCAGGTAGACGAACCCACTTGTTAATATATTACGGTATATTCGAATATCGTTTGTCCGAAGTATAGGCATTTTGTAGATTCGTTGTACTAATTAATGGCATCCTATGATTCCCGCATCGGGACACGGTTCGTATGTTTTCGGCAAACGATTCGCACCATCAGACAGTACTGATGACGGTTTCACAATTTCTCCCCTGTGTTCCGTCATTAGAAAGATGCGTTGAATTTTCTCGCGGTAAGAAGTTTCCGGTTACAATATCGTACACATCTATAGATATGCTTGTTGTCATACCAGCTCCGATTAGCAATGTTCAAATAATTTGGCCGAAAACAAAATTGATAATCATGCAGCAAGTCATGTTTGGTGAGGAATTCATTCAGGCGCGAATACATAATTCGTTCAAATATTTTAGAAAAACAGGGCAGAATCGAGATCTATCGTTAGTAATGTCAGTTATATCGGCGGGTTTATAAACTGGCTTAACACCGGTGTTACACTGGCGTGACACTGGCGTGACACCGGTTTTATTTTTAAGAGGAAAAATTCCTTGCCTTATCGACAAGTTGATTGTGTATTCTACGGCTTTTACAAATATATCACAGATACTTCATTATACATTTTAATTCATAAACGTTCGTGCTACGCACAAAGAGCGTATGAGTGGTAGGTACGCCCATTAAATGATTAATATTTCCTTCTGTGTGCGGGATCCTAGTGGCAAGGTTTATCTAATAACAAGTGAGTAATTATGGAGAGCATAATAAATGTTGCATTGGTCAGAAGTTCTTTCTCCTTCGATACAAAACGTGTTAGACAAACGATGAGGTTTGTGCATAAGAATGACTGATTTGATAAGATTCCAAGTTTTCCTCATATTTTTTTATTAAGAGCAGAGCAATCATCATAAAAGGGAGTTCACACTGACGGAGTAGGGATTGCAGGCATTATTGATATCATTAATACTTTAAGTTGTTAGTAAGGCAAATAAAGTATATGTGATTTTTATTTTTTATCGAATTCTTGTGACAAGTGGTAAGCCATTTACATCGGTAACTATGAATAGAAGATTGGGAATTACTTTTCATAAGGTTGTTTACATGTTTTATAGAATTCAGTATACGCTAATTGTGCTTCTGTGCAAATAGACTCGTAATGAATAAAATCAAAGGCATAGTTCATGCAATGGACGCAGTTGAAAAGATATATTCAATGTAATATCAATAATCAATTGTTGATTGTGTTGTAGTTGATTCCGTTCAGCCCACCCCAACCCCCAACCACCCTACTGAATCCACTATAAGCGTGGCCTATTGAATTGACACCTGTTTCATGAAATATTGTTAGCATCATACCTTCCCCGATATCCATTGCTCCCTTTAGTTAGCCTCTCTCGTAACAGATGAATCTTAAATGCTTGCCTGTTTGGGGAGTGTGGTTGAACTCATGTATTGCTGAATTACCCTCACATAGATTTTGAAAGGCTACAGTTTTAATGTTCCCCACCAAAATAAGGATGACGTTAAGATACCTTTTGCGTGACCCAACCAATAAATGCTTCGCTATCTAGTGTGGTTTCCAATACTGTGAAAGGGTGATCTGAGATATAGGCAATTGTATGCATCTGTTTGCGTTGACAGGCTCACTGATTTCTTGTATTGTACCGTTGATGATTGGCAGATTCTGTTTCAAGCTGCCTGTGCAAGTATAAACAGGTCACATGCGTTTCAAACGCAGCAAGATGTGGTATATAGATAAGGAATTAAACTCTTATTTAAATGTTAATACCAAATTATCATTTGCTCAGCTGATTGCCATCGGCATTAAGTATTAGTACGTTGCATGTGCAAGATTCGTTATAAAATGTTAGGTTTCTTTTATAGAGTCACTTATGAGTATTGATTGTTTTACTTGTCCATGTAAAAAGCGTGCAAGTTTTCCGTTACGGGCAGCTTTTTGATGATGGAAATCACATTTTGCCTTTTGTTTTATATTTGCCATTGCAAGAGTTGCAATCTACCTATTGTGAAGAATACGTGGTAATATACATAAATTTGCCTTATAATGTTTGATGATCGGGATGGTGTTATCCTGCAGCACAGGTGACCGATTACTGCATGTCTTTTATAAGTATAAGTTTAATATAATGAGTCCATCATAGAGCAGTGGCAATAATTTCAACAGGTATCAAACGCATTGTGGAGAATACCACCACGCGTTACATTGTGCCCTAGAGATCAACACCTGACGAGGCAGCCCGTTGAGCATCAATGCAAATGTACATCGATTTTGTGCGTATATCTAGATGTGTAAACCCAATCATATGTAATGGAAATTACCTCTCCTTTAAAATGGATGGTATTCCGTATCCAATGTAGACATTCATAATATATAATGTCTGCATATATAGCATCAAAGCATATTTGTCGTCGTCGTTTGGTTCCCAAACCGCCTTTTCATTGCTGTTGTATATGGTTGTTATATCGGATATCTGTCATGGCAGTGATGAAACTGGTGATACTACTTCCAGCAAAATGCATTTCATTAGTATCCTTACAAAACCTGTTAAGAGTCTGGCAGCAAACTTCTGCGTCACCTGTTTTACTTTTTATTGGCATCTTCGCCATAGCAAATGTACATACATTTCACGCCAAGTGTAAGTCGTCAGCACAGAGCGGAATATATTAAAAACGCTGCAATAGAGACTTGACCCAATTTATAAGTCATTTACCCTATTACACCCCGTATTGTTTTTTGCGACAAAATCTGTAATTGCTAAAAATGGAAAGAGTTGCTTAGAAAAGCAGGTGGCAACATTTCACATAAACAACGCGATTCGTGTGATTTTAAGTACTGCTACTTGCATCGCAATCAAAACTGCAACACAAGCATCGCAGCCACAGATATGATAGTTTAATTATTGACAGGTTGCAAAGTTCTGGTGAATCAGCACCCGGTTGTACTGTATGTTGACCTTCAGCATACACCCTTCATACATATATATATATATATATATATATATATATATATATATATATATATATATATATATATATATATATATATATATATATATATATATTACATTAATTTTGTTTTTGTGGATTAATCACTTGCAGGAACTAGTACAATCGGTTATCATTTGCGTAACCTTTACCTCTCATGCTTTAATTAGCCTCTCCCATTCAAGACGCACGATAGCATTCTTTGTGAATAGCCATTAGGTACTGCACGAATGGCTACAAAAGTATATTTGAATGGTGTAGGATATTGAAGCAATGTCAGGGGATAAGCATATCTTACGGCGATTATTCCTCTGAAGCCGCTATTATATCTAGCTTTGCATTTATGTCTCTAAATATTTACATGGCTTCAAGTGCTATTGCCGAAAACGCTGACAGCCTAAAGTCAAGTGTATCCATCTCATCGCATTATCAATTTGCTGTTTTGACCATCTATCCTTAATGATGGCAGCCCTATTAATCAATACGGGATCTCTGTGCAATAATAAACCATCCATCTTTTGCCACACCTTTCACCAGTGGAATTTGTGATAACGTAAACACCAATCATACACATTGTACATCCTCAATTTAATGCTTCAGACTATGTTGAAGAAGAAGTTTTGGGCTCATTACGCAGCATGCCGTGATTTCCAAGTAACTTTGTAGTGGCTAGTGTGTGAAATCTTTGAAGATAAATAGCCATCTACTGCTCAAGAAACTCTGATCAATAATTGCTGCATTAAAAATCGGGGCAGTTATGAATAGAGACTTGAGTAGGGATTCAATAAGGGTCAAAGAGATTGTCTTAATCTTGAATAAAATCTTCATTATCAGCCACTCAGTGCTTTAGATTATCTGACAAGTTAAAATATCTGAGGTAACCAAAGCACAAGAGAGCTCTTGCCATAGATTACACATTCTTCTCACGTCAGTACGCAATACTTTGACCGGGGCACGGACTGGCAAAGTAAAATATAAATCATCTTGAAGATGCTCTAGAAATAATGGGTGCAGAACAAAGTTTAGAGATCGTTTTGGTAATTTGCTGCCTTTCTTTGAAAGTGAAGTGCAGTCCGGTCAAAAAAACAAAGACGATTCCGTCATTTGTAGGAGGTGTGATACATGTACCGAATGTAAAGAATCAAGTACACGCCAGTAGTATGAATGTTGGTACAATGGGCCGACAGCGTCACGTTGATTGCGCCACGCGTTGCATGACTGTCTCACGTTTTGCAGATGACGGATTCCGTTGAAATGCACAGCAGAAACTGTAATAATTGTATCCTTATATTTCTTCAATGTGTATTGAACATACATAAACAGTTGTTTAACTACGTGCCAGTGATAGAGCGTGGACCAATGTATCTTAAGCTGTAAAGCAAATATCCATTCATGGTCTAACGTTCAATTAATTTATCAGCTCTTGAAATCCCGCATCTCCTCCGAGTGGTTTTGTCACAGCTTAACGTAGAAAAGCAACAATCTCCAAAGTTTCACTCTCCAGTAAAGGTTGACAACCTACAATATAATAATAATAAAAAGCATTCGATCATCTTTTCTTCTTCGTTTACTTTTTTAACACCGACCCTCATACGTATGAAGTAAACGAACGGATTGCATTTTCAACTTCGGTGAGGTAAATTTACACCATGCAATATAGCCTGTGATGAATGCATGTAAAGCCACAGCCGCGTGAAATGATGGAGCAAACAGATTAAGCCGTAAGCAAAGATATGTGCTATGTTTCCTAATGTTGGTACTGGTGGTGATTTAGTAACATTGCAAGGATGCTATTTGGTGCGTTTAGCATAATCACAAATTGCATATGACCGCGTTGCCTACAAACATGAACATAATAATGTTGCCAGCAATTAATACTTCACACTATTATTTCCTATCTCTGTTTCAGTCAATTTTTAAAAAAACATTGCTGTTTACCTGAATTGAAACTTACATCATCATGTAAATAAACGCATCATTTATATTGATCTACAGAGGTTATCAGTTGTGGAATATTGTATTATATGATAAAAGATAATAACAAAGGTGTCAGTTCTATAAATAGATGTATGAAACATTACCATCCGTTGTGATAGATTAGTTTAATAAGATGACATATATTCGCTCGAAATAGATGGTTTTCCGATGAAACGGTATCAAACTTGGCATCGTTTACTTTAAACCCGTGGAGGTGACTGATCGTAAGCAGGCAGCTATATTGATTCGTCGATAATCCTGAGGGAGACTGCGCTCATTCCCCTCAAGGTTACCGCAGCTTATTGGATTGCAGCAACTAGTACCATAGATTATCATTTGCATAATACGCTGTCCCTTACACCCCCTCTGCTAAAAGCAAACTCTCCCATAGCAGCCGAACTTCAATGCAGCTGTGGATTTTCCGGATTAAGACGAATGACTGTTCTCGTGTATAAAGAATCCACTTACATTTACTTTTCATTGGAAATATTTCAGTTAAAAGTTAAGGCGGCTGTCGCAGCCATGCCATCTCGTCTGCCCATTGTTAAAGTTACCAGTGGTTTCATGCAAAAACATCATGTAAGCTTGTGTTGTGAGTTTGTCCCGTATTTGACAGCACTATATATAATACTTGATTCAGGTATGATAATGTATACAATAAATGACATTTGAGCATATAAATAATATATTAGACCGTATGATGAGAGGTACAGATTTGATGTGCTTATTTGTGTATAATTTGACATAGCCTTCCTGTAGTTTTACCGTCCAAGGCTAAATACCAGGTAACTCATGCTTACTGAAAATGATAAAGTTTGTTTTCATAATAAGGGGTTCAGTTCACCAGTGCATTTTTAACGGGGTCCGTTTTGTTACTATATACTCTCGATATTATTATAATTTATGTTTTGCAAAAACTATTATCACAGTTTGTCTCTATCATTGTATATGGTCAACAAGCAGATAGGGATATATGTGTTTTCGTGGTTCTTTTCAAATGTAACCTTACTCAGCTAGCATGATGTTTTCCTTATGTGGCGGTTGATTTCATACAATACGGGTGTAGTGCGTGCGTTTAATCAATTGAAATGTTGTTTGACCCTATTTCTTGGCGGTAACGCAAATGAGTACTGCAAATGTAATATTCGTGTCTTAGAGTTCAATGATATATATATATATATATATATATATATATATATATATATATATATATATATATATATATATATATATATATATATATATATATATAATACACCGTCGCTCTATGAGGAGTGCATGATATCCAACTTTATAGCTATAAGAATGGAGATTACCATCATGTTTCCAATAAAGTTGCACTTTTTTCTGCGGCTAATGTCTAGCCTTTGAAACATTTTGTACACTTTTTACACCAGCACATGCTCCAAATCCTAAAGACCTATAATAAACGTTAAAGCTGACCAACGCATTTCAATTGCGCTACCCGCCTAAGCTTGTTGTTGCTTGTGTGATGTGAACACAGCTGTAAAAATATTTCAACTGACATAAGTTCAACATATACGACTTAAAATAGAACGCATTAGGTTAACTCATTGGACGTACATAGTTTGCACTGAGGTGACACAATGGTTGTGAACTTATTAGTTTGACTCAGAATTCGCCCAATGTAAAGCCATGTAATTGATCTAAAAGAAATAGAATTATAAAATATTGTTCAATGAATATGATATTAATACCCCATCTTAATCATGTTTTTGTTATTTATCTCAATACCTAGGTCATTAGCTTGATGTATTGTCAATCGGACACTTTATAAGTAATCCCATCTGCTGACATCGATTAATGATACAATAACACGATTAATTTATCATCTCTCTCTAGTCGTCGAGTTTTTGTTTTAAGCTCGCTACAAAATATTGTTTTTACTCACACTGATATTGCAATGTAAACTGTTTAAATGTATGCAAAGTTTATCGACCGATTTTCAATGAACTCTGCACTCATAGAAAGCGTTTTATATTGTTAAATATTCCTGACATATTGTAACATGCATCGGTTAGCAGTGACCTTCGATTAGTAATATTAATATACGTTGAGATTTGCAAATTGTTATGTGAAATTTGTTATATTCGTTTAATAAGGTGTTGCCAGTGTGGCAATATATCCGTGCCGTTCTTGTCACGCACATCCATTCCCTGCAAGTAATCTATGGCATTTTTATGTTGCAGATGAAGAGGTCAAATCTATAGCGGCCTAATTGTGATGACTACAATACATTGCTTACGCTGTTTCACTGTTAAACGAAAGACGCTTTGTCTTAATTTGCAAGCACTAGGATAATAATATAGTGTGCATGTCGTCAACGAGCACCACAAAATGCGCCTGATGGTGGATTGCGGCTACAGTTAATCAAACCGCCATCTATTCAGCAATCAGAGTTTTTATCACATAATTCACGTCAGGAAGCAACCCATAATAGATGCTAATGCTTCATTAGAAGAGCACGGTTGTAAACAAGTTGTGGTTCAGGGCAAAAGGTATTCATGCCGCATTACCATTGGACCTTGAAACAAGCCATTTTCCACCGCATTAACGTGCGTTTAATTGACATTGTGATAAGAGAGCAGCCAGTGAATTGCGGGTAGACTTGTCATAAGAATCATCATTGACATAGAGTTAAATATCTACGATGTCATTCGTCTCGCAATTGTTGTATAACTCGCGTCTACTTTATAAACTCTTGGGTAACGAAGGGTATATGATCGACTATACCATGGGCCAAATGATGATTGGCGATAAACATATATGCACAAACTACAAGTGGTATCATAGGTGTATGTCCTTCACGGCATGTCCTGGTAAGTGAATCGCCTGCAACGAAATTATCTTCTTACGTCGCTTTTGGAGCTTCCCTGACACTTCAGTAATTTCCCCTCAACCAACACTCAACCAATCACAGATAACCGTAAGTGGTACGGAGGACGAGTCATATTTCATTCCAATGAGACATTGAATCACAATAATGCCAGTTCAGGCCTTGAAGGGTCAACGGAGGAAGCACTGCATTTTGAGCCAAAATAAACCCATACCTAAGCGATACCAATTTTATCGGCGAATTTCGCCCAATACGGCACATTACAACATTGGTGATCGCATCGACCTTGTGGTATAATACCCGTCTCCACATATTTTGATTGTGATACTGGGCAACATTGTTATTGTAGGTAGATTTAGCGGCTACACATTCAATATGCGTTGTTCCAACTCCGCAAATGGTGCTCATCATTGCAAACGTTACGAGCCTTCTTTTGATAGTTCCTCTCCCGAATTATCCATCCTAGAATACGAGTGTATAGCCAATTAGCTAACCAAGCATAAGTAGCAATCAGAGCGGTTCTATTCATTTTGGATTTATGTGGTCACCAAGCCCATATATGTTGTCAAACGCAGGGTTTCTACGCTATGATGTCAAGGGAGCTTTGATATTTACAACCAAGAAAGCTAGAATTCTATGACGCTTGTCTATAGCTTCCCCCCGGACATATACTACTGATTAATCGACTGGGCCCTTTGTGTCCAACTATCAGGAATTTATCAGTTAACTGGCGCAGTCATGTATAGTACTATCATACTATATCGACCCCGTCTCTTCGAGTGTCCCTTAATGGGAGTTTATGTATGTAAATCAGGATAAGAACCTAGCTGTTAGCTGATTGAGCCTGATTTTATTATCCTTGACTACCCTGAAGAATAGCTTCATTACCCGCATCGCATCATTAGCCGTCCTTATATTAAATGCATCGCTGATTATACCCCGTAAAACGCATACTCAGAACATAAGAGGTGATATACTCAGGTAGGACGGGCGATTATGCATTGTGTATTGATAGTTGATATACAGGCACCGAAGAGCCAGGGCGGTATAAACCTTAGGGTAAGTGTCCCAGGCTCCCCCACAAAAGGGCATCCCAACAATCTCCATTTGCACCCCCCCCCCCATCCCCGCACAATCTAGTTCGCACCAGATCCCATACCTGCTTAATACTGCACTGCATAGGGCATGCGGTAAACAAGAAACTTCCCTGATTTTAACTCTAGCGGAAATGGCTATGTCTATCGGTATTATGCTGCCTGTTCCGACATGGATGCAAAGGAATAGTGTGACGTTAAGGTCACTTTGCGTTATGACGCATATCTGCTGTCGCCAGTGTCAATGACATCGGCAAGACCTATCTTGACGCAGTAAACTAATCTATCTATAGCTGCTGATGATGCCGAGCATCTTTCCTACGATTTCCTCAATTGATTATGTGATGTTTTTCGTACTGCTGTTCAATAATTGTATATGGGATGGATTTGTCATATGTCAGATATGTGTAGTAGTTCTATTCAATACAATGTCGTTGATATAGCTCATTACTATTACGCATCGGAATAAGTTTCCCTACAATTGCAGAGCAAAAATACCCATCTATCTGTCCTCCACCACAGGATGAAACGCGACTCTATAGGCGACATCTACTTGTAGAAAGTGGCTGATCAACTAATGCGGTGAATTCGCCTGCAATGAATCGTGCTAGCTTTAAAAGACACCCGAGGTAAGTCGCATTAGCCTGCGTCAAAGCACCGCCCACTCTTCACAGACGCGTACGATTAGCCGACAAACAGTTAAATGGCGAGGTAGTGAGAGGATCCGAACCCATCTCTAGCTAGGAATGCCAAGAACCGCGCCTTAGTTATTACATCAATATGTGTTGTCATAACTCTCTTTATTCCATGTTGATGCTCAGTGAATCTAATGTCCGTTATTACCAACTATGGAGAATTACCCACTCGATTACAATTCTCCCATATAATTTGACAAACACACAAGGCAATAAAGTTATTTCATTGATGGATATTCCCAATAAGCCAACGATGTGACTATTCTATGCATGGGTCGAAATTATCGTCCAAATGTGTGTCACGCAGCACGTGCACAATTCCCGATTTGCCTCTTTATTCTGTATAGATTTTACCGAGTACGACAACAATGCTTATATTAAATGCAAAACACGAAACCATCGTCAAAATGTTATCAGAAATACGAAAGTTTTGAACATTCATCATCCTCACAGGGCTGTATTGTCATGTTTGAGTGCTCGGGACATGTTGGAATGGTTTAGGGTTTCGAAGAAATATCCTGGGATCAGCTTATCTCGCGAGGATTATTCCTCGAAAGCCCGTAATATATCTAGTTTTGCATTTATGTCTCTATATATTGACGTAGCTTCGAGTGCTATTCCAGATAACGCTGACATAATATTTGACAGCTAAAAACCAAGTTCATCCATCGCATCGCAATAACTTATTGCTGGTTTTGTCTTTTCTCCCCTTACTGGTGTTGGCCCCATAAATCCATATTCACTCTGCGTACAATGATAAGCATGTTATTTAAGTATAAAATAGTGGTACGCAATGACGTCATTGGTGCTTGCAGTAAGCTTCCCGACTATATTTTTACCAAACCTTTTACCAGAGTAGGTGTGATTACGTAACATCAATCATTCACACTGTACATCCACAGTTTAATGTTTAATACCATATAAGAGAAGCTGGCTCGTCGTCATTATGCAGCATGCCGTGATTTCAAGGTGACGTTAGTTGGTGACTGGTGAGTAATTGTTTTGCAATTATCTTATCCTGCAGCCAAATCGCCAGCTACCGCTCAATATATGAAACTCTGATTTGTAGCATTAAATGTCGGGGCAGTTATGATTAGAAATTGATATCTGGATTCGTTTAGCGTCCTAGATATTGTCTTGATTAATACAACCACAACTGGAAGCCTATTTCTGTTTAAATCTAGATGACTCAATCGGGAGTCATCAGTCATTTCATGCTGTAGATTACCTAGCACGTTAAGACATCTGAAGCAACCAACACGCACGAGAGCTCCTGCCATAAATGACACGTTCGTCTCACACCAGTACGCAATGACTTGACCGGGCTACAAAGTAGCAAATTGAACTATCCATCAGGTTCACGATGGGTAGCGAGTGAAGATTAGAGTTGATTTTGAAAAAAGTGCTGCAAGACTATCCTTAAAGGGGAAGTGTAGTCCGGTCCGATCCATAACAATTATGGTTGCAAAGGACCATCGTTTGTTCGAAAAAAATGTCAAAAATCAACGTTTCGACTGATAACAATTTTTGTTTATCTAAATATATGATTGGATATGTTGATTAACTATCAACCTAAGTCAAAATGTCGACTACAGCTACAAGTGACGTCACGAAGACCTTCCGACCATGGAGGGCGATTTTAACCAGATGATACCCTTAAACTCATATCGATTAAGACGGCGAGATGCAAAATTGAAAATGATTTATCTATCATTGATATCATTAGAAACCAATTTGTTCCAATGTGCGACGCCACGCGGGATCCGACGCATAGATGTGTCCTTTCGATTTATCAGCTGTACATGAACATCTCAGTTACATCTGTGCAATGAGGTATCTCCCTTCGAGTGTTATCCATTATCGCTCTCCAGACCCCACATCGTTTGCCATATGGGCGGTCGAATTTTCACCGTCCAATGATATATTTTGTTGTTCACTTTACCGTCCGCATTTGGTAAATTAATTATGCTTTACATTAATCGCATTTAATTGTGTCCAGGCTGAGGAAGAAACTAACCGGGTATATAATCGGTTATTTTTAGGGAGTTTGTGTTTGCAGTATAAAACGCTACGGCTGTGCTCCAGAATGTACGAATGCCTTATTTGTTTAAACACGTTATGATATAAGGCAACTTCGCGTTATAATTATACATGACACGATGTAAATTTGACCGTTGTGATTTTGCTATCATGATGCCTGGCAAAACATATCATTTACACATTATGATATAACTCAACTCTGCGTTATGATTATACATGACACAGTGTCAATTTGACCGCTATGATTTTGCTATCATGATGCCTGGAAAAATTTCGGTATGACAGTGCAATCATGATGGTCTAGCTCATCGCCCTGGGGGGGCACTTGGCCTTATTCTGGATAGGGGTGTGCCGCGGGACCTCGAAAACCCGTACCCGTCGTACATGGTCAAAATGGCCAAAAAGCATACCCAGTCGTACAAGGTATTATGCGAATGTATAACCCCTCGTACAGATTGAAGCTCAAAAACATACCCCGTCGTACAAGTATGAGGCCAAAAAACCCGTCGTACAAGTCAAGAGGCCGAAAAAACATACCCCGTCGCGCGCACATATGTACTACCTCTATACCATTAAGTGCCCCCCCCGGGCTCATCGCAAGTTAGTTTGAGATTTAAAGTGCCGATCGCACGAAATATCATGTCATTTGTTTCGCCAGATAACGGAAATATAACCCAAAAGTACCCATTCTGTCTATGTGTCAATTGTCAAAGTGCGCGCTTTCTGATCTTAAAAGATGAATTCGGCGTATCGAGCCGACAAGCTCATGAATAATTCATCGCCTCCGCGTGATGTCAGGTTCGGGAATGTTTTTGTTGCGAGGCGCAATCTGCACAACGATTAGCGAGAAATGGCTGCTGGAAATTTCGTTATTTCATCACTTCAGGAGAGCGACAAAGAGGCATGGTATGGCACATGTCATTCGCAAACTATCGTTGCTTCGGAAGAGCAAGTTTTGCTTTACATATTCGAACCAGAAATGAGCGAATCCGACGTCTCCGATGAGAGAAAAAAGACACTGGCGATGTCACTGATGCGTCTGGGTCGCACGCGGGTCATCCTGCCCGGGACATAGGGCTGCTACGGAACAATGATTGGTAAGCTATGTCTGATTCTGCTTGTGCACCAGTTCATCGTATATGTGTTGGCGTGTAACGAAGTTAATCCATAAATTTCACAAACAAAATATGTAAGCTCTTTTCCTCACAGTAGACTATACAACAGAACTTTGCAGCAAATAATTCTTCCATATCAGACAGCAGACATGAGATACCACAAAGTTTTTATCAAATCAAGTGGTTGCAAACATAGCACATCCTTCTAATCATTGTAATGTTATGCTTGCGTAGTGCTTCATAAACCTTCTTCTGAATGCGTCTAATTCCTCGTCTTAAACCATCCGCTTGAACCCTTATCATGCAAGGTTTCGAATTATTGCATATCATTTGGATATAATTGACAAATATCACGAGCGCGCAATCACTGCTTGCGTGGAGGATCTTCTCTATTGGATCCCACCGAATCGGATATGCGCAGAGCATCGTCATATCACCTGCGCATTGTTCAGTCCTTTATACCTTGTCATGACTAAGTTCATCAGGTGTGTTTATGATTATCAGGGAGCCGAGGGTGAGAAGCAAACAGAAAGAATACTTCACCCGATACACATCCTAAGGCACTTTGTGGCACGTGGGAGTTTACGGTGGTCTGCAATATGTGAGAGGACGAACAATGTATCACGAAATTAATTATGTGATAGATCGATATGATTGAAGGAGATAATGAAAATGTCATTGATCGCATAATGAAATTCATGTTTTGTTTGCTTATGGAAGCTGATGTGCCATTATCGTTTGTATTGATACATAACTAGCCCGTCAATGGGGATACAGGTGATGATTATGGAACGTTATCATCTCGATTGATGCTCCATGGTTAGTTTTTGCATAACCTTGGCGTTATAAAGACGATACCATTCAGCGCGCGGTCTGTCACCCGTGGCTGTAAATAATTGACATCTGACCTGACCTACTTTGTCGGCATTCTATGATTCCTGCATCGGGACACGGTTCGCATGTTTCGGCAACCGATTCCAACCATCAGACAGCAATGATAGCGATATCACAATTTCTCGCCTGTGTTCCTTCATTCGAAAGGTGCGTTGAATATTCTCGCGGTAAGAAGTTTCTGTTAGTAATATCGTACACATCTATAGATCTGCTTGTTGTCATGCTAGCTCCAAATAGCAGTGTGCAAATAATAGAAGGAGCTTGCTTTTGATTTCTTTTAATAGAAACACTTATAGGTGTATAGTCTGCGGAACCACATGTCAATAGGCACGAGTGGTAACCGACAGGCGGAAGCTGGGGATTGAGTGGCGAACGGGATCAGATTTGGGGCCCTTGATTACATTTCAGCCGTCGAAAAACTTTCATGGCAAAATTTGGGGCTTTATCACGAGTTAAAAATACCTCATTCAATATTTCCGGAGAAATCGCGAAAGGACTTGCAAGTGCGTGCTGCAATTATCACAGAACATGAAATATGGACTGTATAACAAAGTTTCATGATACTGTCATATATCGGAAATTGAAACCGTAGTTAACGACGGATCGAGAGCAGACATAAGCACAGTCACAGCGTGGGTGCATGTAGCACGTTGTTATATTATGACTGCTGAAAGAATACCTGTTGAAGCAAAGGTGCCCGCGATTTGTTATGTACCTGGATTGCCCCAAACCTTCAGGCAGGGGATGCTTTATTATAATACAGACCCCCTTTTACGCGGTAAGTGTACAACCTGAAACAGCTATCTACAACCTGAAACAGCTGTCTAGACCGTTAAGCCATTTAATATACCATGAATTTTTTTCTTTTGTTTTACAATCTATATTAATGCCCTCACATCCCTTTAATACATTGATTATTAAGATCACCTAACAGCATTAGAGCAGGTAAATTTGATAATGTTATTATTAAGACAATACCTTAAATATGCACATTTATGGTTTCAATTATTATCTATTTTTAATCTATCAACATTTAGCTAATTGTTATCCCGTGTCTGGTCATTGAACTCCAATAACCTCCATTGAAAGAGATGGAGAGCGCAAACTAAAGTCTATGGCAGGCACAGATCCGGTTTTTTGTGATGCAATTTAGCTTTAGATTTACTATTCAATTTTCCAAGCTCATTTTCGCGATGAAGTTATCATTTTTGACCAACAAGATAAGGGCAATCAAGCCTCATAAATCACTGTGATTATTAGAATCACCCACTTGCAATAGTTGTCTGATCAAACGAGCAATATTTCTCTGTAACATCCTGCAAAATTATGGTATGTACAGTGACCACAATGTTTTGCGGAGGGTAATGCTACCTGCCACAGCTTGGAAAGTATCGAAAACTGCAGGTGGTTTATCGGGGGTACCGTTTTTGACAATGAATAGGGACAGATTGTAGTTGATGTGTCGTTATCCGAATCAGAGTAGCTCTCCGTGTTTCCGTCTGCGTTGTTTTTGCTGTTTTTCAGCCTCCACGAAGCCCATCAAGGCTTCGCAGTGGTGAGATAGGAAGACTTCGATTCCTGAGGCGGAATAGTTTGTTGTTTCCGTATAGAATAGTGTACCTGTCGAGATTGTTTCAGCCAGCCCAATGAATTCTATTCTATGTGTATTTTAAGGATAAGCGGTTTAAGTGATGTTATACCCCGACTTTTTGTAAAGCTATGTAGAGGATGTAGTAAATTGTTGTTAATCATTGACAGGACACCCAACGGTATTGAGAAACATGCAAATATTAGTAATTTGAGCATCGTTTCAGCTGCAAGGATTGCTTTACTGCCGCATGTGCAATCGGCGAGGAAATAGATGCTTTCATTTCTTTACTCATACCATAGAACGAAACTTATATAAACACGGGGTGTGTTTATGCCTTCTGCTCCTATATTTCAGCACTATAACGCACTGGCGAGACATATAATCTAATCAAAGTTTGTCTCTAAACCCTATTTGGCTCCTTGTCTTGCATCAGCTCGAGCATCACCTAGTTCGCTGATTGTGCCTAATTCCCTTTACACCGTAATGTGGGGTGTTTTGTACATTAACTGCGCATCTGTTTTTTTATGATAATGCCCATATAACAGTTTGTGCTTACAATGCAGAAACAGAACATTACTTCAGGTTTCGCAAAGCCCTTGAAGCTCTAATATGTCTTCAGATTCACTCCAACAATGTATATCGATTTTATCTTTTCAATGACTCTGCGGTTAACTTCATTCAGTATGCCCTACAATAGTCACGTTAGTAGCTTTAGACATATGACGTCTATGAGTTTATTGTCTCGCGAATACAGCGGCTACAATTTCCAGGTATCAATCTTCTCTCGTTTACGCCCTAAGAATATGCAAGAAAAAGAGACTACTCTCTAATTGCAGCCCTCCCTGCAAAGCGTAGTGTCGTACGCCTAGCGCATGCATAATTGTTGTACGATTATTACTTAATATATCTATGTAATGCCTTAGGTTTGCAAATTTAAATACAAAACGAACAGTATTATCGGAGAAGCGCAAATTATACGAATCTGCTTTATCTCAGAAATGGCCCGTGAATTTTCACTATAAACATTGAGTTGTGCATAACCGGACGTTACAGTTCTACCAGTCGTTGGGCGTGAAGCTCAAGTATATTCACGGTGTCATATGGTTAAACAGGGCCAGTGTATATACTGCTAAATACGGATGATCATGCTTAATGCATGATATTTGTCGAAGGTTGGATATAATGCGTCGCGTTCGATCTAGTATTGAATCATGATACAAAGATCATCATGTTCTTACAAATGACCGCAAAGCTTAATTATTATATAGCACTAGCTGGGCTAGGCTTGATGAAATTATTAATGCATCGGCTGCAAACATGTCATTAACTTTCGAATATACATTATCGCAAACTCCTAGCACTTTGTTGCATTCAGAATATATGTATATAAAACACGCTGCGCTGCGTGGGTAGTGTATTAACAACAATTGTGTAGTATTGAAATATAGCAGCAAATGCTATTATGTTGCGTCAAATGTTTTCGATGCTCGGGCATCTGAATCTTAATAATTGTGTTTTGCCAAGGCCATGGTATGAGACTGTGAAACATACCTTTAATCGACTAGTAACGCGTGACACTGTAGTATCAGCGTGGGATGGTAGTCGAGACTGTAATATCTTATCTTGGTTAATGAATGCAAAGCTTATTTCATGTGAACAGGTAATATATTTTAAGCAAAGAGTTGTCTTGCCCTGTGACAAAAATAATACAAACTAGTCGCAATAGACTTGCTAGTATATTCGAAGCTTCTTAACGGAATATGATTCCGACATAATTCACGCACGGTATTTATTTTGACCTCCATTTGCTACATATAGTTCATTTTAATGCCTAACGCAATAGAATTATCATGGGCGAAAATATCATGCAAGCTAAACGCGCATGCAGAATATTGTTTTAATCTGCCATATATCGTTAGCAAGTTATAATTGCGTCGTTTTGGATGTAATTTACCAATGCTACCAGCGCCCAATCAATGCTAGCGCTATCCCGCTGACAAGCAACCGGTAAAATTACTTCATCTAATTTATATATTTAGGCCTGTAATGTGCTAGCGGACGAACAATATAAAACTAATTTTGTGGTAGACCGATTTGAGTGAAAAAGCTAAGGGAAATGTTATCCATTGCATGATGAAATTCGTGTGTTTTGGCTTACGAAATTATCTGTCGTATTGAGACGTAGCTAGAATAGAATAAAGCAGAATAAAAATGCGGATGACGATAATGGAACGTTATGATCTCGATTGATGCTCCATGATGAGTTATTGCATGACCTTGGGGTTCTAAAGAAAACACTGATAAGCGCGTGACCTGTCACGCGTTGCTTTGAATAATTAACACACGACCTTACCCAATTCGCCGGCACACTATGATACCAGCATCAAGGAGCAGTTTGCATTTTTCGCAACTGAATATCCTTATATGTCAGTGATCATAACGATGTCACAATTTCTCCCCTGTGTTCCATCATCAGGATTTTGCGTTGAATTGGCTTTCGGGACGAAGTGTGCCTTTAACAGGAAATGCTTGCCTTTGAATTGTGTCCATTTTAACACTGAAGCAGGTGTGTTATCTGTGAAACAACATGTCAGCAGATGCGAACAGGATCAGATCTGTGGCCCCTTGCGTCATTTCGCGAGTCCTGTTAACATGAGGATGGACGTATCACGTAATTTGGGATCAAAATGTTGCCGTTATGGGAGAACATGCGATGCACATTGATCTAATGGATGCCTTTAAAAGAATGCTACATGCAGTGGCGGAAAAAAACACGATGCCAATTTGGTTGAGGTAGCTTTGCAGATTCGTCTAAGGACGCCTTGCAATTAAAACACCACACGAGTTTTTCGAACACGTTAATTTGCCCATGGAGTTGTAGTCTGTTCAGCCAGTATATTTACCGTACGTTGGAGTAGATCGAATCGATCTAGAGGATTCCTCTTCTAAAGAGACGAAGAGGGCCTTCAAGGATATTTCCCAGAATGCTTAACATTATTATGCGTTGATGAATTTACCACCAAAGATACATATGCTAAACATGCATACTAATGAACAAACACGCAGAAACGTATATATATATATACATATATATATATATATATTTATATATATACATATATATATACAGACATAGATATATATATATATATATATACATATATAGATATGCATATATATATATATATATATATATATATATACATACATGTATATATATAAATATATATATAGAGAATATATATAAGAGATATATATATATATTTATATAAAAATATCTAGATAGATAAGTTTCTAAGTTATCTCTGAGATATATATATATTTATGTATATATATATATAGATATATATATATATAGAAAATATATATATCTATATATATATATATATATATATATATATATATATATATATAATATCTCTATATATATATATATATATCTCTCTATATATCTATATCTATCTCTCTATATATCTATATATATATATATATATATATCTATATATATATATATATATATATCTTTATGTATATTTACCTTTTAGGTAATCGAGAGGTTGTAGAGTAAGTGCAAAATCTTTTGTGTCCGATACATATCATCAAGCGATGACTTTAATGCATGAAAGGTTTTGATGAATTATTTAGCAGGTAACTCCGTAATAACTGAATTTTCTTTCTGAGGCAAACGCTGACTGTAAACGAAACAAGGCTCGCTCACACGAGTCACGCATTTTGTCTCCATCACTGGATATATTTAAGCGCTAATCGGACCAAATCATCACAAGGCGAGCTTGAGTGAACTGATGCTTGTTAAGTGGCCTCGGAAAGATAGTATCTCGCAAATCAACACCTGCAGATAATTGAGAGTGCTGCTTGACACGCACATTACATTACGAGGACTGCCTTTCTTCATGTTAAACCCCCGCAACTGGTGTATCCTTTTAGCATAATGTAACGTGAGTTCTGAAAACAAAAACGTTTGTGTGGGGATGTTATTTATTGGTGGGATATCATTTGGTAGGAGTATCAAATAAACAGACCTAGTGAGTGTTGGTTTTCATACATAATTCACATATTCGCCGATTGATTAGGTGGATGCTTGTCGGTATGTGGGATGACTATCTAATCGTTATATCATTACTCTCTATTTCGTTTGACCCTATTGATACTCGCATTGTCAATGATCTCCGGGGATGATAATATAAGGCGCAATGATTGGACATTGGACAACGACCACTGTGAGAAAGCGGTCCGGAAGAACTACGAGAGCCAAGTTCCACTCTGTCAAAAACGTAATAATTCCATTAATAACTGTCACCTGTTAACCTGCTGGAATCAGAATTGCCATTTTAGTATCAGTTCATTGATGCCGTACTTGCATAATGCTTTACATGCGTCAGTTACAAATTGTGTGACTTGCTTCGTGATACTTGAAATATATTTCAATACTCTACGCTGATGCTTGGCAAATATACTCATAGATGGAAAAATATCTACGTTGGTGAGCCAACCAATAAGAGACAATTGAATGATACAATAAGTAGCATTATACACACTTTGCTCCCACATAAGTCTTGTAAAACTTTTCACTGTTATAAAAAACAAGCTATTCGGAATTTAATGGTTATCCTAATTGCTGACCTCATCAGTTAGACTTCTATGTTATGGAACGTTATCATCTCGATTGATGCTCCATGGTTAGTTTTTGCATAACCTTGGCGTTATAAAGACGATACCATTCAGCGCGCGGTCTGTCACGCGTGGCTGTAAATAATTGACCCGACCCACTTCGTCGGCATTCTATGACTCCTGCATCGGGACACGGTTCGCATGTTTCGGCAACCGATTCCAACCATCAGACATTAAGGATAGCGATATCATAATTTCTCACCTGTGTTCCTTCATTCGAAAGGTGCGATGAATATTCTCGCGGTAAGAAGTTTCTGTTAGCAATATAGTACACATGTATAGATCTGCTTGTTGTCATGCTAGCTCCAAATAGCAGTGTGCAAATAATAGAAGGAGCTTGCTTTAGATTCCTTTTAATAGAAACACTTATAGGTGTATAGTCTGCGGAACCACATGTCAATAGGCACGAGTGGTAACCGACAGGCGGAAGCTGGGGGTTGAGTGGCGAACGGGATCAGATTTGGGGCCCTTGATTACATTTCAGCCGTCGAAAAACTTTCACGGCAAAATTTGGGGCTTTATCACGAGTTAAAAATACCTCATTCAATATTTCCGGAGAAATCGCGAAAGGACTTGCAAGTGCGTGCTGCAATTATCACAGAACATGAAATATGGACTGTATAATAAAGTTTCATGATACTGTCATATATCGGAAATTGAAACCGTAGTTAACGACGGATCGAGAGCAGACATAAGCACAGTCACAGCGTGGGTGCAT
Source organism: Urechis unicinctus (assembly GCA_034190875.2). Classification (NCBI taxonomy): domain Eukaryota; kingdom Metazoa; phylum Annelida; class Polychaeta; order Xenopneusta; family Urechidae; genus Urechis; species Urechis unicinctus. The sequence goes on from CM067343.1 coordinate 13,895,749, forward strand.
GTAGCACGTTGTTATATTATGACTGCTGAAAGAATACCTGTTGAAGCAAAGGTGCCCGCTATTTGTTATGTACCTGGATTGCTCCAAACCTTCAGGCAGGGGATGCTTTATTATAATACAGACCCCCTTTTACGCGGTAAGTGTACAACCTGAAACAGCTGTCTACAACCTGAAACAGCTGTCTAGACCGTTAAGCCATTTAATATACCATGAATTTTTTTCTTTTGTTTTACAATCTATATTAATGCCCTCACATCCCTTTAATACATTGATTATTAAGATCACCTAACAGCATTAGAGCAGGTAAATTTGATAATGTTATTATTAAGACAATACCTTAAATACGCACATTTATGGTTTCAATTATTATCTATTTTTAATCTATCAACATTTAGCTAATTGTTATCCCGTGTCTGGTCATTGAACTCCAATAACCTCCATTGAAAGAGATGGAGAGCGCAAACTAAAGTCTATGGCAGGCACAGATCCGGTTTTGTGATGCAATTTAGCTTTAGATTTACTATTCAATTTTCCAAGCTCATTTTCGCGATGAAGTTATCATTTTTGACCAACAAGATAAGGGCAATCAAGCCTCATAAATCACTGTGATTATTAGAATCACCCACTTGCAATAGTTGTCTGATCAAACGAGCAATATTTCGCTGTAACATCCTACAAAATTATGGTATGTACAGTGACCACAATGTTATGCGGAGTGCCACAGCTTGGAAAGTATCGAAAACTGCAAGAGGTTTATCAGGGGTAACGTTTTTGACAATTGAATAGGGCCAGATTGTAGATGATGTGTCGTTATCCGAATCAGAGTAGCTCTCCGTGTTTCCGTCTGCGTTGTTTTTGCTGTTTTTCAGCCTCCACGAAGCCCATCAAGGCTTCGCAGTGGTGAGATAGGAAGACTTCGATTCCTGAGGCGGAATATTTTGTTGTTTCCGTATAGAATAGTGTACCTGTCGAGATTGTTTCAGCCAGCCCAATGAATTCTATTCTATGTGTATTTTAAGGATAAGCGGTTTAAGTGATGTTATACCCCGACTTTTTGTAAAGCTATGTAGAGGATGAAGTAAATTGTTGTTAATCATTGACAGGACACCCAACGGTATTGAGAAACATGCAAATATTAGTAATTTGAGCATCGTTTCAGCTGCAAGGATTGCTTTACTGCCGCATGTGCAATCGGCGAGGAAATAGATGCTTTCATTTCTTTACTCATACCATAGAACGAAACTTATATAATCACGGGGTGTGTTTATGCCTTCTGCTCCTATATTTCAGCACTATAACGCACTGGCGAGACATATGATCTAATCAAAGTTTGTCTCTAAACCCTATTTGGCTCCTTGTCTTGCATCAGCTCGAGCATCACCTAGTTCGCTGATTGTGCCTAATTCCCTTTACACCGTAATGTGGGGTGTTTTGTACATTAACTGCGCATCTGTTTTTTTTATGATAATGCCCATATAACAGTTTGTGCTTACAATGCAGAAACAGAACATTACTTCAGGTTTCGCAAAGCCCTTGAAGCTCTAATATGTCTTCAGATTCACTCCAACAATGTATATCGATTTTATCTTTTCAATGACTCTGCGGTTAACTTCATTCAGTATGCCCTACAATAGTCACGTTAGTAGCTTTAGACATATGACGTCTATGAGTTTATTGTCTCGCGAATACAGCGGCTACAATTTCCAGGTATTAATCTTCTCTCGTTTACGCCCTAAGAATATGCAAGAAAAAGAGACTACTCTCTAATTGCAGCCCACCCTGCAAAGCGTAGTGTCGTACGCCTAGCGCATGCATAATTGTTGTACGATTATTACTTAATATATCTATGTAATGCCTTAGGTTTGCAAATTTAAATACAAAACGAACAGTATTATCGGAGAAGCGCAAATTATACGAATCTGCTTTATCTCAGAAATGGCCCGTGAATTTTCACTATAAACATTGAGTTGTGCATAACCGGACGTTACAGTTCTACCAGTCGTTGGGCGTGAAGCTCAAGTATATTCACGGTGTCATATGGTTAAACAGGGCCAGTGTATATACTGCTAAATACGGATGATCATGCTTAATGCATGATATTTGTCGAAGGTTGGATATAATGCGTCGCGTTCGATCTAGTATTGAATCATGATACAAAGATCATCATGTTCTTACAAATGACCGCAAAGCTTAATTATTATATAGCACTGACTAGGCTAGGCTTGATTGAATTATTAAGGGATCGGCTGCAAACATGTCATTAACTTTCGAATATACATTATCGCAAACTCCTAGCACTTTATAAAGCACGCGAGAACTGCTGGTGCTGCGCAGGCAGTGTATTAACAACAATTGTGTAGTATTGAAATATAGAAGCAAATGCTATCATGTTGTGTCATATGTTTGCGATGTTCGGGCATCTGAAACTTAATTATGGTGTTTTGTCCAAGCCATGGTATGAGACTGTAACGCGTGACACTGTAGTATCAGCGTGGGATGGTAATCGAGAGTGCAATATCTTATCTTGGTTAATGATTGCAAATCTTACTTCAAGTGAACAGGTATTATATTTTAAGCAAAGAGTTGTCTTGCCCTTTGACAAAATAATACAAACTAGTCGCAATATACTTGCTAGTATATTCGAAGCTTCTTAACGGAATATGATTCCGACATAATTCACGCACGGTATTTATTTTGACCTCCATTTGCTACATATAGTTCATTTGATGCCTAACGCAATAGAATTATCATGGGCGGAAATATCATGCAAGCTAAACGCGCATGCAGAATATTGTTTTAATCTGCCATATATCGTTAGCAAGTTATAATTGCGTCGTTTTGGATGTAATTTATCAATGCTACAAGCGCCCAATCAATGCTAGCGCTATCCCGCTGACAAGCAACCGGTAAAATTACTTCATCTAATTTATATATTTAGGCCTGCAATGTGCTAGCGAACGAACATTATAAAACTAATTTTGTGATAGACCGATTTGAGTGAAAAAGCTAAGGGAAATGTTATCCATTGCATGATGAAATTCGTGTGTTATGGCTTACGAAATTATTGGTCGTATTGGATGACAATAATGGACGTTATGATCTCGATTGAATGCTCCATGATGAGTTATTGCATGACCTTGGGGTTCTAAAGACAACACTGGTAAGCGCGTGACCTGTCAGGCGTTGCTTTGAATAATTAACACACGACCATACCCAATTCGCCGGCATACTATGATACCAGCATCAAGGCGCAGTTTGTATTTTTCGCAACTGAATATCCTTATAAGTCAGTGATCATAATGATATCACAATTTCTCCCCTGTGTTCCATCATCAGGATTTTGCGTTGAATTGTCCATGGAGTTGTAGTCTGTTCAGCCAGAATATTTACCGTACGTTGGAGTAGATCGAATCGATCTAGAGGATTCCTCTTCTAAAGAGACGAAGAGGGCCTTCAAGGATATTTCCCAGAATGCTTAACATTATTATGCGTTGATGAAGATACATATGCTAAACATGCATACTAATGAACAAACACGCAGAAACGTATATATATATATATATGGAGTAGAGTCTGATATATATATAGATAGATATAGAGAGAGAGATTCCTCTTCTATATATATAGAGATAGATATATATATAGATATAGATAGATATGTAGATAGATACAGATATAGAGAACAGAGAGAGAGAGAGAGATATATATAGGATTTATATATACATAGATATATATATACATATATATATATATATATATATATATATATATATGCATATATATATATTTATATCTATATACATGTATATATATATAATATATATAAAAAAAATATATAAATATATATATATATATATTTATATATATAGATAAGTTTATCTATGCATATATATATATATTTATTTATTATATATATATATATCTATATCTATATATATATCTAAATATATATATATAACTATATATATATATATATATGCATATATATATGTATATATATATTATCTCTATATATATATATCTATATATATATATATATATATATATATATATATATATATATATATATATATATATATATATATATATATATATCTATATATATATATATATTTATGTATATTTACCTTTTAGGTAATCGAGAGGTTGTAGAGTAAGTGCAAAATCTTTTGTAGCCGATACATATCATCAAACGATGACTTTAATGCATTAAAGGTTTTGAGGAATTATTTAGCAGGTAACTTCGTAATAACTGAATTTTCTTTCTGAGGCAAACGCTGACTGTAAACGAAACAAGGCTCGCTCACACGAGTCACGCATTTTGTCTCCATCACTGGATGTATTTAAGCGCTAATCGGACCAAATCATCACAAGGCGAGCTTGAGTGAACTGATGCTTGTTAAGTGGCCTCGGAAAGATAGTATCTCGCAAATCAACACCTGCAGATAATTGAGAGTGCTGCTTGACACGCACATTACATTACGAGGACTGCCTTTCTTCATGTTAAACCCCCACAACTGGTGTATCCTTTTAGCATAATGTAACGTGAGTTCTGAAAACAAAAACGTTTGTGTGGGGATGTTATTATTTGGTGGGATATCATTTGGTAGGAGTATCAAATAAACAGACCTAGTGAGTGTTGGTTTTCATACATAATTCACATATTCGCCGATTGATTAGGTGGATGCTTGTCGGTATGTGGGATGACTATCTAATCGTTATATCATTACTCTCTATTTCGTTTGACCCTATTGATACTCGCATTGTCAATGATCTCCGGGGATGATAATATAAGGCGCAATGATTGGACATTGGACAACGACCACTGTGAGAAAGCGGTCCGGAAGAACTACGAGAGCCAAGTTCCACTCTGTCAAAAACGTAATAATTCCATTAATAACTGTCACCTGTTAACCTGCTGGAATCAGAATTGCCATTTTAGTATAAGCTCATTGATGCCGCACTTGCATAATGCTTTACATGCGTCAGTTACAAATTGTGTGACTTGCTTCGTGATACTTGAAATATATTTCAATACTCTACCCTGATGCTTGGCAAAAATACTCATAGATGGAAAAATATCTACGTTGGTAAGCCAACCAATAAGAGACAATTGAATGATACAATAAGTAGCATTATACACACTTTGCTCCCACAAAGGTCTTGTAAAATTTTTCTCTCTTACAAAAAACAAGCGATTCGGAATTTAAGGGTTATCCTAATTGCTGACCTCATCAGTTAGACTTCAATCGTTATGATTCACTTACCGTTATAGGTAGTCCTTTTATCAACACGTCGAATGTCCATTTACGATACAAAGGCTTTTCCAGTTGAAGAGCTTAGTTTCGATTCGCTCTGTAACACTTATGCGTATCATTGCGCATATTTAAACGTTCGCCAACATTTACAATGCATTGTAAAACTAAATATATGTCATGGTTGCTGAAGATTATTGTAGAGCATCACTAATCTAGAATTATCAGCATTCATAAGCCAGAAGGGGGCCAGTGATAACCTTTGTCTGTATCTACTTGGAAATAACAGCGACGAAAGTGACATTTTTATTATGATTGCTTGACCGGTTGTATGTTGGCAGAATATGGTCCAGGAACACGAATACATGCTTATTCATAGTTAAGAAAAGCTGTAGCACATTTTTAGGTTAGAATGAGGACGATTGGCCTTGTACATGTGAGCGGTGTGGTTAATGCAAGTCGCATTTAATTTGATATGATAAAATTAAATACTGTCTTGAGCCAGGCATATTGTTAAAGGTCCCGACGGAACTCAACAGTTCTTTGTTAGCTACATATGTTAGAAGTAGGTTAAATTACGAATTATTTAACAACACATTGAGGTCACGGCATTGCAAAAAAAATGGTTGATGGAATTGGTATCTATGCATCATTAAGTGTGATTAGGATAATGAGTTCCCATTTATGCATTTCCATCAGAATAATATACGAAATAATGTGACAGAGCAATTTCCCTTTATATTATACTGCCTAAAAAACCTGCACACGCATAATAGGATCCTACAAAACACACAAGAGTAAGAAATCCATTAATCTAATGCCAATATTGCGTGTTCCCTTCCAACATCCGTTAAGTGGTTCATATCGTACATTTCCATTAGCAAAGAGCGTTTTTGTTGTTAACCTATGTATGTTTATGGCAATGGACAATCACTAAGAGAAACAAATTATATATGCTACAAATCCACGTGCACAAGCATATACACACACCGACACAAATGTTGAATTAGGCCTAAAATAGTTGTTCTGGTTGATCGTTGATGGAAATATCTTTAAATCTGACGAATCCAGCTATCAGTAATTCGAAAACCGATCTTCTTTTCATCTCACAACCATTTCTTACGTCTGCTCCTATGTTCCTGTCGTGAAGTTGTCATTCTCTATCGACGGAGGCCAAAAAAATGGCTGCCTTCCATCTTCATCTACAGGGCCCGGCTCTTGTGTGGTTCCAAACACTAAACTCAGAACAGAACAGGATGTGGTCAACTATTGCAAAGGTATGTTTTAACCAGTCATGAAAACTGCTCTTGCAGAAAAATGTTCGACCATCTCTCATCCGTTTTGACCATCGAAGATATCTAGAGTCAAATATTGCAAAAAGAGAACGCGAATCGGGATCGAATGGTGCCATGTTACTTCACTTCATATAGTGGACTACCGCCACAGCTAGCGGTTTTCGTCAGAGCCGGTAATGCTTTAGATTAGAGGCAGCCTGGGAAGTAAGGACAGCCCAAGAGGCACACCTGGCCCTAACTCTGTTAAAGATGTCGGCAGTGCCATCAACCAACCATATGAACACCGCCATCAGAAAAGGTTCTACATTTTGACAAAGGATGCTTTCATGTGGTGACATTGGGTCTTTAGATTACGAGCGACCTGGTCGTTGTATATATATGAATGTTGCTTTCTGTTCGCAAACTGTTGTTTCGCTGATGTCAGAAAGTTTATTTAGATCACTGCCTTCAAATGTTGTACATAAATTTCATTACAGCAAGGGCGACTTCATCGTGGCTGAGAGCTATAAAGTAACTGTCGTGGGAATTGCTACAGTGCAAATCAGCACGAAATATGGTAAGTTCAATATCACTGTGTACATATTGGTAAAAAATTTCTCAATCGCTCATTCTCGGTATGCCTTTTCTGACCGCTCAAGGAGTCAATTTTGTTTTAAGAACTTGTCAGTAAGTAAGGCTGCCCAACGAAACACGTAAACCTGCCAATTCTGCGAGTGTTGATTGGTCAAGCGTTTATAAACAGTAAACCTTTGGCTTGCTTTGCGTGTGTGAAGCGGTATGTCCTGCTAATCTGCAAGTTGCTACTGCTGTTGTAACGGTTAGTGAACAACACCGTTTCCACGTGAAGCTAAGGAATCTTTCTGACATAGACATCAACATTAGAAAAGTGGCAGGTTAGAGCTACATATAAGCCGCCTTATAACTCGGACAGCATCGCATGGGTAGGCTGTAACTTCAGTACAAGGCGCGTTGAACAACAAGGGCATGGTGTGCAGAGACCGCAGGCAGGTAGTGACAGCGAGAAATGACTTTTGTGTTTCAATCTCGAGAACGCCCTTTATGAAACCAAGCATTATAGTCTCACTCACCTACACATTTGTGTAGCAGCCAAGAATCCGCATTTGGGAAAACCACTGTTGTTGAACATATAATACACCTGAAAACTGATGCTTCATTCAAGCACCAACGCTCTTATAGTCTGCCATCACGCTATATGAGCTTCATTCACAGGTAATATCGCCTGTAGATGAGAAAGAAGATCTACCCTTTCAAGTATCATCGTATTGGTGTCAAAGCGCAAAGCATCCAACGATGATCCACTTGGCTCAAAAGAGGCAAGTATCCCCATGTAAAGGTCTTGCTGCGACTTCAGACATCTAAATGCTCAGACTCAGAAATTAAGCTATGCTGTTCCTGATAAACAGGAGTTAGCTGATTCATTTTCCACTAATGTTCCGAATTGCTTATGAACTATTGCTCAGTCTGGTGGTTTCTTCCAGATTCCAGCCGTTTCACGGCATTCAACACATGAGTTGGCACGTTCCAATATCAGCGTCAACCCCAGGGACTTAAAACAGCATCTAACACATTTGAACTTTTGATGGACAAACTACTACGAGGTGATAATGTCATTGTTATCAGTTACATTCGACAGACATATGATAGATCTATGGGGCGCGAATGGATGTCAGTAGCACCGATTAGAAGCAGGTCATTTATAACCGAGCCTTTTCTTGCATTCTCTTAACCCGGGGTTTGCATTATGGTGCGAATAATGTGCTTCGCTCTAATCACACAAGATGTTATTTAGATGCGCTCCCGACACGACACATTATAATGACGAAAACCAAATGTGAAAGTCGGACAAGTCATACTCCTCAGCCATAATTGTATCGGACAAGTGTAATGTAAAAACTGGAAATTCAATTAATCATTGCGCTGTGGTAGTGTTAGTAACAAACGGGGATAATATACGTGTAAAACTAGATTTTCTCTATCAGGACAGGGTATCATTTGGTGCACTCCCGGCCTGAAACATTAGATTCTTGAACGCTAAATGTGATAAGTCTTCCTCTTTCGACTATATCCCAGAAGTATGTATTCTTCTTATCCCTGGTCATCGCAGAGAGTTTACATGTAATTCGACACATACTCGACAGTAACCGGATCTTGGGTCAACCTTAGATAACCTTAATCGGTTCCTCATCGGTGCATGCTAAAAGAAAAATATGCCATATAATATGACCACCTCACAAAGGAGTTATATCGTGCGTAAACAGTTTGAGTTATGAATCGGAAACATAGCCAGGCCTTATTGATGCATGCATGAGCAACATAGAGCTTTAGAAAATGCTTAAAGCAACGCTATATCTGTGTAAAATTGTTCACTTGAATTGAGTTAACTTGACTCATTGCATTGCGGTGCACTGCTGGTGACCCAGAATCAATAGATAGCTTATACGATCTGCTCTAAAAGAAATAACATGATCCCAATGGATCTCTACCATAAAATCATTTGCGCCCAGTTGCATGCTCAACATACGATATTTGTTATCACCGCAATCACACCGCTAGCATAATAATGGAACGACAGCAGTGTTGATATTAGTCACCGCTCACCAGCTGATATCAGCGTCCTAGCCGAGGGTTTGAAAATATATGGTTTAAGTTGGTTATTCATTTTATCACTGCGTTTTGAGATAAAATATTTGTAGTACTAGATTACACTTTCTAATTACATGTCAATAATGCATTATGAAAGTCGAACGTATATCACTAATAAACGAATAAAAGTGTTTCTCCGACTGGGAAGACGGCGATGTATATATATCCTATATGCTTTAATCAACCATAAACATATTGCTGATGAAATCATGGTCAGAGTCCAGGTCAGAGATAGCTCGCAGGGAACGGAGGAATCTTTCAGCATATAGTCCATTTGCATATTTGGTACGATCTTTGCGGAGAGTTATCAAAGTCAGGTAGCAGGGTTTCCGTGTCGATATCCTTATGCCTGATAATACACACACACATCCACAGACACACACACACACACACACACACACACACACACACACACACACACACACACACACACACACACACACACACACACACACACACACACACACACACACACACACACAATAAACATTGAAGCATATATCCAGTCTAACTTAATTGGCTTGAGTCAAAGACATGCAGAGGTAAGTTGATGAAATTCTTACTGATAATCACACATTATTGATAATTTATCAGTAATATATATTCATTGGTATGAGCAAGTAAATCGTCAAAGAATCAATCATTATATTACTTGGTTCCCTCTGGTGTGTTAGTGTGGTATTCAATAGAAGTGGTAGCGGTCATAAGCTTAAAGCCTGCAGAAAAGGTGGCAACATCCTCAGTTGACCACAAACGTAGCGACTGGGTTATACAAGTGGCGATTACAAGCAGTTTGTTGATAATACCCATACCCAGGCCTCTTCTTGTATTTAACTTGGTTTAAAGATAGGTGTCAGAGTAGGAAACACCAACATGGTATTCGTGTTATTTATAAAACAACAGCATCAGATTGAAGGGGGACAAAATGTCATACAAATAATGAATAAGAATGGGCACATGGTGATTATCTGGCAGGAAATGGGTCATATTAAATAGTCGTCCGAACGCAAACACAAAATATACGGATCCTGGCCAAACAAACGCCTACAACGCACATTTCAATACGTTGAATTTGTTGTCCGCTTCGCATTTCGCTTTTTCAGCTCTATTTTCAATTACTGCAGGGTCAGACACCCGTACCTATCTCTTATTAACTTTTTTCTTTGAGGTTTTCAACGTTATGGTGGACAAAACGGAAAAGAGCAAACCGGTATATCAAACAGGTCGTGACGCCTGCAAAAAGCTCCAATAAGGGATATGTTCCTTGGAGTAGCCATGTAATCAAAAAAGATCAGCAAAGCAATTGTCTTAAGGACCAACAGCGCATTCCTAATGACATGCTGGGAATGTTTCGGCATGTCATTGAGCAAATAATAACATTGGCGATTCCCTTACCACATGGTTTATCGACGCAATCAACAAAATATGTAGATCGTTATTGAAGCCCAAAAATTGACACCATCCACAGATGTTTCAGCAATAATCGTTGTGCAGTTAATTGTCGCTGTTTGTCAAGGGCTATTTGCACACTATCCAGATATGGCAGCAGTTACAATCTCCTGCAGAAATAAGTGAGCTATGTATATATATATATATATATATATATATATATATATATATATATATAGATATAGATATATATATAGATAGATAGATATAAGATAGATATAGAGATATAGATCTCT
>CM067343.1:13911647-13956660 GCA_034190875.2 Urechis unicinctus
AAATGAAAGGATATACCTTTAAAACTAGAATTTAAGGCCTATTCTTGCATTCACCCTGTATTGCTCACGTTACTAACTCTTAATTGGGTTATATTCCTCACGACTCTGTTGCCATGGATATTCAATTCAGTGACTTATCTACAGCAGTGAATAGGGACATCACTGGTTACTGTATTCACGAAAGGATTTTTATATGCGCGCTGCAATTATCACGAAACATCAAGTATGCTTTGTAAAATAAAGTTGTATTATACTGTGTCGCGCAAAAGATTGGACACGTAGTTAAAGAAAAATTCAGTGCAAAATTGTGCACATCAGCGTCGTGGGTGCATGAAACACCCTGGTACATTACCACTATGGATAGACTACACCATGAAGCAAAAATTGACCGCCAATTGTAATGCATGTTGATTATCCCAAAATATTAAGGCAAGGGATGCTACATTATAATACTGAACCCCTTTACGATTAGCAAGTGTATTCAATATTCCATGACCATTTTGCATTATCTAATTGCCATCCCAACCCACCAATACATTGGTTACCAAATTCACCTAGCTGATAAAGACAACCCCCCGTTAATATGTACCATCGTTCATTGTATTATTGATTAATGAACATATAGCGTATTGTTAACCCGCGTTTGGTCAATAAACTACCTCCAGTAATAGAGACGGAGAGCAAATGCTAGGGGCTACGGCAGAGACAGGTCGGGCCTTCGAAATACAATTTTTGATTTATTATGCAATATATCGACGAAATGCCGGCCTGTGGCCGATCGGTTACGGTAGCAATGAATTGCACCAATGTTTAAGCCCATCTGAGGGCTGGAAGATGATTTTGGCTGAAACTCGACCAACTTACTTATCTCAGCAAATTAGATTCTTTTTCTGAATTAGTTATTCTGTGTTGCTCTTTGGCCAATTTGGAGAATACGCTGGAAAATACACCCTTCAATTTCTACAGTGTTAATAACAGCTGGATTCCTCATGATCCCCCACTTCACAGTGGGCACGTACATTTGAACAAACGCATCGTGTGGTGCCTAAATGCTAGATAGATCGCGTATTTTAGATAGATAGATAGACAGAGACTAGTGACCATATACGATAGGGACCAAGAGATAGATAGATAGATAGATAGATAGATAGCTAGATAGATAGATAGATAGATAGATAGATAGATAGATAGATAGATAGATAGATAGATAGATAGATAGATAGATCGATTTTTATTAATGATATGTAGAGGTTGTGGCAAATTGTTGTTAATCTTTGACAGGGCACGGTATTTGTGCCCCTTTCCACCCTTCGTATTGGGAAACTCATCTATAACCTGAGCAATCGGAAAGGAAATAGGCCTTAACACCATAATCGGTGTTGCTTCGTATTGGGAAACATACAAATATTAATCAAAATTTCAATATCATTTCAGCTGCAAGGATTGCTTAACAACCGCATGAGCAATCGGAAAGGAAATAGATGCTTTCATTTATTTACCATAGAACGAAACTTATATAAACACGGGATGTGTTACGCTTCTGCACCTATATTGCGGCACTACAACGCACTGGCGAGACAAATTATCTAATCAAAATGTCTCTCTAAACCCTATTGGACTGCCTTGCTTTGTTTTGAATATCAGCACGAGAATCATCTAATAGTTAGGAATCCCAATCATAAAATGAAATGACCCAGCAAACATTATCTTAGCAAATATCGCTATTTACACGAAATCCTTAATATGCATTATGTTAGACCATTACCGTGTTGAATCCATATGTGTACATTAACTGGTTTACACGTATGATAGCTAGGTTGTAATTCTGCTTTAGAAATATTTTGTACATGTGCATTCATGCTTTCGTGCTACGGTTAAAAAATTCACGGGAATTACGTTGTTGCTACTTTGGCTGTTATGTTAGTCTCGTTGCTATCTTCAGCTACAATCCGCAACCAGTTCAAAATAATCGATATACCGAATGTATATGTCAGAAAATATATATCACATTATATATATCTATAAAATATTATATATTGTGACGAAACGGATTTTAAACGTATTTGATACGCATGTTATTAATTAATTACCACTCTGCAAAATGGTCAAAATTTCCACACCCTGGTCATATATACATCGTGTATCTAAAATTATATATATAGTATATATAATATAATATATATATATCCCTATATCTATATATATATATATCTATCTTCATATTCTCGTATTATGCATATAAGATCTCATATCTCATATAACGCATATTCGTATATATGGCATACTCTAATCTACGGCTTAAATATGCCGGTTTGCTTGACGAATACGGATTTTAACAAACGAAATTTGATACAATCATGGTTATTGACCCATAAACATTACACTTAGCAAAATGCTAAAATGTCCATGATGTTATAATATACCAAACTTAACATAAAAGTTTTCAGTTGCCATTCATATATACATGCGAAAGATGGCATTATGTTGTTATTTTCGTGTATCATATAATATAAGGTTTGTAATTATGCTTTATTATCATGAATATAAAAATAACGCATCACGGGATATTACGTTGTTGCTACTTTAGAGAGAATGTGACATGTTATTCAGCTACAATATTATACCGAATGTCACAGGTGTCAGAAAATATGAAGGTCTAACAAAATTGACTTCAATATCAAGGTCACATAATTGACATTCATACACTATATTCTCGAGATGCAGGAGCATATAAAGCAGCACATAGTCGATATATATGACCATTTATTTGATACGCATCGATAACACTGCAAAATGTCAAAATGTCCACAGAAAAACCCTACCGGGGTTAACAAGAAAAAAGGGCCATTCATATATACATGTGTATTTTTCTGACTATATATAAAGCTCTATGTGTAGAGATACTAAATAATATATATATAGCATATATGCGATGACGTATTTATTGTATACATATATATGGATATATACATATGTTTCATAGAGGAATCATGTTGTATTTATATATATATACATATATATATATATATATAAGTATTTTTTATATATTAATTTATATATTTATACATTTACCATTTCGGTCACTAACTGGTCCTGACTAGCAAAAGCTCTTGTGTCCGATATATAGCTGAATGACTTAATGCTGGATAGGTTTAGAGGAATCACTTGGCAGACAACTTAGTAATTGCTGAAATTGAAGTAAGGCTGGATCACATGTGTCACGCATTTGGTTCCTTTCACTGGATGAACGTCTGCGCTAATTGCATTCATGTATCAAACCTGATTCGGGCTTGAGTTAGCTAATGTTTGTTAAGTGGTCTCGGAAGGAAATAATCTCACAAATCAGCACCTGCCGATAATTGAGTGTGCTGCTTGACAAGCACAGTACATTACGAGGTTAACATTTTTTCATGGCAAATACCCGCATCTTGGTGTATTGTTTTAGCTTGACTATGTATATTTGAGTAGTAATGTTACATGAGCCGGTAAATATAATAAGATCGAAAAGCAGAATAATTTACTCGATAAGTTATCATTTGTGGGGGAATGTCATTTGATGGTAGGATATCATTTTGGAGGTGGGGGGGGGCGGTGGTGGGGTCAAATAAGCAGACCTAGAGGGTATCGGTATTTAATATCTAAGTCACATAGTCGCCCAAGTCTCGCCAATTGATAATGCTTGTCGGTAAGTGGGATGACTATCTAATCGTTATATCGTTACTTCCTATTTCCCTTGACCCTATTGCTACTCGCATTGTCACTAATCTCCAGGGATGATATTCTAAAACGTTATGATTAGACATTGGACAAAGACCACTGTAACAAAGCGGGTCCGGAAGAACTACGAGAGCCAAGTTCCACTCTGTCAAATACGTAATAATTCCATTAACAACTGTCACATGTTAACTTGCTAAAATCAGAAATGATCTTTGAATAGCGATTCATTGCTGCCTTACTTGCATAATGAACGCAATAATGCTTTACATGCGTAAGTTACAAATTTAAAAACCTATTTCAATAATCTACCCTGATGCTTTGCAAAATACTCATCGATGAAAAAATATCTACTTTGGTAAGCCAAACAAAAAGAGACAAATGGATGATAAAGTAAGTTACATAATGCGCACTTTGCGTCCACATAAGTCTTGTTATATTTATCACTGTTACAGAAACAAGGTAGTCGGAATTTAGCGATTATCCTTATTGTTGACGTCATCAGTTGGACTTCAATATCTAAAATCGATATGATTCCCTTATTGTTATGGATAGTCCTTTTATCAATACGTCTTATGTCTATTTTCGATGTCTTTTCCAGTTGAAGAGCTTAGTTTCGATTCTTTCAGTAACACGTGGTTCGTATCGTTGCGCATATTGAAACGTTCAGCAACATGTTCAATGCATTGTAATACTAAATATATATCAGGGCTGCTGTAGATTATTGTAGGGCAGCAATGACAAATATCACGATTCATGAGCCAGAATGGGTCCAGCGATAACCTTTGTCTGTTTCTACTTAGAAATTAACTATTCCTATATCAAACACCTGAGTTAAATATCATTAGCATACACATATGGGTACCTATGTTAAGGGATAAATCTCTTGTAGGTAATAACAGCGATGAAATTAACATTTATAATATGATCGCTTGACCGGTTGCATGTTCGGCAGAATATGGTCCAGGGACCACTAATACATGCTTATTCATAGTTAAGGAAACCTGTTGTACATTTTTAGGTTAGAATGAGGACGTTAGTCATTCACCTTGTCCTTGTGAGAGGTATGGTTAATGCAAGTACCATGTAAATGATTTGATCAAATTAAACATTGTCATGAGCCAATCATGTTGTTATAGGTCCCTACGTAACTCAACAGCTCATTGTTAATTAATTATGATGCGAAAAAGGTTACATTCCGAACTATTACACAAAGCATTGAGGTCATGGCATTGCGATAAAGTAAAAGGGGTGATGGAGTTGGTATCTATGCATGATTAAAAGATGATCCACTGGGCTCAAATGAGGCAAGAATCTCCATTTTTAGGTTTTGATGCGACTTAAGTCATCTAAATGCTCAGACTCGGGAATTCAATTGTTTGTTTGTATATCTATTAAGATTAGATTGGCTGGCCACGAGCAAGGTATCGTGGTACGAATTAAGTGTGAGGCATTCGGGATTCGAGGCTTGAGAGAGAAAGATCAGAATAATAAAAGATACTTATTCCTCAAAGACGGACTATTTATCCCCAACCTAAGTACATAACACCTCAAATGCTACAAAAAGATTGCCTAGCTTAATCAACGAATTACGTTGCCTATGTGTACCTGGTGACGTTTGTGCAAATATCTCGCCCTACTGGGCTGCATGTATATCGATCTATGATACTCGAAGTAGAGTAAACCCTGTATCATTTCATATCGCCAATGGTCCCTGAAGTCATTATTAAATGTAAATAATTAATATAGCGCAACTGCGCCAGTATAAATTACATTACGGGGATCCGGGTATATATACAATAATTTGAAAAGCAATCTCCCACCGAGACTCTTCATCATTTATGAATATTGACACGTGTGGGCGACGATCGCATGGTAACATGGTAATATTACTGTCGGTGATTATTTCATCATCTATGCCCTTGCAAGTGGACTGAATTCAACCACTCAATACGATGCATTCAAAAATAAACCTACCGCAAGTTCAAACGAGTTATTAATACGCTGAGAGCAAATGGTTTCCATTGTTAAATACGTAAACGATTGATTAGCAAAAGGGCACTTGAATATTTCATTGAAATTAATAGACCTTATAATTACACATCCAAGTATGGACTTGTCCCTGTGAGTGCTTCTGGAACGTGGTATTAAAAAAATGAGCAATTTTGTTTTGCAGAATATTTATGCGCTGTTTGCGTTCAAAAGAACTGGAGATGAGTTGGGTGGATTTATATATTGATAGCATTGATTTTAGAAACATCTGATCTTGCGGCCTCAAACCTATGAAGAGATGGAACTGTTTGGTGGTAAAGTCGCCTAAAGTTTTTTATAGTGTGTCATGCACATATGCGTCAAGTATTTGTTGTTCTACATTTCCGGTATTTCCGGTTCATTAACTTCCACAAGACTAGTGAATAATCCGAATGCATACATGTTGGTTGTAATACACGGTTCAAGAAATGCGATATAGTGCATATAAGCAAATATGCTATAATAAAACTAATTAATTTCGAAAAAAAATGTGTTATCCGATGAATGGCATAACAATTAAGAAATGATAATGGGCTAATCGGCCAGCACATCACGTGGCGGTGTACTGATTAAGCGTTCTAAGGATTGGTGCATTAATGAAGCGGGAGCACGCAGTTGCATCAAGTGTAATGACTTATGTGTTGTGATTGTATATTTTTTATTTGGATGGCAAACTAAAAAGATTATACAATATCCCCACAGAATCTGTCAATAGAGTCAGATTAGAATGCTACTTAAAACCTATGTTCTTGAAAACACTTCAAATTTGATTTTGTAAATATTCATAGAGCTAGCTGACACAATCATGACCCGTGAATTGATCCATAATTGCTTGTAGTTCTCAAGTAGCCACTATACACGCACCATGTGAGCACTAGTTAACTTCACCTTTAAATTGCATTATGTAGCACAATGCTCACAATATGCTCATTTGCAAGTAATCATATCTTGTCTGACGAAAACATAATTTCTGTGGTATACATGCGTCGTTATTTGGCTGGCTGTGATGTGTTAGCGTTTGCGGTGTGCGCATGATCAATTTAAGACCAGAATGGAACCACGTTCAAGCCGCTGATGTCTAACAATACTCTTGTACTACCATTACAGTTATTGTTCATAAGCAGCCTGCTGCTACCGTATTATGTAAATTATGGGTGTATTTGCACAGTGCGGCACAAGAAACAGTTGTTGATATACCAAATGTTATTGTATACCGTAGTATAGCGTGCGTGATAAATCAGATGAAAATCAAAATGCCCAATTTTTTCCATGATGTTATTAGGCGGCTGAATGTGTATAAAGCTGGTGTCAGTGGTAATTGTTAACAAGACGACCTTAGAATATCCGCGCCAATGAACTCTGGATACCTAATATTTGTTAAGTTATATAGATGTAGGTGGCACCATATGGAATCAGGCCATTTATTAACGAGCCTTTTCGTGGATAATCTTTAACCCGAGGTTTGCATTATGGTGCGTATAATGTGCTACGCTCTAATCACTCTGATGTTGTTTGGGTGCGCTCCCGACACGACACATTATTATGACGCAAACCAAATGTGAAAGTCGGGCAAGTCTTACCCTTCAGTAATATTTATATCGGACAAGTGTGAGGTCAAATTTGGAAAATCAATTACCCATTGCGCTTTGGAGCAACAATCGGGGATGACATACGTGTAGAACCAGATTTCCTCTATAAAGGCATAGTACTGTTTGGTGCACATCCGGCACGAAACATAAGAATCATGAACGCAAAATGAGATAAGTCTTACTCTACAGACTATAATGATATCTGACCAGCATGTATTCCTCTTATCCCTGATCGTCCTGGAGATGTTACATGTAATACTTAATAGACAGTAATCAGATTTTGGGTCAACCTTAGATAACCTCCAACGGTTCCTCATCGGCGCATGTTAATAGGAATATGTGCCATTATATATGACCACCAAACAAATGAGTTAAATTTTGCGTAAAAAGTTCGAGTTATGAATCGGAAACATGCTGAATTTTTTGTCCGTTACCGAGGGACCGGATTGTTCCGTGCTGCCACGTAACGGATTAAAACTCGCGGTCTCTCATTGAACTTATTCAATACACGGGAACAGGACATAATATTTATGGCATATGCGTGTATGTAATAATTATTTGTTAAGGCTGGAAAATGAAAAACTTTGGAAAAATGCCAGAAACATTTCACCCGTTTATCTCAAGAAACAAGAACCAAAAACTTAAATTCATTTATTATGGTAATATAGCCCATTAGTGCTTGCTATTATATGAGCAATACGCCGTAAATAATATTCAAAACAAACGCAAAACCGTCATACAGCTTAACACGGCATCAACGAAAACAACGAATATTGGTTGATATTCTCCTTACAGATTGTCTAATTCAGGTCACGTATATATTAAGCGGTTTAAACATATCAAAAGTTCATGAAGCATGAGCTTCGACAAAGCCAGCTCTAAGCATTGCTATGTGGTCATGCTTACAGCAACATGGAATAGCTTGGATCCGATGACAACTTTGTAAAATGTGCGCAGTGCGTGATTATTCGTTAAGTCGTTAAGAAAACGTGCTGCATAATTAAAACAACGCTTTCCGTAACAGTGCATCTCTTACAATTCGCATGCTTCTGTCCTTTTCAAGCCTCGTTTATCGGTTCTTCCTTTGTGAGCCCAGTTCATGAAAGGGTTCATTTACATAACACTGTACTGCTATCCAGATGGGTCGTATTTATATGTATGGCTGTTTTTATCGAATTTGTGGCAGCGTTTGCTACCACTTAAGCTATGCATATTTTTACCGACGACTTTTGTGGCAGCGTTTGCTACAGGTCTCAAGCATGAATGCTCCTAAGTGGCACCGACGACTTCTGGGGAACAATATAATTATTTGAACCTATTCCAGGTCTCAACTCATGAATGCTCCCTTTGGGATAATTCGGACTGACTGGGTGGACAAGTAATTGAAAAAAGAGCGAACCGGTTATCATGGACCAGAGACTGACAGTGAAATGTGTCGGACTAGATCATCGCTAGATCATCGCTTTGATTGAACGCCGTTAAACCCAGCGATGCGGCGCGCTATTTGACTTATCTGCAACGCATAAACATATGGACCCTTGTGCGGAAACAAAAGAGCGTTCGCAATGTTGACATTTTCCCACTATTTCAAACGGCAAGAATATCATTAGATTGTTTCTTGCACATTTAAGGTGTATTCTGCATTCGAGAAATAGAGAGGAATCATGCTCATAAACCGCAAGCTTAGGTCCAGACATCGTGCACGACAGTTTTGGCAGATGCAGCGATAAAATTGTCGCTGTTTGTCGTTGGTAATTATTTGAGTTTACGCATTATAACAAGAAAACATAACCGAAGCTTGAGCCCAAATAATGCGATGGATCATGTCAAATCATGAACAAGCTCAATCATTGAGAACATGAAACAACGGGTAACCGTTATCAATTATCAAAAGATTTGCAGGCACCAAATATTATTGACTGGGCATATCCGATTGTCTATGCACGCTAATCCGCTATCGGAATCTGACCCAGCTCTCTGCTCTGTCAATACTCCGCAATAGGACTTTTTCGGACGATTGTCAATTTGAGCAATACAAAAATGGCTGAACAATTTCGTCATAAAGCCATTCTTCTTTAAACAACCCTAGAGTTGTGATAACGCCAGATGTGACCACTACCACCAGCAGTCATCAACGCCTTTAGGTAGCCTGGCATAACTTCGTAGATATAAATGTTGTAATTTAGATTTATATAAGTTAACGATTATAATCCCCTTGATGCGCTTATTGAGCTCAATATACTCCAGTGGTGTTGACAATGTGAACACATTTGTTTGACTCATTAAGTTAGGTACTTATGTCACTCAAAGAAACCTTGCCTGATTTGTACACATATCTTGAATGGGAGATGTTTGAGATTCTGTTTATTTGACCCCGTGTCTCGTAAGTACAAATCTGATATGGCTCTGAAGTCAGGTATGTATGGGTTGACCTACCATCACGAAAACGCATATTCATTGATCAAGTGTCACCCAACTGGCTCCGAAACGAGCACCGATTACCACTAGGTACCAGAGAGCACTACCAAGGCGGGCAGCTTTGTCTATATAGAGCTATATCATGAAATCTTATGGCAAAATATCACGATTCATTTCGACTCTACAAACTGTAGAAAATCGCACAATATGCATAATATTGACTCGAGAGGTAACATTACCAATTAACAGCGAGACGTAATCCCTCACCTTGATACAGGCAAATATTCATCCGATAGGGGATTACACGGGGACTCATATAAACACCACAATCTGGGAGAAATATAGTCTAGCATAATATCAATTTGACCAACCACGTGTAGCGCAAATGTAATGCGTCCGAAAAAGCCGCAAATCAATAAGATTATTAGATTGCGCGTTTATGAGTATTTTGCGTTTGCATGTTTCGATAGCATTTAAGTTTTAGCTCATTAATCGGATCACCAACTTAATGTGCGCATCAATTGGTTCAATAGGTAATGCCTAATATTAGGATCACATGTCTGCACGGATGATATCGTGTGAAAGATATCAGCACGCAGAAGAACATCTGCCTCCTACTGAAAAGCAGGCCAAGGCATGTAGATTAATGGTGGATTAAGCTTGAAAGGCGATAGTAGTGGGTAAATGGAGAGGCTGGGGCGATGGGATAAAAAGTGGTTTTGAGAAAAATGATCCCCTGCTGTGACAATCGTAGGGGAAAGGTATAGAAGAAGACGGAAGTAGAATTGGGTTGTATAGAGTCTCGCAACATGTTTGGGGAGGATGTAAGAATGTCAAGAAGGTGATGTTGCCAGCAGCGTAGCAAAGGATGTAAGATATTTAGCCAGACATGAGGGCTGGTTTTACAAGTAGAATGAATAGATATATACGATGTGCGTTGTAGTACGCTTAAAATGGATAGGTTGTGCAAAGAGGGACAGTTATGTCGTATTTGGGGTGCTATATGAATTGGCGGAAGGGAATGCATATGTGTTCCTAGAAAATGGATTTTTGGAGTGGTGTACTCGTAAGTACAAATCTGATACCCCGCGAGTACAAATTGGAGTATTGCAAAACCTATATCACGAAATTGTTATACTTAATATGATTATAGAGGATCACAGAACTGGCTTATGAAATATCATACTGAATAACGACACCAGAAGAAAAAAGATCTGTGCGCTATCATTATCCAAATAGAGCTCTATATCATAGTCAAAGACGTATAACACGATAATTTTGACTTTACAGTCTTCGAAAATAGTATACAATATGCATATATATATACTCGAGAGGTAATATATATATATATATATATAGCGAGACGTATATATATATATATTGATACAGGCATATATATATCCGATAGGGGATTACTACGGGGATATATATATATATATAAACACCATATATGGGATGTATATATATTATCTGCGTAGGTATCTGAACAATCTAAGCGAATTAGTGTCATGTATGCATTCAGCTTAGTTCAACGATTGCTTGGAACAATAGGGGATTGTGTGGTGAAGTGGAACGTTAACCGATTTACTAAGCATATACGAATATATGATATTTTCCTGATATTGATACATCATTTCGGACGTCCAAAGAAATAAAGACACAAGCATTATTCATATGTGCTGTCAACCGCTGTGAATGGTTTCCTATCCAAGTTAATGAAATCATACAGGCGCTTACTGTCCCAAGGATAGTTTGGGCAGGATATCGTTTGAGCATATAAGTCATCGTGACTTCTGTGAGCCAATTAATCACGTTATGATTATACGAGGTGACATTTAAACCTGTATAGCCACTATTCGCTCATAACGTGACCGATATCCATCCATCGCTGGCGCATGACAGCTTTTAGGCTAGGTATGTATTTTACGCAGTGTTGGTTATAGATCCATTCTTATAGAACTAGCCATGATCGGACCTTTGTCGTCATAGGCCTTCATGAACGCGTGAAACGGCAAACCGGGCGCGGTTACAAAATGGATTGTCCTTAGTAAGGGTAATCCATTTAAATAATGGACTACGTTTTTGCATGATCATTGTTTTATATCCTTAGATTATTCTCGTTCATTCATTCCACAGGTAGCGACAATTTGTGTCTTTTGTCTTTGTTAGACGATGCTTGTTGAGACGGTGGCGTTTTCAATACTGTGTCTTGTTGTGAAATGCGCAGAGCTATGGTGTTCCTAGAAAACGAAATAAGGGCGAACCATTTGTTTATTTATTTAAGGACCGCGACCAAGGGTGACATGAACTCTTCAGTTTTGATTAGCATAGCATCTCCCTATATCTTAAAACAATTCGACCGCGTCCTACACATGTAGTGACTGTTTCAACTACTTAAACGGAGGATCTGCTCCTAATGCTGAAATGAAAGAGCAAATGTACGGTTAATCAGTAAAACCGCACTGGGCTTACTTTTCACAATTCTTACCGCCTGTAACTGTCGTCCGTGTTGCACCAACAATCAAAGCTCGCCCCTGAAGGCCTCTCTACATTCCGCATATAACTGTCATAGTGATTGTTTGGGTATAAGTGTTACCTTCCCCGCTCACTTTATGAAGCCCTCTACCTGTCGATATATATTTCACTCCGTAGGTGTAGTGTGGGATTTCCTGGGGGAGATTGCAGGCCGCGGTCTAATGTATTAAATCCCTGCCCTATCCCATGACGCGACAGAACATCTGGGCTCGTAATACACCTGAAGTGAGGTTTGGAAATGACACGAGTGTGTGGTACAGTTAAACAGCAAGGACATCGGCCGTATGATCATATACAAGGCACTGCCTTACTTTACTAGCAAGGCGTGCGTGGACAATTTATTACTATACATATTGCTTAATTTTGGCGATAAAGACACAAGCATTATTCAAACGAATTAGTCAACCTTGGCACATTAACAACCCTTTGTCACCTAACCCGATATATAGAGATTATATTGCCAATAACTGGCCAGGATATCGTTCGAGCATATAAGTCATCGTGACTTCTGTGAGCCAATTAATCACGTTATGATTATACGAGGTGACATTTAAACCTGTATAGCCACTATTCGCTCATAACGTGACCGATATCCATCCATCGCTGGCGCATGACAGCTTTTAGGCTAGGTATGTATTTTACGCAGTGTTGGTTATAGATCCATTCTTATAGAACTAGCCATGATCGGACCTTTGTCGTCATAGGCCTTCATGAACGCGTGAAACGGCAAACCGGGCGCGGTTACAAAATGGATTGCCCTTAGTAAGGGTAATCCATTTAAATAATGGACTACGTTTTTGCATGATCATTGTTTTATATCCTTAGATTATTCTCGTTCATTCATTCCACAGGTAGCGACAATTTGTGTCTTTTGTCTTTGTTAGACGATGCTTGTTGAGACGGTGGCGTTTTCAATACTGTGTCTTGTTGTGAAATGCGCAGAGCTATAAACGAAATAAGGGCGAACCATTTGTTTATTTATTTAAGGACCGCGACCAAGGGTGACATGAACTCTTCAGTTTTGATTAGCATAGCATCTCCCTATATCTTAAAACAATTCGACCGCGTCCTACACATGTAGTGACTGTTTCAACTACTTAAACGGAGGATCTGCTCCTAATGCTGAAATGAAAGAGCAATGTACGGTTAATCAGTAAAACCGCACTGGGCTTACTTTTCACAATTCTTACCGCCTGTAACTGTCGTCCGTGTTGCACCAACAATCAAAGCTCGCCCCTGAAGGCCTCTCTACATTCCGCATATAACTGTCATAGTGATTGTTTGGGTATAAGTGTTACCTTCCCCGCTCACTTTATGAAGCCCTCTACCTGTCGATATCTATTTCACTCCGTAGGTGTAGTGTGGGATTTCCTGGGGGAGATTGCAGGCCGCGGTCTAATGCATTAAATCCCTGCCCTATCCCATGACGCGACAGAACATCTGGGCTCGTAATCCACCTGAAGTGAGGTTTGGAAATGACACGAGTGTGTGGTACAGTTAAACAGCAAGGACATCGGCCGTATGATCATATACAAGGCACTGCCTTACTTTACTAGCAAGGCGTGCGTGGACAATTTATTACTATACATATTGCTTAATTTTGGCGATAAATTGTATTTAAACGAACTAGTCGCTTGGCGCATTATTAACCCTTTGTCACCTAACCCAATATATAGAGATTATATTGCCAATAACTGGCCAACTTAGTGGTGTGGTTGCTAATTAATGATGTGAATTTGTGTGATAAGTCGATATGTGGTATCTACGTAAATATAAAATTTTTTAGCGGCTTGGATGAATATTGTGATAATGAAGGCTATACGGGTTTTGTGGTTGCCAGTAAACACTGATGGGTGTCATCATCGCATTTAATCATTACAGTCCTTGAGTGTAGTTTTCAAACCACATTACCTGAATAAGAGAAATCCTTAGTGATGTGCTTATTTTCTTTTTTCACTTAACAGGGTCACTGAAAAAGGAATGTGCACAATTTGTATGATATAAGCTCAATGAACTAGTTTTAAAATCATTGGAAAACCGTTACAACCTTTCCCGAATCGCCCCCCTGAAACAGTCTTCAACATATGACTC
This sequence comes from Urechis unicinctus, assembly GCA_034190875.2. NCBI lineage: Eukaryota > Metazoa > Annelida > Polychaeta > Xenopneusta > Urechidae > Urechis > Urechis unicinctus. Next base: position 13,926,026 of record CM067343.1, read on the forward strand.
AACCTCCACTCGTATATTTACATGCAAATAAACAAGTGGCGTATATACATATACGCATGTATATATATGCATATATATATATATATATATATATATATATATATATATATATATATATATATATATATATATATATATATATATATATATATCAACCCATTCTTGAGCTTACACTCTCAACCATTGGATAGTGGTCACTTCGCCTTACATTAGCACCCATTGGGTAGTGTAAGAAGGCCTCGCTGTGCCTATACCCGACAGCCTTTCATAAACTACCGCACGTAGGAGAGTGTAAGGAGAACGGTTTGGCATGGGGCGTGAAATAAGGAAGGATCCCTTTTTACCGAGCTTCATCAGCCCAAGATGGCGGACATACGGTCAGGTGAGGATGCTTCGATGTTTTAATTGTTATTAAATCGTCAATTATGTACACTAACCGAAGATGGACTCAGGTGTAAGCACCATGAAACTTGTCAAAGGGCACTTGTAGTAATATTTGTTCCATGCTTTAATGTTATAGTCACTTGTTTCATATTTACACGCTCTCTATCTTAGGTTACGCAATATATTACGATCAGTGGAAGGGGTTGTCTTGTTTATATTACCGTCGTGTGCGGCTAGGGAAGGGGGGCTTTGCTTCCCGCAAACGTTTATGTCATGCCTATATCATCGACAATCTGATATGATGATATGGAAATGTACAGCGTTCCTTTTATCAGCAACTAGGCAAAGAATCTCAACCTATGACAGCTCCACTCTATTTGCTACTTTCGATCTCACATCCGAGCTTTAGTCGTTTAGAGGCGAAGCGCAGCCAGTGAAATTACGGAGCTTCTGAAGTCCAAACGACCGATGAACTTACTAAAAACTTACCAAAGCCCTCCAAGCAAAACAATTTGTGACAAAATGCAAGATTATATCACAAAATCACACGAGGACTGTATATATTGCTACACTTTTGTCTACTTGTTCTGTTTGAGCACTAAAATACGTAGCCGAGCACGACGGTAATATAAAAATATGTCAATAAGAGTCGTCCACGGCTATAAAACACGGCACATCATGAAACTTTGTTAAAAAAAACAACATGGTTGACTCCCATAATGCAACATATCTGCGTTAATTCTCGTTCATGTTTTCGATTGCACGATAGCCATGTTGGACAACAATTTTAAAATTGTGTTGGATTTCGTTGATTCTGTTGATTAGAAGTATGACTGTTGTTGGACACTAGGCAAGATTGATGATAAGACAATTGTTGATATGAAAATGTATATTTTTTTAACTGTCCCTTGTCTGCGTTGCGAGAAGGAGCAAATTTGCTTATAATGCTCACGATTCTGCATACGGACCGTCGCCTCTTAGGTGGCATCAGATCATCAAAACACCAGGGGCGAGTTGCCTTGCCCAATCAGCAACCACCTCCTCTTTGTTCGTTGGTAGTTTGGGGGGTTCCTGTGGCAGTTGTACAGGCTGTTAAATGATAGCATTATCGATAGCTATAGACAGGACAATGAAATCGGTGAGGAGACGCAAGTTGAGAGAAAGCTAAATAAACTGAATTTGATGTTTGTTTTGGCACTTTTGAAGGCTAGAATTTCTGCAGATACAAAAATATATATGAAACTTTTGTTTAAATGCAGACCCTGAGAAGGCGTTTGATAAAGCCGCTGCTAAATTACTCAAAGCACTTCGCCCAGCTAAGGCAAAATCTTCCCGTCTTGTTGTTAACTCCCCACTGAGGAGTACCTCTGGTATAATACCACATGGAGTGAAGCGCAAGCAAACCTCAGCTTCTTCAGCCAGACTAAATAATCATGGTACCTTTTGTTAATTATGAAATATTCCAGAAAAATTAATTTCACAAAATTTACTGATCTCTAAGAACACATTCAGGTGCATCCTTTGCATGTGTTACAAACAGTTGATACACCTACTTCCGTAGAGGCCCTTATACAGGAAAATCCTATCGGTAAGATCATGATATTTGTGGAGAGTTGCTACTGCATTTTTTATGTTCAATAAAAATTAAACATGAATTAGTAGTTATAGTGATAGAGGGTAAATTTATATGGAGTTATCTTCTGACGATAGATGTTAACTGTGTGAAGGAGACGATTTAGTTTCTGATATTTGGAAAAAGTAGAGCCAATTATCTGACCCAAGTTCAAGATGACCATGATGATAGTGAGCTGACCGATTGGCAAAAGCGAAAACTGGAAAGCCAAAATCATTGGGAGACCCAAAGGCAATCGGTAGTTGACTCATTGCTAGCAAACATGGCACCATCTGCTCAAGAGCCTGAATGTTGCCTGTGTGCAAATCCATCAAAACTACAGTAATGTTACGCAAGTAATATTGTAATATCTACCTATGAATGACCTTTTGTGCACTAATGTGTAACTTTCATATTCAGGTGTCTCCAGTGCCAGATGTTTATGTGTGAGGACCATGACAAGCCCAACACCTTTGTGAAGGATGCCATGACAGGGAATGGTTTCATCTTGATTTCTACTACCCACTCCCTACTGAGATGCCAGAAGATAATCCTAGGCAGGATATAATCATTCAAATCGATTCCACTATACTGAATAGATTGATATTTTTGCAACAGGGTACCTGAGAAACTTTTGCCAAAATACTGCAGTCAGTGTGCTTATTCTGCCTACACTGACAGTGCGGTTTTATATATATGTCTAGTGAAAGAATAATAACTAATATTATATTTTAGAGCACAAAAATAACAAATGTTAAAAGGTTATCTATATAAGATGCTATAACAAAATTTACTTTCATTGGATCATTGTAACCACAGTTTTCACAAATGAAATTTGGCAAGTGAAGATCATATCTCCCTGCAAATGCATATTGGAAAAAGTCAATATGTTATTGTAGCATGTTATATGGAAGATTTGAACATAAGCGTAATGCATCGTGCACTTCAATGCAAGAAAAGTTCACATTACAGCTAAGAAGGTATGAGATTTATGATATATATTTGGTTGATGAACTTATTTATAAGTATGTAGTGCCCTTTAAACAGCATCGTTAAAATGAAATTGTATTTATTATACATATTATGTTCCCAGTCTTATGGTGAAGAACAGCACAAGTTCTGAAAGTGAGCTTGTTAGACAGGGCCAAGTCCTACAAAAAGATCCATAACAAGTGTCAGGCAAGATGTGGAGCTGACGATGACTAGTATTATGAAACACAAGGCTGGTTATTATTCATATTTCACTTAAACCTCCAAATTTTGTGGCCATAAGGATCAAATACTTATGTATCTGTGTACTAGACAGCAGCAAAAGCGCACAGGTCATAGGACAAAACTCTCTGCAGAACACCAACGATGGTCACAGCTCCTAACAAGTTACAATTGCCTTGCCACAATCTTGCATGTCCATCTTCTCAAGGGTGTTCCTGAGAGTCAAGACTCTTTGCTATGGCTGAGGGTTAGCAGTTCTTGTATCTGGTATGCTCTTGCAAAAACGATTTTGAATTATATTCTCATTCGATTCTTAATGAATTGTGACAGAACTGATACCTCTTAAAAAACCCGAGCTCTGGTTGAGCAGTGGCTTCGCCTGCAACGCTTCAAAGAAGAAAGGAAACAGCTGGCAAATGAAGTCAACATCTACTTGACCAACTACAAATTCACTGCAGAAATCTGGCAGACATGAACCAATTACAGTCAAGTATGAATTATTTCTGACATAATTTAATATCCTTATATAAAACTCCAGACTGTTTACCATTAATAATATGTCTGTACATTTCTCCAGGCATGGAGACAGAATTCGTGGCAACAGCAGGCAAGCTTGCAATTCTACAGAGGCACCACCATGACATAAACATGCATGAAAAGAATGCTCTTCCTGGCTATTGCTCAAGCAGTTGGCAATTCTGGGATAAGTACAGATATATATGTCAATGGTATGACAGAACCTCCCGTGTCATCATATTCTGAATATGGGTCTGATGCATAGAAGTCTGATCTCCTAAGAAGTTACATTACTTGAAATTCCAAACCAATAATACTTTGTCCAATTAAATATTCTTGTGAAAGTAACTACATGTAATGTGCACAACATTTATAAAAACTTGTACTCATTAACAGGCAACTGTATTACACCATATGTAAATGGTATAAACATATTGATGCTTATCCCCAACATTTAAATTCTCCACTGATGGGGTTTTGAATGGTGACTCATGGCTGTATTATGTTTTATGCATGCTTTGTTACTAAGTCATTATGCTGTTCGTCATGTATTAACTAAGGTGTGTTTATCCTGGGGGAAATTGTTTGTCATCGGTTCTTTAGCTTGTAATAAATGAACATTATGCACTATGATCTAAGTCTGAACTTTTTTAATAAAAGTATTGATTGAAAGTGAGTGAGAAGCATGTTGTTGATGTAATTGTAACTTCTCAGTTTTTAAAAAGACCTTAAAACATGGTTCATACCTCACAACAACTAACTCAGCTGGAAGTCATGAAATAAAGGGGGAAAAAAGTCTTTTTGATGCCAAGCAAGATTCCTTGAAAATTCCTGTACAGTTTGCATGCGAAGTGAAATTCCTCATAATGGGAGGTGTCCTATACCCAGTCTTGCTGTCAGTTATCGTAAGTGTAAAGAAACGACTACAAGCTAATAGCAATCAAGTGTCGGATTTCACCATAATCTGCAGACAAAAACAATCACGAAGATGTAACTCGCTTGCGCGACATATACATGTATTGACGATGTTCTGTTATTAATTCATGTTTCTTAAAGAATAGATCGCGTATTCCATGGGCAAATAAATGTCACCTTGGACAGCGTCCGTGCTGATGACTAATATTGATAATCATGTCCATGCTGCCAAAATGCGAACCATCAAGAGCGAGGTACCTTACTCACTCATTCAAACAGTGAAACATGCAAGCTAGAGAGTCGACTATCAAAGTGTACGATATTCACTTATCTCAGTGTCTAACTCTTATCCCGACTCTTATCACATCTAAATGTCCCGAATATCTATTCATGTGTCGCTTAGGTAATCCGATGAAGCATACAGAACAGTTTTACTCCTTCTGCCTTTCCCCTAAAGGGTACTGAAACACCGTTTAAGTGCGTTCATATTAGTTCAACTAGATATCGGTAACATATAACCGAATAAATGCGTTTCAAATATAACTATTTTGGTATCAGATGTTTACACAGTCAAACAATTTGACAATGCATATTGCGAATTGAAAATTTCATCTTAGTGTACAGAACTGAGATCGGAGGAATCGATAAAATGTAACAATTAGTGATGTAATTGACAGTGCCAAACGCCGAGTGGCGACTTAAGTCGAAAATTAACGTACGTTTATAACATTTTATTCTGTAACTGGGATTTATGTAGGACAGAAACATTATAAAACATGGTGTGAGATGTAACGTAACCGTTATTACATTATCTGCTCCAATGCATATAATGCATTCTGCGCTGCGATTCATCTCGCATTGAAGTTACCACTGACTAGTGTTACTCCAGTGGTTTTTAAGTGACACGTCTTTCCTTCTCGAGTTAACCGACTTTTCCCTCTAATCTAAGAGCAATCTATTTGACAGTCTTGTAGTGTACAAACAGGACACTAGTCTTATTTTGTGCTAGCAGACTATATATCTAGCCCAACAGACCAACAGTCGATCGGGTACTCCACTTGGTTCATAAGAGCTACATATATATATATATATATATATATATATATAGATATATATATATATATATATATATATATATATATATATATATATATATATCTATATATATATATATATATATATATCCTAGATATATATATATATATATATATATATATATATATATATATATATATATATATATATATATATATATATATATATATATATATATATCTATATATATATATATATCTAACTGTAGCTGCCCAATCTTAAACCATATCTAAAAATGACAATGAATTGCGGTTTCCTGGATTACGGGATTCCTTCCGTGACCAAACTTTTATCCCTACCCCGGGTCCCACCATGACCCTATTAACCCTAATCTCCACAACTTTATCTCCACTGCGTCCCAACCAAAAACCCTGTACAACCTGACGTTCCCCACCCAAATGCCCCAAGACGGATACGCAAGTCCGGTGTTTAATCCTTGATATGAAGTTAAAGATATAGCCTTGAATGCTTATAGCCTTGAATGCTGATAGCCTTGAATGCAAAGATATTGCGCAATATGTGATCTGCAGCAGAGATCCTCAGATCACCAGTATACCGTCGAGTACGGTCGTTGTGGAGAAGAAGGTTGACCACACAGATAAAAAAAGACAAACCAATAGCCATTCAGTCGATCGAGTACTACCTTGTCAAGAAGGTGCAAAAGCTCAAGTTGTTTCAAAGAACTAAAACGAAACAAAAACAAGCAAATATTCACTCTAATGTCTTCATTCTAATAAGTCATATTTATTCTATAGTGAAACAAATCTATCCTAGTCGATTTGCTAACCCATTTTTGTATGAATTCTTGAAAATTAATTACTAATGGTTCAATAGGACCATGTAGTTTCCTTTGTGAAGCTTGATTAAAAGCTGAATTATTCGAGAAATCATTTCAGGTTAGAGGGGGTTTTTTTGCATATCTAATGGACCATCGACATTTCCCTCATTGTATCGTTACTGTCGCGGAATTGTCCTCAAATTTATCTACTGCCAATAATAAATCAACCCCTTTTTCAAACATACAACTCGGCCTGGCAATAGGTCATGCAGCCTTATACCCTGTTCCTTCTTTTGGACATTGTAGCGGTTTTATGTCTATAGGCGGCTGCATAAACAGCCATTGCGAGTCGCCTCGCGTTCACCTCGCCGGGATGACCTAGATAAAATTGAGCTGCTGGTAAGTGCGGGTGTCCTTGTTTTCACTTCCGATATAAACAAAACAATTGATCTGCAGACCAACTGAGTGTCAAACCGCCATCGTCGTTCCAACTCTCGCATTTGTGGACAAAGCGAGGCACAAGGAACTTAATTAAGTTGACTGATGAATCGAATTACGCAATTTTATCGTATATTCATGTTTTGCGTACGAACTTAGTGCGATTTTGAAGATAATGCATTAGAAGTTAGTGCTAGATATTATCGGTATCATGTTATCGCTCATATTTACGTTTGAACACGTAGTGATGCTGACTTTATCTGTTCCTGTTTCGATGTTTAAATATCAGTTGTATCGGATAGTGTCCTCACATTTTGTGTTTCGATCGATTTGATTACATACATCTGATAGACCTCTTAATATCATCGCAATTGATCAGCACAAGTCTAACAAGAGTACGTCTGTTTTAGAATGTGGATGGTGTTCATCATCACCTATAGTACAGATACTATCTTTACAATTAGTGATGACGAACACCAACAACTCCCACCTTCTTCAGTGAAATGTTTCAACAGATATGCATCTTTTCTCATCTAATTTCATACATATATCTAAAAGCTCCCACTGGTGTTGTTGTTTACACCCCGGGGGGGTGGGAGGCAATTAAGTGTATAGAGGTAGTACATATGTGCCGCGCAACGGGGTATGTTTTTTCGGCCTCTCGACTTGTACGACAGATTTTTTGGCCTCATACTTGTATGACAGGGTATTTTTTTCATCTTCAATCTGTATGAGGAGTTATACATTCGCATAATACCTTGTACGACAGGGTATGCTTTTGGCCATTTTGACCTTGTACGACTGGTACGGGTTTTCGAGGTCCCGCAGCACACCCCTATCCAGAATAAGGCCAAGTGCCCCCCCAGGGTTTATACTAAGATGATGATGAAGTGAAGAAATCCATGATGTGGACAGATGATCTGAACATTTTCATATTTATTGATTCTATCCATTTGTGACAAATCTTAACAAACTTAGTGGGATGTCATCTTCTGAACTTTGTCTTCCCACTTTTCATTTCCAGGAGCTGAAAAAATACAAGAAATTGGATGACTAAACAAAACACAATACCTTGTATATGTATGCACAGAATTTCCTGGTTTATTTGGGATATCCATTCACCTAATCTGAAGATTGCATTTTTTTTCACTATAAGGCCTTAAAGGTTAATTCTGTTGAAAATTAATCAAAATTTATGTTTTTGAGTTAACTTAATAGTCCAACAACCTAAAGGTTGACATGTGGTTCAGCAAAATATAACGTAACCAATAAAAGCATGCACTTTCCAACTGAAATTTCAGTTTGTTTGTCATCTGAATCAAATCAAGTTTGTACCAGGTTATAATGATGTCTTTCCATTCTAGTTATATTATCATGAAAGAGACATCCATGTATGATCACAGAGCCAATAAAAGTATTACACTTACCAACAAGTCTACTGAGTTCTGACTGGTCAGCTGAATAAAATAAAGCATACATGTAGATGCTATGGACCAATCATATTTTATCTGGGCGTTTTGATGATATAGCCAATTCTTGTATGGATTATTGAAACAATAAATGCATACACCTACCAGTGATTCTCTTTTCACTCTCCGCACCTGCATCACGTATATACTTCAGTTACATTTAATCAAATGGTTATTGCAGTTAGAGAATTTATATTTTGAAAAAGCCATATACTTAATATGTGAACTATTTATATACTCTGTTCTTACTATCATTGACAGCTGTTGATTGAGGTTGGCCAACATAATTCATCTGTTTTCTCTGAAAGCCAATGAATAGAACCCATAAAAACAAAGCATACATGCTAGTTTTACCTATCATATAGTTGGCGCCTTTTTTACAATCAGCAAGAGCGAGTAACCACCTAGCAGATGAGTGACATCACAACTGTATAGGGTATCAGACAGGTTATTGAATAATGTCTTGTAAGTGCAATGTGAATGTAAATATATACATTGTATGTTAGCTGTGTCAGGAGTTAGAAAAAGTTTATGCACGCACTAACTGCGTGATAATCATTTTTGTTTTTGCTCCATGTCACTAATCACATGCAAGGTCAATTTGAACTTAACTTGCTGTCAAATGTATATAAGCTTACCCTTGTTGTGGTATTCCACATAAAGTATTTTGCTGTAGACATCTTTTATATAACTTCGGTGGGATGCCAACCCTGCAGCAACTTCATCACTGCCAGGCCTCATGGTAACGTGTACCCGCTTTCTTGCCCCTGTAGGCCTGGCAAGGAAGAGACAGTCAAACGCAGCCCCCTTCAGCTGTGCCATCTAAACACAAAAAAGGCAGCCAAAGTTTCTTTACCAATCAGTGCATAAGAACCTAATTGAATATCAAAAAAGGTGTATTTGTGTAAGATGCTACCCCACATTCACTGAATAACAACCTCTAGCCTAGTTTTCGATTAAATTCATGATTCTGTAAACATTGCTGTGGTGCATATTGGCCCCCTTTTTGATTCTCTTTTCATTTGCTGATGCCTGCCTTCTTTGCAGATACTCCCTGAGGCTTTACCCACTCACATGAATACCTTTTGGAGTGATTCAGTGATGGAAAAAGTGTCTGGAATATTTTAGTTTTACCGAAAACCAAAATTACCAAAATTTTTCCATCAAGCAACTTTGATTTACAATCAAATAATAAATGCAACTGAGCTATGAAAATCTAGAAACAAGTAACGAGTGATAACAAAATCATAGTAAGTGTAGTTGGAATTTATCACATGATTTACCAGAAACATTCATTCACTTAGGCAAGGCAAATTGATAAATTATCCATCGGTACATCACTTTTTATGTCTTCGGAAAACGGCCTGATATACTAATTACACTCGCTTTGAGGACAGGGGTTACTTTTGGCCCGGCCGCAGTCTCTGGCATAGAAGATAGCTGCGACCGAGCCAATGCTAAACCCTGTGGCTGCTACCATCCCCTGTCATACGAAAATCATTTGACCTTTGACACTAACAGAAATGACCAAGCATATGTTGTCACGCATAAATGTATTTCAAACCCACCATCATCGATCATAGGACGAGGACATGCTGTCAGTCACGATAAACTATATAGCAGAATATAGCATATATATATATATATATATATATATATATATATATATATATATATATATATATATATATATATATATATATATATATATATATATAAATTTAAATGGAGATTTAATTTTGAGTATGCGATGTTTGAGGTCAGATAGAGGCTCAATCGTTCCGCAGGGACCATTTATTTTTTCTCAAATGCGCCGCCGGGCGCAGCGTTGCATGCTGGAAATGTGAACGAGTGCAGTGCAGCGGGGGTTGAGGTGGATGGGGAGAAAGATGAGGCTGGGCTTTGGGGTGGGGGATTAGTGCTGATGTCTGCTGCGTGGGTGGTTGGAGCATGGGCAGGGCGAAAAGGTGTTCAGTAAAGGGCGGGGTTTAGATAGAAAGGATATAAATAAAATAATTATCGATATTGGAGTATTCCATAGAGAGAGAGAGAGCGGATGGTGGTGGTGGTGGGGTGGGGGGGGGGGGGGGGGGGGTGTTTAGCGGAGACTTACTGTAGGAGAGACGGGGAAGAAAGCGGTTGCGACGATGAGATTAGTTGGGTCTGAAGGCAGGAATTATATTATAAAGTTCATACAATGAAATGTTGACGGGGAGGGGTGGGTGGGGTGGAGGGGGGGGGAGGGGCGTAGGTGGGGAGAGACGAAGCAATGAACGTGTAGTTTGTAGCCGGTGGGGGAGCCTGGGTTAGGCGTGGGGCTGTTAGTCCGGGTTTTTGAACGTAATCTACAGTTAAGGTACATGATGGGTGGGGAAGGGCGGGGCGTGGCAGGGCGGGGCGGGTATGGATGTGAAAGGGGTAGTGGATGAGGGGGGGGGAGGGTTGTTATGAAGTAGGATAGGAACGTTGGGAAGAAGGTTAATCAAAACGGTTATGCATGGAATCGGGAGGGTGATAGGTTGTTGAGAAAATAAAATGTCACACTGAAAGAAGTGAATGGGGTGGAATTTAAGGAGGACGGGGTGGGGTGGGGGAAGGGTTTTGCATTGGAAGGGTATGCAGTTGTACGAGAATGAGGAGCGAGAGAGGCAATCGATCAAACAGATTGGATTTAGAGGGGATGGGGAGACATGGGAGGAAAAAGTTTGATTTTTATCTAAAATGTTCATAATTTTTTTTTTTCTTCAAATTATCAAAAAATTTCAGTTCTTAACAAATATTACATCTTTTTTAATGCTGCGGGCTACTAAAGTTCTATTGACGAGCAGCGCCGTCCGCATATACAGCCGTTAGTGTGGGATTCCTTATACTATCCAAGCTATGATATTGTAAGGGGCATTGACCACTATCCTATGGTGGAGAGTGTAAGCTCGAGAAGGGTTGTTATATATATATATATATATATAGATATATATAGATATATATCTATATATAGATAGAGATAGAGATATAGAGAGATATATAGAGATATATAGAGATAGAGAGAGATATCTATATATTTATTTATTTATTTATTTATATATATATATATATCCCATAAAAATATACTAATGAATGTAATACACTATTATATATACGTACAAAAGTTTTTATATATGTCACCAACCCTATGTTCACAAAATAATGTGCTGTATGTTGACACTATTAATGACTTAGGTCACCAACCCATAAATAACTTTTGCAAGCGGTAATGATTGAAGGCATTCATCTGTTCTCCGCATTTCGCTTACCATGAACCCGTTTCCCATTATTTGATCCAGGGCCGTCGTGTACCATTCAGTGCATTATGTTATGCCTTTTTTGTATATATGTCTTGGCGATATTGCCATCAGCATTATATCTGTTAGCCTCATGGGAATAGTGTGCATTAAGGGCAGCACTGAGACTTTACAAATAACACGTTATTTCGTATTTCATGAAATCCTTGTAATAGGCGCTATACCTTACGCTTAGGTATCCTTTAACATGATATCAAATATTGCAAGGCTCTAAATAAAGCCATGAAGCCCTCGCTCGTAGCTCCAAAATGTACCTAATACAATAGGGGCTTTCAGTTATTATCTGTTCGCGTAAGCCCTAACCTACACTGCCGTGGCCATGCCATTTGAGTTGGGGATCGTCACTGGTAAAGATGCGTAGTGTCTTCTGATCAATGCTGAATTTTGTAAAAAGCTCGTCACGAAGAGGTACGATCAATAACTCTTTCACCCTAAAATTATAGTCAAAGTAACACAGAGGCTCGTGAACAGTTAAACAATCACTAGGAAAAGCGTTGTACAGTAACCGTCGCGATCAGTGTGAGTCACGCATAATGTATTGCATCTGTTTGTAATAAACTAACTCTAGAGACACAAATTGTATCTGCTAATTACGTGCGGGCGGATGTTAGAGAACTTACACGCTGTTTTTGGGCACGCCATTTAGTTATTCCTATGAATAATCAATCCATAGTATTGATCTAAGGTTGGAAATAATGCGTTGTTTCGATCTAGTTTGGAATCACGAGGCAAAGAGAATTATGTACCTACAAATGACCCCAGCAATGTATAATTACACAGCATTTGTTGGACCAGGCTTTATTACATTCTTGAGGCCTCGGCTGCAAACCTTAAATCAACCTGAACATATCGATTATCGCATTCTCCTAGCTATTTGTTATTCAAATTTTATGAAAATAAAACATGTGAGAACATGAAAAATGTAGCTGCATGGGAAGTGTATTGACCATAATTGAATAGAATGTACATCACAGAAAAACGGATTAGTTGTACATGTTAAACGTTTGCCAGGTTTCGGGCATCTGTAACCATTTTTGTGGTCTGTCGAAAGCCTGGGTCGGAGAGTGTGGAACAAACATTTAAAGAGACTGTTCAGCCCCATATTTGGAACAAGGTTGCCTAGCAAGCTGCTTGACAACCGCACCTTAGAAAGGTTTCAGACTTTCAGTCGCTACGCGGCGCTGTGTTCTCAGAAAAAAAGATCCTTACTTCGGCTGTCGCCATTTATGTTGTCGGACATTACCCTTCCTGCTCACAACTTGAATGAGTGAAGATTTTATGAAATCTACATTATGTAACTAAAGCGGAAGAATACACATCGATAGCGAGGTAAATTCAGAGCGCGCTATGATTTACAGCTAACATTCGTGTGGTTCATGGTTTTAGGGAGGCACCGTTATCGATGGAACGACATAACTGAATAAAACAGATTTCCGCAGTAGATCATGAATATTTCCAGTCAAATAATAATGTTAAAAACTTATCAACATAATTTCCATCATTTAAACTCCGCAGCACAAATTAGAAGATGTCATTACTTACGTCTACCTTAATCGTAGTAATGTAATAAGGAAATGATCCCTGATTGCCTTATATGCGGCTGAACAGTCTCTTCAATATGCCACTCGATACTGTAGTGCTTATATCTGGTTGATGACAGTAAGCAGGTGAATATATATTAGGTCTACAGTTGTGCCATTGACAACAACAAAACACCCTTGTCCAAATAAACTTGCAATTGTAGGCGTAGCGTCTTAACAGAATATGGAACCGAAATAGCACACGCTAGGCATTTCGGTAATGAGTGAAGAAGGGCTGGCATTAAATTTTCCACACTACCCAATCACGGCTGAGTGATATATTGACAACAGCAAGCCTGATAAGGACTGAAATTTAATCTAAGCCGGCGAATAACGGGGCCATTCAAATAGTTCAGTTGATCAATACAATCGATATTTGAGTCATTGTGTCCTAGTGCCACTACCCTATAAGAACTGAGGAACAGAAGGCCACGGTCATGTAACACACTATAAAGTGCTCACCTTGGGCATGGTTCGACGATAAAAATGGCAATTATTCCCTCTCCGACACCAATACCGATTTTCTGCTGTATTTTCTCTGTTGCAGAAGACACTTTGTATTTCCTGCTCATGACAAACGCGAAATGTTGCAAGCGGTGAAAGCAGCATATTTGTGATTATTTTTTACACAAACTATCAATGAACCTCATCATTAGTAGTGTTGTAGTCATACTTCCTAGTTGAAGGACATAATACGTTTCTAAAATGTGCACTTAGCGTTTATGTCATCTAACGAGATAGTATCTGCCTGAGCTATTGTATAATTGTATTGTACTAGAGCTATAAAGGCTCTTGGTTTCCGCAGCAATGGCTGTATTCACTCCGACAGCATGAAATGGCATGTCACTGGCAGTTTTGTTTCACCTGCACAAAACCACGTTTGAATAGTTAATACCACAGATTGGTCTGCTCACACCGATTTGAATAATAAGCTCAGCACTGTGTTAAGCCTCGCTGATCATTCTTTGTACAAAGAATAGTCAGGATCCGTTCGTATCTTAAAGTCAGTGGCAACCAACCGTTGATCGACAAGCTATTCGTTTATTGGCTTACAGTGTAATGCGAATTGACAGATCAAATCAGTAAGGAAACATTTCGTTTTTATGGTTTTTGGATGGTTTATGTAGAATATGTTAGTGGGTTTATGTGACATTAAGTTGCTCGTATGATTTTCCACCGTTTTGTACCATTTTAGTCATACGAAATAAACTCTAACATATATTGCTGACATGAAGAAGATATCATGAAGAAGATGTCAAAGTTGCGATATATATTGCCTCCTAAATGTGCACCTAAATGCCACTTAATCCCCTTCCAAAACGTAGGCAAAAGCGAGACAAGTATGCTATCATTGAACAATGTAAGTTTATCTCACGTTGGTTTGCTTATACCCTTATCACGCAAAGATGCAAATTATAGCGTAATTTCAAATTAATTAACCAATATCTCGAGCGCCTAATCATTGCTTGGTTGTTTTGTTTTATATCCTTCAGATCTTTCCAAAAGTAAGGTCTCTCGTTCTATCACCTGGGCGAAGTTGAGAGCAGTGTGTTAGGCGTATGCCCTTTAAACTCTTCATAGGCGGTTTTCATGTTTAATTTCAGCAGGTGTATCCGGTAGCAATTCGTGAGAAGCAGCCAGAAAAATGAGTACATCTGATACATATCATAAAGAGCGTTTTAGCACGTGGGAGTTGGCTGTAGTCTGCTATATGTGAGAGGGCGAACAATGTATCACAAAACTAATTTTGCAATCGACCGATATGAGTAAAAAAGATAATTGAAACGTTATCCATTGCATGATGAAACACATGCATTTTTGCTAATGAAAGCTGATATGCCATTTTCCGAGAAGCTAGTCTGTGAATCCGGATACAGGTTATGTTTATTCAACACACGGGAACATGACAGAATATTTATCGCACAAGGCTTATATGTAATAATTATTTGTTAAGGCCGGAAAATGAATTCACCCAGATGGTCAACTAATATTATCTCAAACAATTTAATTAATTAATTATGGTAACTTAGCTCATCATTAGCAAAACTTCGTAAATTCATTCAAAGTAAACGCAAAACGTCATGAAGCTTAACACGGCATCAACGAAAACAATGAATATTGGTTGATATTCTCCTATCAGATTGTCTGATTCAGATCAACGTAAATCTAAAGCGGTTCAACCTTATCGAAATTTAATGAAGTTAGCTCAAAGCATCGTTATGTGATCATGCTTACAGCAACATGAAGTTGCTTTGATTTAATGACAACTTATGTATACTGTGCGCACAGCGTGATTATTCATCAAGAAAATATCCTGCATAAATAAAGCAACGCTTTCGTAACAGTGCAATGCTTACTGTTCACATTTTATGTCATTTTCAGGCCCCGTAAATCGATTTCATCTTTGTGAGCGCTATTCATGGAACAGTTCATCTAGATAATGCCGGACTGCTTGGTGCAACATACATCATGACGCTATCCAGATGGGTCGTATTTATATGTGTGACTGTTTTTATCGATCTTGCGGCAGCGTTTGCTACCTCTTAAGCTATTCATGTTAAGTGGCACCGACGACATCTGGGGAACTTTATAATCATTGGCTATTCCAGGTCTCAATTCATGAATGCTCCCTTTGGGAAATTCGACTGATGGTGGACAATACGGAAAAGAGCGAACCAGTATATCAAACAAGTGGCGACGCCTGCAAACAGCTCCAATGAGGGATATGTTCCCTGGAGTAGCTATGTAATCAAAAAAGATCAGCAAAGCAATTGTCTCATGGACCAGCAGCGCATTCCTAATGACATGTTGGGAATGTTTCGGCATGTCAATGAGCAAAGAATAACATTACCGATTCCCTCCCCACATGGTTTATTGACGCACATAACGATAAATGTAGATCGTAATTGGAGCTTAATAATTGACACCATCCACAGATGTTTTGGTAATAATGGTTTTGCAATAAATTGTCGCCGTTTGTCGAATGTTATTTGCACATCATCAAGATATGATGGCAGGGACAATTTCGTGGAGGTAAGTGAGCTTTGCTCAAATGATAACAGTTTCCCGTCAGATAAAGTAGAAAGAATTGGTGCGATGATAGTCAAATTCACACTGGTCGATCTGGAACATGCGTAATGTGAGCCCTGGTTTTTGATCTGTGGGTGCATCCTGGGAGTCTTCACAAACGTGAGCAGACGCGCAGGTAACCTCTGTCCACCCACATATAAATATATGTTTCTACACATCAGATGTTATATATATATATATATATATATATATATATATATATATATATATATATATATATATATATATATATATATATATATATATATATATATATATATATATATATATATATATATATATATATATGTATATATATATATTTATATGTCTATATATATACATATATATATATATATATATCCATATATATTTATGTGCATATAAATATATATATATACATATATATATATATATATATATATATATATATGTATGTATATATATATTTACATATATATATATTGAATGACCAATTGTGTTGTCAGTAGCAAATACGTTTTGGACAGCAAAGCAGACAATATGGTATTGATTTTGGAAAAATTGATACATTACTAAAATCACATAACGCGCGATCCGTACGGGAATGAACTAACAACCTCGATGGATACAATTATCACCCTTTGTATATAAGGTTTATAATTAATGCAAATGTACTTCTATACAATCAGCTGCCCTAGTGTGAGATAGTTACATACCTTTGTATAAAGGATGATTTGTATATCACCAATTTATTGAGCAAGATATTGCTTATATATTGATCATATATTGAGTATATCATTGTTATATGGCGAGAATTTCCTTGCTTTTGAGGCGTTGTTGCCGCTTCTGAGTAACAAATAAATTTCAATTGGTTGACTTGAAGGCAGTGTTATCATCGGTGACTACGTTGTACAGCTTTAGATTACCAGTTAACAATTCCACATTCAGGCCACATAACACCTGCTGAGGTGCATCAGTTCAGGAGAGATGATAGACATGTTAACTAACAGACTAACCCTCTCCAATGCATATTAAAAAGGCATGTATAAGGTACAAACCGTACAGACTGCAAAACATTTAAGCGCCCGCAGAACCGACCAAATGTTTATACATGCGTGCAAATAGGGTGCACGTCCACATCAAGTAGATTAATGGTGTTTTAACTTTGATTAACAATAGCAGTTGGAGAGGCTGGAGCGGTGGGGTAAACATAACAGACAGCGAGTGTGTTGTGTATTAAACAGTTTTGAGAAAAAAAAACCGGTGCCGTGACAATCGTAGGGAAAGGGATTGCGTGAAAAGAAGACGGGAAGTAAAATTGAGACGGCTGGATTCTGAGTTTCGCAACATGTTGGGAGAGGATGTTAGGATATCAGGAAGGTGATGCTGCCAGCAGCGTAGCATTACATGAATGATGCACATATATTCTAGCTAGAAAAGGGGGCTGGTTTTACAAGGGGGGATATTCTGCAGTTTGCAACATCTGTAGTTGGTCCCAGCAAAACATTTCGTCGCTCTAGTACGCGTACAGTTGATAGGTTGTGCAAAGAGGGAGAGTTATGTGATATTTTGGGTAGCTATGTAGAATTGGGGTGAGGGAATGAATGGTATATAACCTAGAAATGGATTTTTAAGTTAAAGGTGTTGTGGAGTGGTGGTACAGTCGCGATAACTGAAGCCGGTTGCATGAATAGGGCACATTGTCAACCTGTCACAGGGATTGGTGTTCGAGGATACAGCAAGAATGTACACGGCTCGATTGAGGCTTTTGTATCATTAATGGGTCCCATGTATCCCAGAACATAAAACATAACATTTGTCAAGGCACTATCAGCACGAGCTGTGCACTATCGTGATGTAGTACAGCCTCTAGCACATAGTCAAAGCCACAAAACAATAATTGTGGTTTACAGTCCATGATTCTTTAATATATATATATATATATATATATATATATATATATATATATATATATATATATATATATATATATATATATATATATATATATATATATATATATATATATATATCTATATATATATATATATATATATATATATATATGTGTGTGTGTGTGTATATATATATATATACCAACTACCACAAGCTATATTTTTATGTACCAACATACATTTATCAATGTTGTAATTATAGTTCATTAGCAAACATCCTCTTCAATGTGAGCAAACACGCAGCTGTTAAAATGGTTTTGCAGCGTTCGGCATTGGCTATGCACAATTTTAATTTTTCCCGCAGCATTAAAGTTAGTTATGTTGTAGGCCGTAGTTCTGATAAATGCCTTAAGCTTGAGCTTAAGTATCAAAACATCTAGTAAATTCATGATCAGCTGCTTGTTGTTTATTTTGTAGCTTATGCCCATATGATATTCTCTCTAATAGATAATGTACCTCTATCAGCTACGACATTTTATTGTCATCTAAAGTATAATTAACGTTGGCTTCGAGGACAACTGGGGTAGTGGGGCTGGGTTGGGTAGTGCCACGCTATGACGTATGTAGCATCTCTATTCGCGAGGCCCGACCTTTCTGCTCACCAAAGAGAGAGCGCATTACCAATCGCATGTGGGTAGGTACCGGAACAAACTAAGCGAACTAGTGTCGTGGATGCAATCAGCTTAATTCAACGATTGCTGGACCCAATGCCAGTATGCACCAGTATACTATTTGCAGCTATGTATTTGTATGATGGCGTCGTCATGATAACAAGAATGACAACTTCACCAGAGTCATGTTAGCGGAAATCACTTAAGTTTGCGGGGAGCAATAGGGGAAATGTTGGGGAGATGTGATGTGATATCAGACTGACGATATGATGACAAACTAAGTAAAAATAAAAATTAAGGCGTTTTCCACTTGAAATATGACGATGTTCTTCATCCTTCACTCAACAACACGCTACATAAGCTGCGCAAGAGATTTGCATGCTATCATTAATGTATCTCTCTGGTTTCGGTTCATTTTTTTGTGATGTATCATTACCATGTTAGCATGCAAACGACTATTTCATAGCAGATTTTCGTATTCTATTCCCTAATGGTCTCAGCTGTACGTTCGCCGGTTTATTAAGCATATACGAATATATTATATATTATATTATCCTGATATTGATACATCCTTTCAGACGTTCAAAGCAATGTAGACATAGGCATTATTCATAGGTGCTGTCAACCGCTGTGAATGGTTTCATATCCAATTTAATGAAGTCATACAGGCACTAACTGTCTCATGGAAAGACTTTGCAAGATATCGTTTGAGCATATCAATCATCATGACTTATGTGAGCCAATTAATCAAGTTATGATTATACGAGTTGACATTTGAACCTGTATAGCCACTATTCATGCATGATGTGACGGATATCCATCCACCGCTGGTGCATGGCAGCTTTCAGGCTAGGTATTGATTTTACGCAGTGTTAATTATGGATAAATTCTTATAGAGCTAGCCTTTTTCGGAAAAAAAACATCCAACATGTCATGCGAACCATTTGTTGGCTTGCTATAGGAAAACATATTACATTCAAAATTCCTCTTTAAGGCTGGTAAAAGATCCGCGCCACGCTACTTACAGGAACGTATTATTGTACAACAAATGACAAGGGATTTGATCTATGGACAAGATTCTGATATCAAACCTCCACTGTTATTGACAGTCTTATAAAGTGGCATACTAAAGCTAGTTTACCCCTTGACATAATAAGAAAATTGAAATATTAAATTACTTGTATGGCTCGTGAAATAGCATGTATATGGTTTGTATGAGATGAAGAATACTGCAAAAATCGTGCGTTCGCTGCAGCACAGCTTAATTTCAATCCTGTAAATTTTGCTTTTGCAGTTTTTGGGTTGTTAATATTGTAAATAGCTGTCAATCACATCATTCAAGATAAAGTCCGAGGATAAAGGGCGGTGTGATATTAATAGATATTTGTGAGTACAAATTATCCTCAACCAGCACGTTATGTTGCCCTTCTCTCTTTTTAACAACAACATACTGGAAGTGTGGATGTCTCTCAGCGCTCCATATCTACCATTATCTATTCAGTAGCGTCACCTCTGAAGCCTCCAAAAATTTTAACGATCAACTGTTCGGCATCAACCAAACAAGACTCATAGAGACTGCTGGTTTTATATGTTAGTGGCGGTAGTCATGGTTCGTGTTGAATTGAGACAACCCCAGTCTAAATTGGCATGATATGTGTAGCAATATATCTTATCTTTTACTCATAATAGCAATAGGTAAACATTGGTTATTCTATGGTATCATAACCCGATTAAATGCAATACGTCGGTAAGCAGCAATTGTATTGAGCCTTGTGACCTTTAGCATTCCCAGACTGGTCCTATGATATTGGTGTTCCATTTAAATCCTTTAATTTATGAGTTTCCACCCCTCAACTTACATCAATTATCAGTATGCTTTTTGTGACCGATATTATGCGGCGACATGGAAGCAACGTGTTTAATATTTAACGTCTGTATGTGAGACGTTATCTGATATTAGCTATTCAGCATCATTCAGTGTGTTATTTTGCCTTGAAGCAGTACATACACAAGGAATTTGGCGCTATCAATGAACATAATGTTTGTCATCGGAGGACGATGAACACATTGCTTGGTGATCACATGTGTAAAATTGTAGGATGAATCGCTTTTCTACTCCAGTTGTAATTCATAATACTTCATTAGTAATAGAAATATACACGAGTAATAGATGCAGTACATACTTGGCATTTTCGCCTTTAGTTTTATCCTGTAACAGCAAATATATATATGTGTCGTAATTGACTGAGATACAAAGCGGGGGATCTGTATCAGGCTTGGGGTTGTTGGTCCCACAACCTTTTAGTTCCATTAGGTTAGTGTTCATTGTGTCTTTTGTCGTGATTTGTCTTTGTTACTGATCAAAAGGCCAGGATATTTAGTACATACTTATATGAGATTAGACCTTTGCGTTGCATTAGGTAAATGCTCATTGTGTCTATTGTTGTGATATGGAGGATTTCGTAGCTTCCTAAATAATTATAAGGCGGCAACGTGTGCATATTGTTTGCTTTAAATGCCATCATTTCAGCAACCTCATCACAGCACTGTACATCCCTATTGCGTAGTTCATGCTGTTGTTACCAAGCAGATGTAGACAAATCACAGGGCACGACATCTTCGTCTTGGAAGACTATGAACCCACAATAGGTGACTGCGAAATCACGACGACAACAGGTCATCATCAACATTGCCACACAGGACATATATCCTTGTCGATGGTTCAATATGCTTGCGGTAAATACTTCTGTCTGCCACGATCGGAAGTCGGTCGCATGCATCTGCCAGTTCCGCATTCACATTTTCGTTAATATACACAAGCTGCTATCCAGTTAGCATTCGAGTCGCCTGTGCACACAAGAACAATACAGTGGCCACAATTAGCCAGATTTATAGCTCAGAACAGTCTGAACTAAACGTGGTTGGAAAAGAAATGGTATCCAGCGATACAATTACATAGTTTGCGCGGTCGGTTAAAGTATAGGGTAGTGCAACACGTTTACTTTGGACAATATCAAACGACCTGTTGGGTGCTTTGGGTTTGCTCGGTCTCTCTCGCACTATAATACTCCCAATAACAATTATTTAAATTCTTCACGATTAATAATAAAATGAGTTTCATTGGACTGCACAGTGATAGCCTCAATATAACCGCGGTTAGAGTTCGCAGTTTCGATTCGGCCTTTAAGCAGGAACCACTTCTCCTCCTCTCCCTAAGAGCCAAACAACATTCTTTTGGACCTTTCGGCGAACCCTCATAATATTCAACGAATAAAGCATTTGGTCTACTGCTGTGTTGTCTTGTTAATTTATCACTTAGCAACCCCAAGCACAACATAAGGAACAATAATCCAAACTCGCACAATTGATCATTCCTATTGTGTGTTCGTTTCTCCTTATGCCATTCTATACAATCTTGTATCCGTCAGATTTGTCAAGTGGAATCGTAGTTATCTTGGCCGTTGATGAATTCCGCATGTCACAAAGCAATGGTTTCCTATGAAGACCATGCGAAACGAGTCGCGCGTTAACATGCTTATCAAAATGCCGTGATAATTACCTACAGTTCGAACAGTGGTTTATACAGTGACGTAAAGTATGGGTGCTGCGAAGAGTCAAATTACTTGTATCCGAGGAAAGACATACTTTTTGTATGAATTATTCATGAATCTAGTAAAATAAGGATACAAATCACAGGATCTAGAATAATGATTAGAAAATGGTAGTAGTGATTACCTGGTCATGTTCCAAGGCAAGTTAAATTGCTATAGCTTTTGTCCAAAACCACACATACACAAAACATCAAAACGTTTCAAATGATCACTCCAATGATATTAAGGTGAACTCGACATGTTCATTTTGCTATTAGCATTTAAGTATTGAGAGAAGAGGCAGTTTTTCTAGGAATTAAAGATGACTATATTGCTTATAACGTATTCAGTAATAAAGCCCCCCAAAGAAACCCTGCCTTGAAAATAAACCTATTCAGGTCACGTAAGTAAACATGAAGATTACCCGAATTTGCTATTAACACAAGCTGCTACAGTATGGGGAGAATCTTTCAGAGAGCGTAGCGCCAAAATGAGAGGAATTAATTAACCGATTGAAGTCTGGTTCTGGCACAGATGGCACTGGATTTTCTCGTCGCTCTTGAAGGACACGTGTTTTATCTCTTTAATGATGGCATGATTTCCAGTAATCGTCCCCATTGTATTTGAGGGGAATGCCGACTTGTTTTGATGTGCGCATAGCTATAAATGATAGGGGAAAACCATTTGTTTATTTATCTTAAGAATCGCAATTAAGAGTGCCATGAAGTTTTCAATGTTGGTCAGTACCGCATCGCGCACATCTTAAACTCATTCGACTGAGTTCTAAACAGGTAGTGACTATTTAAACGATGGATTTACTCGTAACGCTGAAATGAAACAGCCGTGTACAGTAGATAAATGAGTAAAGATGACATTTTGAACAACAGAAAAAGCATGTGCTTTTCGCAGCAAGGGGCATATTATACCCCGTTCTGACCACCTGATAGCCTCTCAACATTCCGCATATACCTGTCAAAGTGATGCGTTGGGCATATGTGTTTCCTTCAACGCTCACTCTATGAGTCTCGATATTTATTTTACTCCGCAGCAGCTGCAGTGAGAGATTTCCCGGATAGGATTGCAGGCTGCGGTCTAATACATTCAATCCCTGCCCTATCCCATGACGCGGCAGAACACCTGGGCTCTTAATCCACCTGAAGTTAAATTTGATAGTGACACTATTGTATGCTACAGTTAAACAGCCCCGTGTTGAGGACAACAGCAATATTATCCAACACAAGGCACTGCCGAACCTAACAAGCACAGTGTACGTGCACAATGTGTCACTTAACATATTGCTTACTTTTTTTTTTATGTATATATATATATATATATATATATATATATATATATATATATATATATATATATATATATATATATATATATATATATGTATATATATATGTATATAAATATAAATATACTAATGATAACAACTATTAGCACGTACACAGGTGTTTACATATGTCTCGAACCCCGTGAATAAGATTACGACTAGGGTGTATAAATAAGATATATAATCTTACACAAACAGGAAATACAGCGGCATTGATTAAATGCTTTCATCTTTTCTCTGCATTTCTCTTATCGTGAACCCATTTCCTATTATTTGATCCTGGGTCGTCGTGTACCATTCAGTGTATTATGTTAAGAGCCTTTATTGCATTTATGTCCAGACGATATTGCCATTGGTATTATATATGGTAGCTTCATGTGAATAGCTTGCATTAAGGGTGGCACTGAGACTTTACAAATAACACATTAATGGTTATTTCATGAAATCCTTGGAATAGGCGCTATGCCTTACGCTAAGGTACCTATTAACATGATATCAAACGTTACATGCCTCTAAATTACGCCATTAAGCCCCCGCTGAATTTGATCAAGAGCTTGCCACGAAGAGGTACGGTCAATTAATTAAATAGTCAGTAAGACAAGAGATGTACAGTGATCGTCGTGATCAGTGTTTACGTTTACGCAATGAATGACCATCGGGCCTTCGACGGCACCCTGACACATCTCAGCTAGCTGTATATAGTCAAATTAAAAATAATGTATTACATCTGTGCGTAGCTAACTATCTCTCAGGAGACCAATTGTTTCAATCAATTACGTACGGGCGCATGTTAGAGAACGAATGCTATTTAGTAATTCGTATGAATAATTTATACAAAGTATTGGTCCAAGGTTGGACATAATGCGTTGCTTCGATCGAATGTTGAATCACGAGACAAAGAGAAAGATGCTCTTACAAGTGACCGCAGCTGTGTATAATTACACAGTACTTGCTTGATTAGGCTTCATTGAATTACCAATGCACCTCATAAAAAGTAATGTCATAGACATACTTCCTAGTCAAAGGACGTAATCCTTTTCTACAATGTGCACTTAGTGTATATGTTATCTCGAGAGAGAACCTGCTTGGGGTATTGTACGATAGCATTGTACTAGAGCTATAAAGGCTCTTGGTTTTCGCAGCAATGGTTGTATTTATTCCGAGAGCATGATATGTACATGCCACTAGCAGTTTTGTTTAACCGGCACAAAAGCACGTTTGAATAGTTAATACCACAGATTGGTCTGCTCACACCGATATGTATAATATGTTAGTGAGTTTTTGTGACATTAAGTTGCCCGTATGATTTTCCACCTTTTTTTATAGTCTTTAGTTATTGGGTCGCTATGTCGTTTAGTACAGAAGTACATTAATTGGCTGAATGTATTTTCTTGCAATCTAAATTCTAGGCTTGGGGACCCTATTGTTTTTTCAATACTAATCAATACCAGATCCACTGCTTGCGTGTATTGACAAGTGCAATGTCAAAACAAAAATTGTAAATTGTGCGAGGCAGCCTTCATAATACAGTGGTACCAGTGCATCCAAAGTGATACAAAAAAGGCCAATACGCGATATGTTAGTCATAGATGCTACATTCCGCGTAGTATTTCTGACAAGTTATGAGAGAAACTTTGCCTCCCTATCCAGGTTTTAAGCTTAGATTACTTCCTCGCCAGTGCACGGACAGGTGGACATGCTATTTTTGGTTTTCCTGTATTTTCATTTATTCCGCCAATATAGGCTGAGGCGGTTGCATTTTGTAGCAGGGCGTAACGAATCAACAGAGATTGATTACTCTCAAGATCATCGTTGCCATGCTGAAGCGATACCTCAGTTTTATGTAAGAGACCTTTGTCTATAACATAGGGCCTTACGATTTCCTCTGTTCTTAGCAGCCAAAATAGTAATAGTGTTACATCTTCCCTGTTGTGCTTCTAGCGAAGTATCCATTGTTTATGTTATTACAGCAATACCCGCGTTTTAATGATAAAGCTATGTTCAGTATCCTTGTATGCAACATTGTACACATATATGCACGCGATTATCTAACCAGCGCATATTTGCGTTAAGTAATTATATGCGGGGAAAAAACAACCACATTTACAATGTTGACTATTCGATTAAGTCATTCGGGCATTTGTAATTTCTGTAAAGGCCGAAACTTTGTATTTGCATTCTACTATGATTAATGTAAGGCCTCTGTGTCGGCTGTAAATATCGTGAAAAATGAATAACGCTTGGAGTTTCAGGTTGTGAGAATTTCTCATGTACAAGTCACATTGCGTTAGACTGAACGTTCGATACGTATGTCGGACGTATTGAACAAAGCGTTATTCACAAACTAATCGGAATATGGGATGAATTGCTTCTGTATGTCATATGCTATAAAGTGGCGATCTGCAGTTTCAAAGGGAATATAAACGGCATATCTTATTCTAGGACTATACTTATAACACAAGGCGTGCATATAGGTCATAGTCTCAAGAGGTATTCGGCCGGAAACAATATATGCAATTCACATCTTGTTCAGAAACTAACGATTATTTATCTATGATAGATGCTCAGTGTCAGGCATGTGTATTAACCATGAAGATAATTATATTTTACGTGTCGATCTCACAGACTGTTTTTTTGGGGAAGCATTTATACTCGGAAGCCGTAGAAATCTCAAAATTCTATCCTTGGGTTGACAATAAATCGAACCAAATTATTCATTTTCGTGTAATATTTACGGGGCGATGTGCCTAAAGTGAATACTAAGATATGAATATTTGAAGATGGGAGGATATTAACACCGTTATAGATTCAGAGTAGCACGAGCTATCGACAATTCAGCACACCAGAGTAAAAACATATATATCTGGTATTTAGGGAACTAATTATAGTGTCGCAGGCATGCTATTACTGTATCATTATTGTAAACACTCAAATTTCTGATTCGTGCAGTTATTGTCCATTCCCTGGTATTCATGCAGCTAAGCAACTGTAATGAAAAAATTATCATTGTCACAACAAAGCAGATTGACCAATTAGTTCGTTTAACATATAACTGATTATGATAACAAAAATAAAGACAGAAATGAACCTGTTACATTGTGAGTGTAGTCTTTAAACACAACGTTTCGTCAAGGCAATACTCTGAATTGCTGCGCACGACTTAATGGCAACGCCGATTATATAAGCCAACTTTTCAATGTCTTCACTGCTTTCACAGTAAAATGATTCCGCGTGGCTCACCTAACGCCTATCTTTGAATATGACATAATTTATTGAAACCCTAAGCAATATCATCTAACACTTTAAATGACCTTAAATGACCTGGCGGATCAGCTACTCCTTACGCTGGTAGCAGGATAAACGCCAACAATATGAACAAAAATCAGCTTACGCTTACGTACGTGGTTTGACAAATATTATATCAACATAGTACAGTGATTGACGACAATTGTTATACTTTCGAATGCCAATACAACAGATTATATATATATATATATATATATATATATATATATATATATATATATATATATATATATATATATATATATATATATATATATATATATATATATATATATATATATATATATATATTTATATACAGATTTACTAAACGTTCATGTCATTTAAACACGATAGGTGAACGACAAGATTGATCGAGTGAGCCAGAGAGGGATAAGTCAGAAATCATATTCTTGACCTACACACATTAGTCATTCAGGAAAGGCAAGATATCCCCTATTTAGTAATCTGTTGACTGAGGAGCAAAATATAATCATTTCTGATGCGGATGATGACTGTGTTGTTATTTTGGGAGAGGATTGCAATATCGAAGTGTAGGTTCCCTCTGTACATCTCTGTTATTTGGTTTTTGTGGGCAGGGATGCTTCGTTTCAGATGCTCTCAGCCCCAGAACCATACTTGGTTAACTAATGAATGTGACGTGTTGCATGACAGGCAAACGCTTTATCATTTTAGTGTTTCTGGGAGTCACACGTCATGAACTGTAACTTACAATTGCTGACATGATGAAGAAATCATGATGAAGATATCATAGTTGATGTATGCGCAGAAGTGAGTATAGGATCAGAGATGGGAAGGCTTGGTCAGCATTGAATCAGAGCCAGGAGGGGTTGGTGATGGGTTAACAGAGGTTGGCAGCCTGGCAGGACTTGGGCTTGTGGGGACGTTGTCGATAAGGTTGGCCGAAGGGCAGAATTGGAAGCTGGTAGTGAGTTTGGGGAGACGATATATGGGCTGCGAGCGCTTCCGAATCAAGGGATGTTGCAGCATCAGGGGGAATTCGACAATCTGGTGCGTCTTTTTCAACCGCTTCTCGATCTCTAAGCTCGACCAGCGTGGCAGATTTCGCTTTGATTTTCATAACGTGCGCTTCTCGATCTTTAAGTTCGGCTAAATTCGCGATGATTTCCATGAGCATGTCATTTAATGTTTCTGGCGCCTTCCTTCAAAGTACAACATCTTCAACACGCAGACACGCAGTCTGGCAACTTCGCCGCTTGACTCCACTAACTCCTGAACTGAATCCTCATACAATTCATACCGCATCTGACAAAAATCACAGTCAGCCCGCGCTAACGCGACATGCGAACTTGCTCTGTTATACCTCTCCTGTGCCAACTTATAATTTTCCTTCACGCATTCATGATGGCTACAGTAAAACGACTGGAACATTTATCTATTGCTTTATGAATCCTGCGTGTGTGAACTTCTCATTGATTTTGCATATCTTTAATTTCCAATAACAAATCCATTTGAACAGACCAGGGCAAAATTCATAGAGGAAATAGAATAAATGGAACATATAAAAAATTCTGTACTTACAATTTGGTGGCCGGAATCGAGTGGATTCTCCACCAGATGTCGTATCGCAATCTGCGTTGTGGGATGTGCGCCACGGGCTTGAGGATGTTGATTATAGAACACGAACTTCAGGCGTAGGGTTTAGAAGAAACCTAAACATTATTGATTATTATGACTTTAGAATTTAAGATGGAACTTTGCCTAAAAGATGGAGAGAGATATGTCGAGCTCGAAGGCCATGGTATAACTGATTTTTAAAGGTTAAAACGATTCCCTCAACGACTGAGGCACGCTATACCAATTCTCATGGGACATGCAGTAGCCTGGTCAGAGGACTGGAGGATGGGCGTGGCTATTAGATATGGGGTATGTAAGAGGAGAGAGGTTAGGGGCTGTCAGGTGACACGAAGGTCACTCGTGGGCATGACTGAGAGGAGCACGTTATGATGATGGACAAGGTTGTGGCATGATGTACTAATGACACTCAACAGCTGTCTTACAAAGATATTTTGAAACATGCAACACTATTTGTTGTCATGAGCGCTGTTATTTTTCTCTCACCTGCATGGTTTTTTCATTAAATTTTTAACTTTTGTTGGATGTATGCGAAGAGTATACAAACTACACATTTTTGGAAAACTGATAGAATAATAAATCAGAAAAACAATGTTTCCATTCGCCTAGAGTCCTATATAGCCCTACTGTTGTTTAGATTATACAAAATGGCATCCGTATAAAAGGTTTTCGTTACTAACTCAGCTTCTAAATGGCCTAGAGCTTTTATTTCGACAGCTTAACTACAATTTTCGGCGCCATGGAATCCAATGCTCCTAGTTGCAGATCATTTTGGACATATGTTGCAAATTCTCACTATTTTCATAAGACAAATTGGTCTTTAGGCATACTTAGCACTAACCGCAAGGACAGTTTTATCTAGCGGTCTGATTATCATAATTGACCTTTATTATGTATGTTAAACGACGTACTGCGCCTTACGTGTAAGTTGGTGGTGATTGTATTATAGTGGTGTATTTTGTTCGTTTTTGCAGGCTCTATGCATGAGTGACAAACCACAAACTGCTGAAGGGGCTACTTGTCAAGGTCAGGAGTCTATCAACTGGAAGCAGTGTATGCTGTGCCAGTCTGATGTTGACAAGGAAGGGTTGGTGCAACATCCCCGGATGGACTCCGTCCACCGTGTGCTGGGTATAGTAGAAGAGAGGGCCGTGCGCATAATGGCAACTATGTTGAGGTCCAACGACGACTGCAAAGCTGTACAAAGAACACACTTTGTACACATCAGACAGTCTACAATCGTGGTTGCTTTGCAATTGCAACTAACAAAGAGCAGATCCAACGTGCCCGAGACCTTCAAACAACGTGGAGGAAGCACTGAAATGGACTAATCAGGTCCACCAACATCTGGCTCTTCAACACCATTCATGAGGTTCCGTACAAGTCCACTAGATAATGAACTATGTTTCATCTCGTCAGAAAGATGATAATGAGCAGCTTTATCAGGTGAGGACAGTCAACGCTTATCAATTTCTTAAATAAGGTGTTGAGATATCAATTAAAGACACATTGAAAACAAGACTGAACACATGCATTGCACAAGGTAATGCAGGTACAATTGATGTTTGGTACCACAATCTGATGGACAAAGCATGTTTTCCATAGACAGCGAGAAGCCAGCACCAGCCAAACAGGGCGTAAAGAACCCTTGCTACAGCGTTCAAGTCTGCCCCAGCTGATAAACATTGTTGATGTCCAAACACAGAACCAAGTTCACCTACCTATGGACGATATCGAAATCACATATGTCAATATGCTTGGCACAGAAGGCTTGGAAAATCATGTACCTACATTCAATAGAAAGAGGCCGAAATTCTGTCTTGACTACAAAACAAGGAAGTCAGGCATGC
>CM067343.1:13964435-13991323 GCA_034190875.2 Urechis unicinctus
ATTAATGCTATGTAGAGGTTGTGGCAAATTGTTGTTAATCTTTGACAGGGCACGGTATTTGTGCCCTTTCCACCCACCTCATCTATAACCCGGCCTTAACACCATAATCGGGTGCTTCGTATTGGGAAACATACAAATATTAATAATTTCAATATCATTTCAGCTGCAAGGATTGCTTAACAACCGCATGAGCAATCGGAAAGGAAATAGATGCTTTCATTTCTTTACCATAGAACGAAACTTATATAAACACGGGATGTGTTACGCTTCTGCACCTATATTGCGGCA
This sequence comes from Urechis unicinctus, assembly GCA_034190875.2. Taxonomy (NCBI): domain Eukaryota; kingdom Metazoa; phylum Annelida; class Polychaeta; order Xenopneusta; family Urechidae; genus Urechis; species Urechis unicinctus. The sequence goes on from CM067343.1 coordinate 13,964,724, forward strand.
CTACAACGCACTGGCGAGACAAATAATCTAATCAAAGTGCCTCTCTAAACCCTATTGGACTACTTGCTTTGCATCAGCACGAGCATCACCTAGTTCCCTTTACATCGTAATATGGCATATGTGTACATTAACTACGTATGTTTTTTTATGATAATGTTGATATATATGATATATATATATATATATATATATATATATATATATATATATATATATATATATATATATATATATATATATATATATATATATATATATATATATATATATATATATATATATATATATATGAGAGGTACTCTAATATACGGCTTATGCAGTTACACAAGTGCGTTTACATTTGCCGGTTTGCTTGATGTTTTGAATACCATAATTACAAATCGGTGATGAGTAATCATAATACAAACGAAATCCTTAGGAATTCCAATCATAAATGAAATGACCCAGCAAACATTATCTTAGCAAATATCGCTATGATGCCATGATTGTTTAAATAATACCCCGAACTTACACGATCACGAAATTACCCTTATAGAGTTTTCAACTTGCATGATTTCTTATTCAAATGCGAAAGATGCATTATGTTAGACCATTACCGTGTTGTATCCATACGTAAGTAAACACCATCTGATTTTTTTTGAGTGCTGCTATGATTGGTTTACACGTTAAAGCATTGTGCCCGATAGCTAGGTTGTAATTCTGCTTTAGAAATATATTTGTACATGTGCATTCATGCTTTCGTGCTACGGTTAAAAAATAACGCATAACGGGAATTACGTTGTTGCTACTTTGGCTGTTATGTTCAAGTCTCGTTCGCTCTCCTTGACATGTTCTTCAGCTACAATCCACAACCAGTTCAAAATAATCGACCAGCACCGAATGTCACAGGTGTCAGAAAATATGAAGGTCTAACAAAATCCATTGACTTCAATATCAAGGTCACATAATTGACATTCATACGGTATGGTTAATGCAAGTACCATGTAAATGATTTGATTAAATTAAACATTGTCATGAGCCAAGCATGTTGTTATAGGTCCCTACGTAACTCAACAGCTCATTGTTAATTAATTATGATGCGAAAAAGGTTACATTCCGAACTATTACACAAAGCATTGAGGTCATGGCATTGCGATAAAGTAAAAGGGGTGATGGAGTTGGTATCTATGCATCATTAAGTGCATGTGATTAGGATAATGAGTTCCCATTTATGCATTTCCATCAGAGCAATATATGCAATACTGTGACAGAGCAATTTCCCCTCATATTATACTTACGCGTAATATTATACTGGCTAAAAAAACCTGCACATGCATTATTGTATCCTTTAAAACCCAAAGATCTAAGAAATCCATTAATCTAATTCCAAGATTGCGTGTTTCTTCCTTCCAGACGTCAAGTGGTTCATGTCATAGATTTCCTTTAGCATAGTAGTGTTTTTGTTGCGAACCTATGCATGCTTATGAATATGAACAATCACCGAGACAAAAAAATTATATGCGATACAAATCCGCATGCGCAAGCATACACACATAGACACCAAATGATGAATATAGCCTGAAGTAGCTGTTCTGGTTGTTGATGGATGATAGAAATATCTTTACATCTGATGAATCCAGTTGTCAGATATTTGAAAACTGATCTCCTTGTCATCTCACCGCCATTTCTTACGTCTGATTCTATGTATCTGCCATTCTCTATCGACTGAGACGAGCAGAGGGCCAGTTCGCCTAAATTGACGATTTTATCTTTCAATGGCTATCGAGTAGAGAGGGTGAAGCGTACTATCGGGATTTTGAGAGGTACTGCAGACTACATCAGCTCCAGAGAGAGGATAATGAGGCCCGAAAAGTGGCTGCCTTCCATCTTCATCTACAGGGCCCGGTCTGGTGTGGTTCCAAACACTAAACTCAGAACGGAAAAGGTCGTGGTCAACTAGTACAAATACGTATGTTTTAACCAGTCATGATTACCTTGCTCTGCTCGCAATTGTGCTCATGGCCGTCGATGAGTTCTACAGTCTAATAATGCAAAAAGACACGCGAATCGGGAAACCGGATTATGATATGCTACTGCCCTTCATAGAGGGATTATCGCTACAGCTAGCATTTTTCGTCAGAGCCGGTAATCCGTCCTCAACGGAGGCTTAAGGCTTGCGGCTCGTCCCAACAGCCCCGCTGTACAACAACTCCAAGAAACCAAACCCAATTGCTGTCAGATGTCCAAGGCTCGTGTGGTATCATTGAGACGAGAGGATCGCCGATGTTATGGTACGGATCGCCTGAGAATGCAGTGCAATATCCGTGAAGGTGGACGCCAGTCTCCGGAAATAACTGTCGTGGTAATTGCATGAGTACAAATCATCACGCAATATGGTAATTGGAATATCACTCATTGTTTTTCCTGACCGCAAAGGGAGTCAATCTTGATTTCATCAACTTGTCAGTCGAATGGAACTGTACAAAAGTTTGGCTGCTCAACAAAACGCGTATACCTGCTATTTCTGCAAGTGTTGTTTGGGCAAGAGTTTCTAAGTAATTACCCCTTGGCTTGCCTGGCGTGTGTGAAGCGAGTTCTCGGGCATGTTCTGCTAACCTGCTGGTTGATATTGCTGTAACGGTTAGCGATCAACACCGTGTCTTACCCTGAAACTAAGGGATCATTCTGACAAAGGCATCAACATAAGAATGAGGCAAGTTGTAGCTACACATAGGCCGCTTAATAACTGAGAGCATCACCTTTCTTGCTTTAATCTCGGGAATGCCTTGTATGAAGCCAAACATTACAGCTTCACTCACCTCCGCCTTTGAAATAAAACATTTGTGTAACACCAGCAAATCGAATTAGGGAAAAGCCACTGTTGTTGAACATATAATACACCTGAAAACTGATGCATCATTCAAACACCAACACCCTTATCGTCTGCCCTAGATGAGCTTCTTTGACAAGGAGTAATATCGCCTGTAGATGAAAAGGAAGACCTTGTACATCACAAATCTCACTTTATTGTGTAAAAGCGCAAAGCATCAAAAGATGATCCACTGGGCTCAAATGAGGCAAGAATCTCCATTTTTAGGTTTTGATGCGTCTTAAGTCATCTAAATGCTCAGACTCAGGAATTCAATTTTTTGTTTGTATATCTATTAAGATTAGATTGGCTGGCCACGAGCAAGGTATCGTGGTACGAATTAAGTGTGAGGCATTCGGGATTCGAGGCTTGAGAGAGAAAGATCAGAATAATAAAAGATACTTATTCCTCAAAGACGGACTATTTATCCCCAACCTAAGTACATAACACCTCAAATGCTACAAAAAGATTGCCTAGCTTAATCAACGAATTACGTTGCCTATGTGTACCTAGTGACGTTTGTGTAAATATCTCGCCCTACTGGGCTGCATGTATATCGATCGATGATACTCGAAGTAGAGTAAACCCTGTATCATTTCATATCGCCAATGGTCCCTGAAGTCATTATTAAATGTAAATAATTAATATAGCGCGACTGCGTCAGTATAAATTACCTTACAGGGATCCGGGTATATATACAATAATTTGAAAAGCAATCTCCCACCGAGACTCTTCATCATTTATGAATATTGACACGTTTGGGCGATGATCACATGGTAACATGGTAATAATACTGTCGGTGATTATTTCATCATCTATGCCCTTGCAAGTGAACTGAATTCAACCACTCAATACGATGCCTTCAAACATAAACCTACAGCATGTTCAAACGTGATATTTTTTCGCATATTTATTACAGAAATAAACATTGAATACATAGCAGAAAAATCATAGCGCCTAATTGAACCTAGATAATTTGGAAATGTTATTAATACGCTGAGAGCAAATGGTTTCCATTGTTATTCGTAAACGATTGATTAGCAAAAGGGCACTTGCATGTTTCATTGAAATTAATAGACCTTATAATTACACATGCAAGTGTAGACTGGTCCCTGTGAGTGCTTCTGGAACGTGGTATTAAAGAAAGGAGCCAATTTGTTTTGCAGAATATTTATGCGACGTTTGTGTTCAAAAGAAATGGAGATGAGTTGGGTGGATTTACATTATGCTAGCATTGATTTAAGATCAATCAGATCTTGCGGCCTCAAACCTTTGAAGAGATGGAACTGTTTGGTGGAAAATTCGCCTAGAGCTCTTTATAGTGTGCCATGCGCATATGCGTCCAGTATTTGTTGTTCATTACGTTCCACGAGACTAGTGAATAATCCGAATGCATACACGTTGGATGTAATACACGGTTCAACAAATGCAATGTAGTGCATATAAGCAAATATGCTATAATGAAACCAATTAATTTCGAAAAAAAATGTGTTATCCGGTGAATGGCATAACAATTACGAAATGATAATGGGCTAATCGGCCAGCACATCACGTTGCGGTGTACCGATTAAGCGTTCTCAGGATTGGTGCATTAATGAAGTGGGAGCACGCAGTTGCATCGAATGGAATGACTTATGTGTTGTGATTGTATAATGTTTATTAGGATGGCAAACTCAAAAAATCATACAATATCCCAACAGAATCTGTCAATAGAGTCAGATTGGAATACTACTTAAAACCTATGTTCTTGAAAACACTTCAAATTTGATTTCATAAATGTTCATTGAGCTGGCTGACACAATCTTGACCCGTGGATTGACACAGAATTGCTTTAAGTTCTCACGTAGCCACGTATACACGCACCATGTGGGCACTAGTTAACTTCACCTTTAAATTGCATTAAGTAGCACAATGCTCACAATATGCTCATTTGCAGCGTGTGTTCCATAAATAAGCAACATGTTGATATGACTTGCAAGTAATCATATCTTGTCTGACGAAAACATAATTTCTGTGGTATACATGTGTCGTTATTTGGCTGGCTGTGATGTGTTAGCGTTTGCGGTGTGCGCATGATCAATTTAAGACCAGAATGGAACCACGTTCAAGCCGCTGATGTCTAACAATACTCTTGTACTACCATTACAGTTATTGTTCATTAGCAGCCTGTTGCTACCGTATTATGTAAATTATGGGTGTATTTGCACAGTGCGGCACAAGAAACAGTTGTTGATATACCAAATGTTATTGTATACCGTAGTATAGCGTGCGTGATAAATCAGATGAAAATCTAATTGCCCAATTTTCCCATGATGTTATTAGGCGGCTGAATGTGTATAAAACTGGTGTCAGTGGTAATTGTTAACAAGACGACCTTGGAATATCCGCGCCAATGAACTCTGGATACCTAATATTTGTTAAGTTATATTGATGTAAGTGGCACCATATGGAATCAGGCCATTTATTAACGAGCCTTTTCGTGGATAATCTTTAACCCGGGGTTTGCATTATGCTGCGTATAATGTGCTACGCTCTAATCACTCTGATGTTGTTTGGGTGCGCTCCCGACACGACACATTATTATGACGCAAACCAAATGTGAAAGTCGGGCAAGTCTTACCCTTCAGTAATATTTATATCTGACAAGTGTGAGGTCAAATTTGGAAAATCAATTACCCATTGCGCTTTGGTGGTGTTAGCAACAATCGGGGATGACATACGTGTAGAACCAGATTTCCTCTATAAGGACATAGTACTGCTTGGTGCACATCCGGCACGAAACATAAGAATCATGAACGCAAAATGAGATAAGTCTTACTCTACAGACTATAATGATATCTGACCAGCATGTATTCCCTGATCGTCCTGGAGATGTTACATGTAATACTTAATCGACAGTAACCAGATCTTGGGTCAACCTTAGATAACCTCCAACGGTTCCTCATCGGCGCATGTTAATAGGAATATGTGCCATTATATATGACCACCAAATAAATGAGTTAAATTTTGTGTAAAAAGTTCGAGTTATGAATCAGAAACATGCTGAATTTTTTGTCCGTTACCGAGGGACCGGATTGTTCCGTGCTGCCACGTAACGGATTAAAACTCGCGGTCTCTCATTGAACTTATTCAATACACGGGAACAGGACATAATATTTATGGCATATGCGTGTATGTAATAATTATTTGTTAAGGCTGGAAAATGAAAAACTTTGGAAAAATGCCAGAAACATTTCACCCGTATTATCTCAAGAAACAAGAACCAAAAACTTTAATTCATTTATTATGGTAACATAGCCCATTAGTGCTTGCTATTATATGAGCAATACGCCGTAAACAATATTCAAAACAAACGCAAAACCGTCATACAGCTAAACACGGCATCAACGAAAACAACGAATATTGGTTGATATTCTCCTTACAGATTGTCTAATTCAGGTCACCGTATATATTAAGCGGTTTAAACATATCAAAAGTTCATGAAGCATGAGCTTCGACAAAGCCAGCTCTAAGCATTGCTATGTGGTCATGCTTACAGCAACATGGAATAGCTTGGATCCGATGACAACTTTGTAAAATGTGCGCAGTGCGTGATTATTCGTTAAGTCGTTAAGAAAACGTGCTGCATAATTAAAACAACGCTTTCCGTAACAGTGCATCTCTTACAGTTCGCATGCTTCTGTCCTTTTCAAGCCTCGTTTATCGGTTCTTTCTTTGTGAGCCCAGTTCATGAAAGGGTTCATTTACATAACACTGTACTGCTTGGCTTTACATACATCATGACGCTATCCAGATGGGTCGTATTTATATGTATGGCTGTTTTTATCGAATTTGTGGCAGCGTTTGCTACCACTTAAGCTATGCATGCTAAGTGGCACCGACGACTTCTGGGGAACAATATAATTATTGGCTATTCCAGGTCTCAACTCATGAATGCTCCCTTTGGGAAATTCGACTGATGGTGGACAATACGGAAAAGAGCGAACCGGTATATTAAACAAGTAGTGACGCCCGCAAACAGCTCCAATAACGGATATGTTCCCTGGAGTAACCATGTAATTAAAAAAGATCAGCAAAGCAATTGTCTCATGGACCAGCAGCGCATTCCTAATGACATGTTGGGAATGTGTCGGCATGTCAATGAGCAAATAATAACATTAGAGATTGTCTTGCCACTGGGTTTATCGACGCATTCAACGAAATATGTTGATCGCAATTGAAACCACTAATTGACACCGTGCACAGATGTTTTGGCTATAATCGTTGCGCAATAAATTGTCGCTGTTTGTCGAGGGTTAATTGCACATCAGTTGCACATCAGTTACAATTACGTGGAGAAATAAGCGAGCTTTGCCAAAATGATAACTGTTTCCCGTTAGATCATGAACATGAGCTCAATCATCAAGTTTGTACACAACGGATGTAATGAATGGAATGCATAACAACAGTTTATTCCAAGTAACCAGCAGATCATCAAACTCGACTAAGGCTCGGATATATATATCACATATATATATATTTACTTGTATAATTATATGTATATATATCTCATATAGATTTATATATATTGCCTATATATATGCGGGAGCATATATATATATATATATATGAAGTATATACCCTAGTGCTTGGATAGTAAATGACCAGAGACTTATATAGATATATATATATATGCATATTGAACGCCGTTAAACCCAGCGATGCGGCGCGCTATATGACCTACCTGCAACGATAATAAATATATGGATATATATATATTGTGGAAACAAAATATATACAGATGTTGATATTTACTATACATATATATATCATTACTATTGTTTATGCATATATATATATACTGCTATAGATATAGAGAGGAATCATGCTCATAAACCGCAAGCTTACGTCCAGACATCGATCTCCGCAGAATATAGATATAGCGATATAGTATATGTATATACCTCTCTATTGGTATATATATATACGCTATATAACATATATAGACAAGATATAATATATATATCTCTATATATTCATATATATATATATATATATACGTCTATATCAATTATATATATATATATATATATATATATCTATATATATATCTCTCTATTTGAATATATATATATATATATATATTATCCAATATATATATATATATATCGCGTGTTTGGATGGTTGTCTTGGATTTGCCTTTTTTTTACATGCGGGAGCAACACTGGATAGTTAGTTATGAAGTAATTGACCCTAGTGCTTGGACAGTAAATGACCAGAGACTTGGGAGGACTAGATCATCGCTTTGATTGAACGCCGTTAAACCCAGCGATGCGGCGCGCTATTTGACTTACCTGCAACGTTAATAAAAAATATGGATACCCTTGTGTGGAAACAAAAAGAGCGTTCGCATGTTGACATTTTCCCACTATTTCAAACGTCTGGCGATATCATTACTTTGTTTATGCACAGTTTACGTGTATTCTGCTCGAGAAATAGAGAGGAATCATGCTCATAAACCGCAAGCTTACGTCCAGACATCGTTCGACAGAAGGCTGATGCAGCGATAAAGTATTGCTATCCTTCTTTGTTGGTAGTTATTTGAGTTTACGCTATTATAACAAGAAAACACGACCGAATGCTTGAGTTGGAATAATGCGATGGATCATGTCAAATCGGTTAAATCATTGAGAACATGAAATGGTCACCGTTATCAATTATCAAAAGATTTGCAGGCACCAAATATTATTGACTGGGCATATCCGATTGTCTATGCACGCTAATCCGCTGTCGGAATCTGACCCAGCTCACTGCTCTGTCAATACTCCACAATAGGACTTTTTCGGACGATTGTCAATTTGAGCAATACAAAAATGGCTGAACAATTCCGTCATAAAGCCATTCTTCTTTAAACAACCTCAGAGTTGTGATAACGCCAGATGTGACCACTACCACCAGCAGTCACCAACGCCTTTTGGTAGCCTGGCATGACTTCGTAGATATAAATGTTGTCATTTAGATTTATATAAGTTAACGATTATAATCCCCTTGATACGCTTATTGAGCTCAATATACTACAGTGATGTTGACAATGTGAACACATTTGTTTGACTCATTAAGCTAGGTACTTATGTCACTCAAAGAAACCTTGCCTGATTTGTACACATATCTTGAATGGGAGATGTTTGAGATTCTGTTTATTTGACCCCGTGTCTCGTAAGTACAAATTTGATATGGCTCTGAAGTCAGGTATATATGGGTTGACAACCTACCATCACGAAAACGCATATTCATTGATTAAGTGTCACCCAATTGGTTCCGAAACGAGCACCGATTACCACTAGGTACCAGAGAGCAGTACCAAGGCGGGCAGCTTTGTCTATATAGAGCTATATCATGAAATCTTATGGCAAAATATCACGATTCATTTCGACTCTACAAACTGTAGAAAATCGCAAAATATGCATAATATTGAACTCGAAGGCACACTTAAAGGCTCGAGAGGTAACATTACCAATTAACAGCGAGACGTAATCTCTCACCTGATACAGGCAAATATTCATCCGATAGGGGATTACACGGGGACTCATATAAACACCACAATCTGCGACAAATATAGTCTAGCATAAGATCAATTTGACCAACCACGTGTAGCGCAAATGTAATGCGTCCGAAAAAGCCGCAAATCAATAAGATTATTAGATTGCGCGTTTATGAGTATTTTGCGTTTGCATGTTTCGATAGCATTTAAGTTTTAGCTCATTAATCGGATCACCAACTTAATGTGCGCATCAATTGGTTCAATAGGTAATGCCTAATATTAGGATCACATGTCTGCACGGATGATATCGTGTGAAAGATATCAGCACGCAGAAGAACATCTGCCTCCTACTGAAAAGCAGGCCAAGGCAGGTAGATTAATGGTGGATTAAGCTTGAAAGGCGATAGCAGTGGGTAAATGGAGAGGCTGGCGCGATGGGGTAAAAAGTGGTTTTGAGAAAAATGATCCCCTGCCGTGACAATCGTAGGGGAAAGGTATAGAAGAAGACGGAAGTTGAATTGGGTTGTATAGAGTCTCGCAACATGTTTGGGGGAGATGTAAGGATGTCAAGAAGGTGATGTTGCCAGCAGCGTAGCAAAGGATGTAAGATATTTAGCCAGACATGAGGGCTGGTTTTACAAGTAGAATGAATAGATATATACGGTGTGCGTTGTAGTACGCTTAAAATGGATAGGTTGTGCAAAGAGGGACAGTTATGTCGTATTTGGGGTAGCTATATGAATTGGCGGAAGGGAATGCATGGTGTTCCTAGAAATGGATTTGGAGTGGTGGTACATTTGCGAGTATTGGAGGGGTGGGGTCAATGTAACATGGGTGCAACAAGGCTTTACTGTTTGATTGGGGCTTATGTGCCATTAATAGGACCCACGTATCCATATTGCAAAATATATAAATTGCGACACTTAATATTATTATAGAGGATAACAGAACTGGCTTATGAAATATCATACTGCAATAACGACACCAGAAAAAAAAGATCTGTGCGCTATCATTATCCAGTACAGGCTCTATATCATAGTCAAAGACGTATAACAATAATTTTGCTTTACAGTCTTGATTCTCTAGTATATATATATATATATATATATATATATATATATATATATATATATATATATATATATATATATATATATATATATATATATATATATATATCTCTATATATATATATATATATATATATATATATATATATATATATATATCTATATATATATATATATATATATATATATATATATATCTCTATATATATATATATATATATATATATGCATATGCGTAGGTACCTGAACAATCTAAGCGAACTAGTGTCATGGATGCATTCAACTTAATTCAACGATTGATTGGAACAATAGGGAATGTTGTGGTGAAGTGATATGATATCGGATTTACGATATAATGACATCCTAAGTAAAAATATACTCGCACAACGGCAGCAATTTAAGGCGTTTTCAACTTGCAATATGACGATGCTTCCTCACCCTTCACTCAGTCAACGCATGACAACACGCTATATAAGCTGCGCAGCAGATTTACACGCTATCATGGTGTATCTCTTTGGTTTCGGTTCATTTGTTTGTGATTAGGTGATTTTCGTGTTCTAGTCCCAAATGGACCCAGCGGAACGTTAACCGATTTACTAAGCATATACGAATATATGATATTTTCCTGATATTGATACATCATTTCGGACGTCCAAAGAAATAAAGACACAAGCATTATTCATATGTGCTGTCAACCGCTGTGAATGGTTTCCTATCCAAGTTAATGAAATCATACAGGCGCTTACTGTCCCAGGGATAGTTTGGGCAGGATATCGTTTGAGCATATTAGTCATCGTGACTTCTGTGAGCCAATTAATCACGTTATGATTATACGACGTGACATTTAAACCTGTATAGCCACTATTCGCGCATAATGTGACCGATATCCATCCACCGCTGGTGCATGACAGCTTTTAGGCTAGGTATGGATTTTACGCAGTGTTGGTTATAGATCCATTCTTATAGAACTAGCCATGATCGGACCTTTGTCGTCATATGCCTTCATGAACGCGTGAAACGGCAAACCGGGCGCGGTTACAAAATGGATTGTCCTTAGTAAGGGTAATCCATTTAAATAATGGACTACGTTTTTGCATGATCATTGTTTTATATCCTTAGATTATTCTCGTTCCTTCATTCTACAGGTAGCGACAATTCGTATCTTTTGTCTTTGTTAGACGATGCTTGTTGAGACGGTGGCGTTTTCAATACTGTGGCATGTTGTGAAATGCGCAGAGCTATAAACGAAATAAGGGCGAACCATTTGTTTATTTATTTAAGGATCGCGACCAAGGGTGACATGAACTCTTCAGTTTTGATTAGCATAGCATCTCCCTATATCTTAAAACAATTCGACCGCGTCCTACACATGTAGTGACTGTTTCAACTACTTAAACGGAGGATCTGCTCCTAATGCTGAAATGAAAGAGCAATGTACGGTTAATCAGTAAAACCGAGAAAGCGTGTGCTTTTCGGAGCACTGGGCTTACTTTTCACAATTCTTACCGCCTGTAACTGTCGTCCGTGTTGCACCAGCAATCAAAGCTCGCCCCTGAAGGCCTCTCTACATTCCGCATATAACTGTCATAGTGATTGTTTGGGTATATGTGTTACCTTCCCCGCTCACTTTATGAAGCCCTCTACCTGTCGATATATATTTCACTCCGCCGCAGGTGTAGTGAGGGATTTCCTGGGGGAGATTGCAGGCCGCGGCCCAATACATTCAATCCCTGCCCTATCCCATGACGCGACAGAACATCTGGGCTCGTAATCCACCTGAATTGAGGTTTGGAAATGACACGAGTGTGTGGTACAGTTAAACAGCAAGGACATCGGCGGTATGATCATATACAAGGCACTGCCTTACTTTACTAGCAAGGCGTGCGTGGACAATTTATTACTATACATATTGCTTAATTTTGGCGATAAATTGTATTTAAACGAACTAGTCGCTTGGCACATTAACAACCCTTTGTCACCTAACCCGATATATAGATATTATATTGCCAATAACTGGCCAACTTGGTGGTGTGGTTGCTAAATAATGGTGTGAATTTGTGTGATAAGTCGATATGTGGTGTCTACGTAAATATAAAATATTTTAGCGGCTTGGATGAATATTGTGATAATTTCATGATAACAAATCAAACGAGCCGCAGCCTATAGATAGTATTTACAAATAGATACAACATAGATAATGCATGCATGTTGGTAACATAGAATAAGTGCTTTTCAACCGTTTTGTGGTTGCCAGTATGAAACACTGAACTAGGCGTTTCCCGAATCGCCCCCCTGAAAACATTCATTGCATTTATTTATATATATATATATATATATATATATCTATATATATATATATATATATATATATATATATATATATATATATATATATATGTATATACATTACAGTCCTGAACATGACATGTTAGTTTTCAAACCACATTACCTGAATAAGAGAGCAAGCTTCTTGACAACCGCACCTTGGAAAGGTTTCAGACTTTCAGTCGCTACGCGGCGCTGTGGTCTCAGAAAAAAAGATCCTTACTTGTGGCTTCGCCATTTTCGAAATAGCACACGCTAGGCATTTCGGTAATGAGTGAAGAAGGGCTGGCATTAAATTTTTCCACACTACCAAATCACGGCAGAGTGATATATTGAAAACAGCAAGCCTGATAAGGACTGCAATTCAATCTAAGCCGGTGTATAACGGGGCCATTCAAATAGTTCAGTTGATATTATCGATATTTGAGTCATTGTGTCCTAGTGCCACTGCCCTATAAGAACTGAGGAACAGAAGGCCACGGTCATGTAACACACTATAAAGTGCTCACGTTGGGCATGGTTCGACGATAAAAATGGCAATTATTCCCTCTCCGACACCAATACCGATTTTGCTACTGTATTTTCTCTGTTGCAGAAGACACTTTGTATTTCCTGCTCATGACAAACGCGAAATGTTGCAAGTGGTGAAAGCAGCATATTTGTGATTATTTTTTACACAAACTATCAATGAACCTCATCATTAGTAGTGGTATAGTCATACTTCCTAGTTAAAGGACGTAATACGTTTCTAAAATGTGCACTTAGCGTTTATGTCATCTAACGAGATAGTATCTGCTTGAGCTATTGTATTATTGTATTGTACTAGAGCTATAAAGGCTCTTGGTTTCCGCAGCAATGGTTGTATTCACTCCGACAGCATGTAATGGCATGCCACTGGAAGTTTTATTTCACCTGCACAAAACCACGTTTGAATAGTTAATACCACAGATTGGTCTGCTCACACCGATTTGAATAATAAGCTCAGCACTGTGTTAAAGCCTCGCAGATCATTCTTTGTACAAAGAATAGTCAGGATCTGTTCGTATCTTAAAGTCAGTGGCTACCAACCGTTGATCGACAAGCTATTCGTTTATTGGCTTACAGTGTAATGCGAATGGACAGATCAAATCAGTAAGGAAACATTTCGTTTTTATGGTTTTTGGATGGTTTATGTAGAATATGTTAGTGGGTTTATGTGACATTTAGTTGCTCGTATGATTTCTTATCATTTTGTACCATTTTAGTCATACGATATAAACTCTAACATATATTGCTGACATGAAGAAGATATCACGAAGAAGATGTCAAAGTTGCGATATATATTGCCTCCTAAATGCGTACCTAAATGCCACTTAATCCCCTTCCAAAACGTAGGCAAAAGCGAGACAAGTATGCTATCATTGATCAATGTAAGTTTATCTCACGTTGGTTTGCTTATACCCTTATCACGCAAGGATGCAAATTATAGCGTAATTTCAAATTAATTAACCAATATCTCGAGCGCCTAATCATTGCTTGGTTGGTTTGTTTTTTATCCTTCAGATCTTTCCAAAATTAGGTCTCTCGTTATATCACCTGTGCGAAGTTGAGAGCAGTGTGTTAGGCGTATGCCCTTTAAACTCTTCATAGGTGGGTTTCATGTTTAATTTCAGCAGGTGTATCCGGTAGCAATTCGTGAGAAGCAGCCAGAAAAATGAGTACATCTGATACATATCATAAAGAGCGTTTTAGCACGTGGGAGTTGGCTGTAGTCTGCTATATGTGAGAGGGCGAACAATGTATCACGAAACTAATTTTGCAATAGACATGAGTAAAAATGATAATGGAAACGTTATCCATTGCATGATGAAACACATGCATTTTTGCTAATGGAAGCTGATATGCCATTTTCCGAGAAGCTAGTCTGTGAATCCGGATACAGGTGATTGTTATGGATAGCCGGAAGCGGGCGAGGACCTGATTGTTTTGTGATGCTGCGTAACAGATTAAAACTCGAGGTCGCTCATTAAATTTATTCAATACACGGGAACATGGCAGAATATTTATCGCACAAGGCTTATATGTAATAATTATTTGTTAAGGCCGGAAAATAAATTCACCCAGATGGTCAACTAATATTATCTCAAACAATTTAATTAATTAATTATGGTAACTTAGCTCATCAGTGCTTGCTATTAAATAAGCAAAACTTTCGTAAATTCATTCAAAGTAAACGCAAAACGTCATAAAGCTTAACACGGCATCAACGAAAACAACGAATATTGGTTGATATTCTCCTATCAGATTGTCTGATTCAGATCAACGTAAATCTAAAGCGGTTCAACCTTATCGAAATTGAATGAAGTTAGCTCAAAGCATCGTTATGTGATCATGCTTACAGCAACATGAAGTTGCTTTGATTTAATGACAACTTATGTATACTGTGCGCACAGCGTGATCATTCATCAAGAAAATATCCTGCAAAGCTTTCGTAACAGTGCAATGCTTACTGTTCACATTTTATGTCATTTTCAGGCCCCGTAAATCGATTTCATCTTTGTGAGCGCTATTCATGGAACAGTTCATCTAGATAATGCCGGACTGCTTGGTGCAACATACATCATGACGCTATCCAGATGGGGTCGTATTTATATGTGTGACTGTTTTTATCGATCTTGCGGCAGCGTTTGCTACCTCTTTAGCTATGCATGCTAAATGGCACCGACGACATCTGGGGCACTTTATAATTATTGGCTATTCCAGGTCTCAATTCATGAATGCTTCCTTTGGGAAATTGATCTGATGGTGGACAATACGGAAAAGAGCGAACCAGTATATCAGACAAGTGGTGACACACGCAAACAGCTCCAATAACGGATATGTTCCCTGGAGTAGCTATGTAATAGAAAAAGATCAGCAAAGCAATTGTCTTATGGACCAGCAGCGCATTCCTAATGACATGTTGGGAATGTTTCGGCATGTCAATGAGCAAAGAATAACATTACCGATTCCCTACCCACATGGTTTATTGACGCACATAACGATAAATGTAGATCGTAACTGAAGCCCAATAATTGACACCATCCACAGATGTTTTGGCAATAATGGTTTTGCAATAAATTGCCGCCGTTTGTCGAATGTTATTTGCACATCATCAAGATATGATGGCAGGGACAATTTCGTGGAGGTAAGTGAGCTTTGCTCAAATGATAACAGTTTCCCGTCAGATAAAGTAGAAAGAATTGGTGCGATGATAGTCAAATTCACACTGGTCGATCTGGAACATGCGTAATGTGAGCCCTGGTATTTGATCTGTGGGTGCATCCTGGGCGTCTTCACAAACGTGAGCAGACGCGTAGGTAACCTTTGTCCACCCACATATAAATATATGTTTCTACACATCAGATGCTATATATATATATATATATATATATATATATATATATATATATATATATATATATATATATATATATATATATATATATATATATATATATATATATATATATATATATATATATATATATATATATATATATATATATATATATATATATATCTATATATATATATATATATATATATATATATATTATATATATATATATATATATATATATATATATATATATATATATATATATATATATATATATATATATATATATATATATATATATTATTGAATGACCAATTGTGTTGTCAGTAGCAAATACGTTTTGGACAGCAAAGCAGACAATATGGTATTGATTTTGGGACCAATTGATACATTACTAAAATCACATAATGCGCGATCCGTACGGGAATGAACTAACAACCACGATGGATACAATTATCACCCTCTGTATATAAGGTTTATAATTAATGCAAATGTACTTCTATACAATCAGCTGCCTTAGTGTGAGATAGTTACATACCTTTGTATAAAGGATGATTTGTATATCTCCAATTTATTGAGCAAGATATTGCTTATATATTGATCATATATTGAGTATGTGATTGTTATATGGCGAGAATTTCTTTGCTCTTGAGGCGTCGTTGCCGCTTCTGAGTAACAAATAAATTTCAATTGGTTGACTTGAAGGCAGTGTTATCATCGGTGACTACGTTGTACAGCTTTAGATTACCAGTTAACAATTCCACATTCAGGCCACATAACACCTGCTGAGGTGCATCAGTTCAGAGGAGATGATAGACATGTTAACTAACAGACTAACCCTCTCCAATGTATTAAAAAGGCATGTATAAGGTACAAACCGTACAGACTGCAAAACATTTAAGCGCCCGCAGAACCGACCAAATGTTTATATGCGTGCAAATAGGGTGAACGTCCACATTAATGGTGTTTTAACTTTGATTAACAATAGCAGTTGGAGAGGCTGGAGCGGTGGGGTAAACATAACAGACAACGAGCGTGTTGTGTATTAAACAGTTTTGAGAAAAAAAAACCCGGTGCCGTGACAATCGTAGGGAAAGGGATTGCGTTAAAAGAAGACGGTAAGTAAAATTGAGACGGCTGGATTCTGAGTTTCGCAACATGTTGGGAGAGGATGTTAGGATATCAAGAAGGTGATGCTGCCAGCAGCGTAGCATTACATGAATGATGCACATATAATCTAGCTAGAAAAAGGGGCTGGTTTTACAAGAGGGGATATTCTGCAGTTTGCAACATCTGTAGTTGGTCCCGGCAAAACATTTCGTCGCTCTAGTACGCGACAGTTGATAGGTTGTGCAAAGAGGGAGAGTTATGTGGTATTTTGGCTAGCTATGTGGAATTGGGGCGAGGGAATGGTATATAACCTAGAAATGGATTTTTAAGTTAAAGGTGGTGTGGAGTGGTGGTACAGTCGCGATAACTGAAGCCGGTTGCATGAATAGGGCACATTGTCAACCTGTCACAGGGATTGGTGTTCGAGGATACAACAAGAATGTACACGGCTCGATTCAGGCTTTTGTATCATTAATGGATCCCATGTATCCATGTTGCAATATATATATATATTGTTACGCTTGATATTTTAGCTGTTATAACTGAGGGTCACAGAGCTGGCTTATGAAATATCAGATCGCAATAATGACATCAGAACATTGAACATAACATTTGTCAAGGAACTGTCAGCACGAGCTGTGCACTATCGTGATGTAGTACAGCCTCTAGCACATAGTCATAGCCACAGAACAATAATTGTGGTTTACAGTCCATGAGTCCATGATATATATATATATATATATATATATATATATATATATATATATATATATATATATATATATATATATACTATATATATATATATATATATATATATATATATATTATATATATATATATATATATCTATATATATATATATATATATATATATATATATATATATATATATATATATATATATATATATATATATATATATATATATATATATATTATATATATATATATATATATATATATATACCAACCAACCACAAGCTATATTTTTGTGTACCAACATACATTTATCAATGTTGTAATTATAGTTCATTAGCAAACATCCTCTTCCATGTGAGCAAACACGCAGCTGTTTCAATGGTTTTGCAGCGTTCGGCATTGGCTATGCACAATTTTCATTTTTCCCGCAGCATTAAAGTTAGTTATGTTGTAGGCCGTAGTTCTGATAAATGCTCATAAGGCTTTGAAAAAGCCTTAAGCTTGAGCTTAAGTATCAAAACATCTAGTAAATTCATGATCAGCTGCTTGTTGTTTATTTTGTAGTTTATGCCCATATGATATTCTCTCAAATAGATAATGTACCTTAGGCGGATATCACTATCAGCCACGACATTGTATTGTCAACTAACATATAATTAACGTTGGCTTCGAGGACTACTGGCGTAGTGGGGCTGGGTTGGGTAATGCCACACAGTGATGTATGTAGCATCTCTATTCGCGAAGCCCGACATTTTTGCTCACCGAAGAGAGAGCGCATTACCAATTGAATGTGGGTAGGTACCTGAAAAATCTGAACGAACTAGTGTCATGGATGCATTCAGCTTAATTCAACGATTGCTGGACCCAATGCCAATCTAGTACGCACCAGTATACTATTTGCAGCTATGCATTTGTATGATGGAGTCGTCAAGATTACAAGAATGGCAACTTCACCAGGGGCATTAACCAATGTAGTAACAGCTATCAATCACACTGTAAAATGAACTTCGGTGATGTTTGCGGCAATCACTTTAGTTGCGGGGAGCAATAGGGGAAATGCTTGGGAGATGTGAAATGATATCAGACTGACGATATGATGACCAACTAAGTGAAAACAAAAATTAAGGCGTTTTCCACTTGAGATATGACGATGTTCTTCATCCGTCATTCAGTCAACCCACCTCAACACGCTACATAAGCTGCGCAAGAGATTTACATGCTATTATGGTGAATGTATCTCTCTGGT
This sequence comes from Urechis unicinctus, assembly GCA_034190875.2. Lineage (NCBI taxonomy): Eukaryota > Metazoa > Annelida > Polychaeta > Xenopneusta > Urechidae > Urechis > Urechis unicinctus. The sequence continues at coordinate 13,983,906 of CM067343.1, forward strand.
TTCGATTCATTTGTTTGTGATGTATTATTACCATTTTAGTATGCAAACGACCAATTCATAGGTGATTATCGTGTTCAAGTCCCATATGGTCTCAGCTGTACGTTTGCCTGTTTACTAAACATATACCAATATATTATATATTATATTTTCCCTATATTGATACATCCTTTCAGACGTTCAAAGCAATATAGACATAGCCATTATTCATATGTGCTGTCAACCGCTGTGAATGGTTTTATATCCAATTTAATGAAGTCATACAGGCACTAACTGTCTCATGGATAGATTTTGCAGGATATCGTTGGAGCATATCAATCATCATGACTTCTGTGAGCCAATTGATCAAGTTATGATTATACGAGGTGACATTTGAACCTGTATAGCCACTATTGATGCATAATGTGACCGATATCCATCCACCGCTGGCGCATGACAGCTTTCAGGCTAGCTATTGATTTTACGCAGTGTTGATTATAGAACTAGCCTTGATCGGAAGAAGAAATCCAACATGTCATGCGAACCATTTGTTGGTTTTCTATAGAAAAACACATTACATTCAAAATTCCTCTTTAAGGCTGGTAAAAGAACCGCGCCACGCTACTTACATGAACGTATTATTGTATACCAAATGACGGGGGATCTTTGATCTATGGACAAGATTCTGGTATCAAATCTCCAATGTTATTGACAGTGTTATAAAGTGGCATACTAAAGCTAGTTTACCCCTTGACATAATAAGAAAGTTGAAATATTAAATTACTTGTATGGCTCGTGAAATAGCATGTATATGGTTTGTATGAGATGAAGAATACTGCAAAAATCGTGCGTTCGCTGCAGCACAGCTTAATTTCAATCCTGTAAATTTTGCTTTTGCAGTTTTTGGGTTGTTAATATTGTAAATAGCTGTCAATCACATCATGCAAGATAAAGTCCGAGGATAAAGGGCGGTGTGATATTAATAGATATTTGTGAGTACAAATTATCCTCAACCGGCACGTTATGATGCCCTTCTCTCTATTTAACAACAACATACTAGAAGTGGGGATGTCTCTCAGCGCTCCATATCTACCATTATCTATTCAGTAGCGTCACCTCTGAAGCCTCCAAAAATTTAAACGATCAACTGTTCGGCATCAACCAAACAAGACTCATAGAGTCTGCTGGTTTTATATGTTAGTGGCGGTAGTCATGGTTCGTGTTGAATTGAGACAACCCCAGTCTAAATTGGCATGATATGTGTAGCAATATATTTTATCTTTTACTCATAATAGCAATAGGTATACATCGGCTATTCTATGGTATCGTGACCCGTTTAAATGCAATACGTAGAGTGAGGATGTCGGTAAGCAGCAATTGTATTGAACCTTGTGACCTCTTGCAGTCCCAGACTGGTCCTATGATATTGGTGTTCCATTTAAATCCTTTAATTTATCAGATTCCACCCCTCAACTTACCTAAATTATCAGTATGCTTTTTTTGACCGATATTATGCGGCGACATGGAAGCAATGTGTTTAATATTTAACGTCTATATGTGAGACGTTATCTGATATTAGCTATTCAGCATCATTCAGTGTGTTATTTTGCCTTGAATCAGTACATACGCAAGGAATTTGGCGCTATCAATGAACATAATGTTTGGCATCGGAGGACGATGAACTCATTGCTTGGTGATCACATGTGTAAAATTGTAGGACGATTCGCTTTTCTACTCCAGTTGTAATTTATAATACTTCATTAGTAATAGTATTATACACGAGTAATAGATGCAGTACATACTTGGCATTTTCGCCTTTAGTTTAAAATATATATGTGTCGTAATTGATTGAGATACAAAGCGGGGGATCTGTATCAGGCTTGGGGTTGTTGGTCCCACAACCTTTTAGTTCCATTAAGTTAGTGTTCATTGTGTCTTTTGTCGTGATTTGTCTTTGTTACTGATCAAAAGGCCAGGATATTTAGTACATACTTATATGAGATTAGACCTTTGCGTTGCATTAGGTTAATGCTCATTGTGTTTATTGTTGTGATATGGAGGATCTCGTAGCTCCCTTAATAATTGTAAGGCGGCAACGCGTGCATATTGTTTGCTTTAAATGCGATCGTTTCAGCAGCCTCACCACAGCACCGTATATGCCTAGCGCGTAGTTCATGCTGTCGTTACCAAGCAGATGTAGACATATCTCAGGGCACGTCACCTTCGTCTTGGGGGACTGCGAAATCACGACGACAACAGGTCATCATCAACATTGCCACACAGGACATATATCTTTGTCGATGGTTCAATATGCTGTCTGCCACGAGTGGAAGTCGGTCGCATGCATCTGCCAGTTCCGCATTCACATTTTCCGTTAATATACACTGCTATCCAGTTAGCAATCGAGTCGCCGGTTCACACAAGAGCAATACAGTGGTCAAAATTAGCCACATTTATAGCTCAGAACATTCTGAACTAAACGTGGTTGGAAAAGAAATGGTATCCAGCGATAGAATTACATAGTTTGCGTGGTCGGTTAAAGTATAGGGTAGTGCAACACGTTTAGTTAGGACAATATCAAACGACCTGTTGGGTGCTTTTGGTTTGGTGGGTCTCTCTCGCACTATAATACTCCCAATAAATATTATTGAATTTCTTCACGATTAATAACCATGCGTTTCGTGTGACTGAACAGTGATAGCTTCAATCTAACCGCGGTCAGAGTTTGCAGTTTCGATTCGGCCTTTAAGCAGGAACCGCTTCTACTCCTCTCCCTAAGAGCCAAACGGTATTCTTTCGGACCTTTCGGCATACCCTCATAACGTTCAACGAATAAAGCATTTGGTTTACTGCTGTGATGTCTTGTTGATTTATCACTAGGCAAGTCCAAGCACAACACGAGGAATAATAACCCAAACTCGCACAATTGATCATTCCCATTTGTGTGTTCGTTTCTCCTTATTCCATTCTATACAATCATGTATCCGTCAGATTTGCCAAGTTGAATCGTAGTTATCTTGGCCGTTGAAGAATTCCGCATGTCACAAAGCAATGGTTTCCTATGAAGACCATGCGAAACGAGTCACGCGTTGACATGCTTATCAAAATGCCGTGATAATTACCTACAGTTCGAACAGTGGTTCATACAGTGACGTAAAGTATGGGTGCTGCGAAGAGTCAAATTACTTGTATCCGAGGAAAGACATACTTTTTTATGAATTATTCATGAATCTAGTCAAATAAGCATGCACATCACAGGATCTAGAATAATGATTTGAAAACAATAGGCTGATTTAAACCGGCAGATTAGAAAATGTTCCAAGGCAAGTTAAATTGCTGTAGCTTTTGTCAAAAACCACAAATACACAAAACATCTAAACGTTTCAAACGATCACGCCAACGATATTTAGGCGAACTTGACATGTTAATTTTGCTATTTGCATTTAAGTATTGAGAGAAGGGGCAGTGATATTTTTCTAGGAATTAAAGATGACTATATTACTTATAACGCATTCAGTAATAAAGGCCGCCCAAAGAAACCCTGCCTTGAAAATAAACCTATTCAGGTAACGTAAGTAAACATGAAGATTACCCGAATTTGCTATTTACACAAGCTGCTACAGTATGGGGAGAATCTGTCAGAGAGCGTAGCACCAAAATGAGAGGAATAAATTAACCCATTGAAGTCTGGTTCTGGCACAGATGGCACTTGATTTTCTCGTCGCTCTTGAAGGACACGTGTTTTATCTCTTTAATGATGGCATGATTTCCAGTAATCGCCCCCATTGTATTTGAGGGGAATGCCGACTTGTTTTGATGTGCGCATAGCTATAAACGATAGGGGAAAACCATTTGTTTATTTATCTTAAGAATCGCAATTAAGAGTGCCATGAAGTTTTCAATGTTGGTCAGTACCGCATCGCGCACATCTTAAACTCATTTGACTGAGTTCTAAACAGGTAGTGACTATTTAAACGATGGATTTACTCGTAACGCTGAAATGAAACAGTCGTGTACAGTAGTTAAATGAGTAAAGATGACATTTTGAACAACAGAAAAAGCATGTGCTTTTCGCAGCAAGGGGCATATTTTCCCACGTTCTGACCACCTGATAGCCTCTCAACATTCCGCATATACCTGTCAAAGTGATGCGTTGGGCATATGTGTTTCCTTCAACGCTAACTCTATGAGTCTCGATATTTATTTTACTCCGCAGCAGCTGCAGTGAGAGATTTCCCGGATAGGATTGCAGGCAGCGGTTTAATACATTCAATCCCTGCCCTATCCCATGACGCGGCAGAACACCTGGGCTCTTAATCCACCTGAAGTTAAATTTGATAGTGACACTATTGTATGCTACAGTTAAACAGCCCCGTGTTGAGGACAACAGCAATATTATCCAACACAAGGCACTGCCGAACCTAACAAGCAAGGTGTACGTGCACAATGTGTCACTAAACATATTGCTTACTTTTTTATGTATATACATATATATATATATATATATATATATATATATATATATATATAGATATATATATATATATATATATATATATATATATATATATATATATATATAGATATATATATATATATATATAGATATATATATATATATATATATATATATGGATGGACGATATACAGCAGTCCTGTTTCGCCCGGTACCTTAAGATTGGAGCAGCATCGAATGAGAGTTATTATGAAGAAAAAAAATATTTTGACTTTCTATATATATATATATATATATATATATATATATATATAGAGAGAGATATATATATATATAGAGATATATATATATATATATATCTCTAGATCTAAACGCCATATATCGAGATAAAACAATCTCACTATCTCTATCTATATCCTCTCTCTTAGCAATAACTCTCTCTCTCAGTCGGCCTAGAGATAGTTGAGCAAATGACCTAGGGTTAAGTCCTATGTATATAGCAATATAGTCTCTCTCTATATATCTCTCTTATATCTATTCTACTCTCTCTCTCCTATTCTCCATATCGCGCGGCACTATATAAATAATATCTCTATTCTTACCTGCTTAGTATATACCATTTTTTGTTCATTATTCAGTTAGTACTTTGGGGAGGACCTATCAGTCGTGTTGATATTATATGCGTTTTTTTATATAGGTGGGAAGCACACATGTCGAAGACAAATGTTTAGATATCACTGGCGAATTTTTGAAATCTGATTCCAACCTAAAACATGGTGCAATGGCCAGCGTAATGGTTACTAGGAATGGCTCGAGCAGTTATCGGGAATGCATTAGACGCCAGCTGACTAAGTCGCCAGATAATTTATACCGCGTGGCCACCTAGCGCCAGGAATTATCATTGTAATCCTATGGTGACCCACCATGAATATCGGAGTAGTCGGGCCTGAACTTGCGTTACCTGAAGACAGACGATTTGTACCTTAGTGTTTCTGCATTGTATTCCCCACCATGATGTGTTCAACATCATGACTCTAGCCATACGTTCTTAAGTGTTCAGAAATTTTATATGGCGAAACTATATTGCACTCTATGGACGTAATATCTGTGCAAGACAGTTTCACAAAGCCTTATGTCCGTGTGTCTTGGATCGTACTAATGATAACAACTATTAGCACGTACACAGGGGTTTACATATGTCCAGACGATATTGCCGTTGGTATTATATATGGTAGCTATATGTGAATAGCTTGCATTAAGGGTGGCACTGAGACTTTACAAATTACACATTATTTCGCATTTCATAAAATCCTTGAAATAGGCGCTATGCCTTACGCTTAGGTAGCTATTAACATGATATCAAACGTTACAATCCTCTAAATAAAGCCATTAAGCCCCTGCTTATTTTGATCAAAAGCTTGCCACGAAGAGGTACGATCAATTAATTATACAGTCAGTAAGACAAGAGATGTACAGTGATCGTCGTGGTCAGTGTGAGTCATGCATTGACGCAATGAATGACTATTGTGCCTTCGACGGCACCCTGACGCATTTCAGCCAGCTGTATATAGTAAAATTAAAAATAATGTATTACATCTGTTTGTATCTAATTAACTCTCAGGAGACAAATTGTTAGAGAACGAAATCGCTGTTTTGATGCATGCCATTTAGTAATTCGTATGAATAATTTATATTTAGTATTGGTCCCGGAACGCACTTGCTGGCTGTTCGACCAAGACAGCCATTTGCCGACGCCTGGGGTGAAGAATAGCAAATCAATGAATGGGGATGAGCACTTGTTGGATGATGGGGCTGCTGGGAAAGAAGACAATAGGGATAGCGGACTGGGGGATAGTGATGATGGAGGGGGAACTGATAATCTGCGCCAGTTGAGGGTAGGAGTTTAGCTAGATAATTGTCCTCGAAGATTGGCTTGGGTTCGCTTGTGAATGTGGGGGAGATGATGTGGCATCCAAGTTGGAAAGTGTTGGTAATGCTGGGGCAGAATTCAATGTAGGATCCAAATTGAGAGGTGGTGGTGATGTATGTGCAGAAGTGAGTATAGGATCAGAGATGGGAAGGCTTGGTCAGCATTGAATCAGAGCCAGGAGGGGTTGGTGATGGGTAAACAGAGGTGGGCAGCTTGGCAGGACTTGGGCTTGTGGGGACGTTGTCGATAAGGTTGGCCGAAGGGCAGAATTGGAAGCTGGTAGTGAGTTTGGGGAGACGATATATGGGCTGCGAGCGCTTCCGAATCAAGGGATGTTGCAGCATCAGGGGGAATTCTACAATCGGGTGTGTCTTTTTCAACCGCTTCTCGATCTCTAAGTTCGACCAGCGTGGCGGATTTCCCTTTGATTTTCATAACGTGCGCTTCTCGATCTTTAAGTTCGGCTAAATTCGCGATGATTTCCATGAGCATATCATTTAATGTTTCTGGCGCCTTCCTTTAAAGTACAACATCTTCAACACGCAGACACGCAGTCTGGCAATTTCGCCGCTTGACTCCACTAACTCCTGAACTGAATCCTCATACAATTCATACCGCATCTGACAAAAATCACAGTCAGCCCGCGCTAACGCGACATGCGAACTCGCTCTGTTATACCTCTCCTGTGCCAACTTATAATTTTCCTTCACGCATTCATGATGGCTACATTAAAACGACTGGAACATTTATCTATTGCTTTATGAATCCTGCGTGTGTGAACTTCTCATTGATTTTGCATATCTTTAATTTCAAATAACAAATCCATTTGAACAGACCAGGGCAAAATTCATAGAGGAAATAGAATAAATGGAACATATAAAAAATTCTGTACTTACAATTTGGTGGCCGGAATCGAGTGGATTCTCCACCAGATGTCGTATCGCAATCTGCGTTGTGGGATGTGCGCCACGGGCTTGAGGATGTTGATTATAGAACACCAACTTCAGGCGTAGGGTTTAGAAGAAACTTAAACATTATTGATTATTATGACTTTAG
>CM067343.1:13995823-14057362 GCA_034190875.2 Urechis unicinctus
GCATATCCTAGGCAATAAGGCACAGAGCCACCGTATCAGATGCATAATATGGTAACAAATGTTTGTTTGATGATTTTTGTACTGAGACCCATTTGCTCATTCTTAATATGTATTAATGCAGCTTATTGTTGGCTTTATGGACTACAACTTGGCTTTTCTAAGGATATTGAGTTGTGAGATGCAACAGCTATTGGGAATATAGAATAAATAGATACATTGACTCACGGAAAAAAATCACACCCTTTGTGCTTTTCGGAATGAACCATAAACCACGGTAGATACGATAGATAAGTATCTCCCTCTGTCTATAAGATTTGTCATATATGCATTTGTACTGCAATAAAACAGGCAACCTTAGTGTTATTAGATATATATATATATATATATATAAATAGATGCATGATGACGTGTATCGCGCCAATGTATTTAGCAAGATATTGAACAATTAATCATCTTTAATTAGTGGTTTCTGGTGTCACGTGGAGAGTATTTCCTTTCAGACGAGGCGTTTTCCTCAACGAAAATATCCTTGGACGAGTCCTTAAATGGAAACATGAATTGCCTGAAATGGGACCGGTTTACTCGTACCCGATTGGATAAGTTTGAAAGACTATAGAATGTGTAGCATATGCCGTCGTGTCATTGTAGGAGGGTGTTCATATTCCAGTTTTAACACCGATATACTGCTGAGTCGTATTTGTGGTCCATCCTAGTTAAGCAAGCATGCAAATAATTGATTTATAAATTTAATGTGCTGTATTATTTGCCATGAAACTAAAAACGTAAACGATTTCAAATAAAAACTTAGTACTCTGAAACAATGTCTACGAAGCAGACATGCGTATTGAGCCATACATTACTGACACAATCTTTCGAAAGACGTTATTTTCAATATCACGCATGCAATAAATTTGCTTCAATGTAAGCAGCTTCATTTAGCAACTCCATAACTTAAATACTACAGGGTATTTGTTGTAAAATTGCATTACACATGTAACGCTGACATTCAAGTATGGGGTCAGATTGATTATATGATTATTTAATTGTCCGAATATATATGCGTTTCAGCCAAAGCCGCACCAATCCTGGCGCTGTTTTTGGTAACTGTTACATACACATGCTGCAGCAGATAAGGGTATGACCTGTTCAATAATGTCTTCCTCATAATCGGATGAAGTGATAATGTTTCAAAATCTGATTTAGCGACGTGTGTGGCGAGGAATATTTCTGATGCTTAGCTCACTCCTCTTAATTACCATAGCCTGAAGTATGATACGAAACGTTTAGTCGCCAAGTCGGTTTCGTGTTGTATGTTATCCGACCACCAGTAAAAGCTAGTATACTGGAAATATAGTGTACATATTGGTTTTAATGAAAACACGGCGTCTTCGTAGGATTACTATGCTCGTCAAGAAAATTACAACATCAATATTTATATCCTTTTGCAGCTTTGCAGTGATGAGATCACATGACATAAGATATATTCATTCACTTCGGCACACAAGGTTCTTTGACGTCTTCTCTATTCGTTTATCATTTGGCAAACCGATTCTATTATAAACAAAACGATATATCGGGTCAAGGTCCCTCAGCTACCCAACACTGAACAGTAGGCTCGCACTGGGTAGTTATACGTTTACCTTGGTAACGCGTCAGCGTGGTTATTAGCTTTGCAAGACTGTATTATTAAAAAAATTACGCAATGGTCATAAAACAAAGGCTGTGCATCACCAGGGAATTGTTTCTATAATGCTACGTATGCTGATCTTGTGTATCACGTAACGCTGATTTATGCATATATTATATAATAGTTACTTATAGTTCTATCAGTTAAACTGAAAAAACAACATACATCGGTGTTATAGTCATTCAGGGAATTACTTAAAAATATCGCCTTTGTCGAGGTTGTGAATGCATAGAATGCGAAGCTATGGCAAAGGGCAGAAGCAAGTAAATAAAACGATGAGTGACGTTTCAGCTGGCACCAATATCGGATTCGTGGAGGGAGGAAAGGAACAACACAACCAGGTACGGTTGAGGAGTTATGTTATCAACGAGCCAATCAAACTGATAAAGTCACACATATATGCACAGTACAAGTAAATAGACAGTACTCTTTGCAATATTAAAGGACAGGAAACATAATTTGGACCTACTCGTGAAATGGAATAATATAACACCTGTCAGCGAAATCAGTTTAAATTTAGTATTTCTGCACTATGGAGATTTTTACTGGAAAAAAAACATAACCGTGCGTGTTATAAGCCCTCATTAAGCAATGCCGATATGAGTTGATGTTTAATTACTTGAATTAAAAGAGGTACCATTAAAATCTATGTTAAATAAGCAACAAGTTGGAATAAGCATGAATGTTGGAAACACCTCATGAAGATGAAAAGAATGTGGTTCGAATGGCGTGTAGGTCCACCAAACAAATTGTGTGGGAGCCCAAACCACCGGACAAGAATTGCTGTTACCATTTCCAACATGAGACTGACAGGCTGTCTAAGTGCTGTCTACGGGCCCTGTGCAGGCCAAAACTCTGCGAGTCTGTGCGGGTACGTTGTGTTTGCTAAGCAGCCCCGTGAATGGCCCTTACGATTCTGTGATTTTTTTCACCCTATTTGGGCCCTCTAGAGCCCGTGGCCGATAGTTGAACATGTACTACGGGCGTACGGACTTCCTAGAGGTTACGTAACGGGTTGCAACAGCTCCGTACGGCCCTCTAGGTATGTGACCAAAACTTCTCAGGGGGGAAGATTTCTTATGGGCTTTCTGTGGGTCACAGCCCAGTACGGCCCTAAAGGACACACAGGGACCATAAGCACATTTAGGTCTCATGTGACATCGGCATTGCAGCACGACGTAATCACTGCACTGATACAGGCAAAAATTCACACAGTATTATTCCTGTGATTTCATTCCGAACCCCACACGAGCACCCAAACAAGTAAGCATCACCAGTTGTGACTTTAATAGACTAGCATATGATCAATTTGACCTACAACGCGTAATAAAAAAATATAATGCATTTGAAAAAGGCGTAAATCAATAAGTGTATTACACTACACAAGAATGAGTATTTGGCGTTTGCCTGACTCGACTGCATTTAAGTGTCAATGCATGAATCAGCTCATCTACTTAATGCGCGCATAAATAAGTTAACATATGTAGTGTCTTTTGTACATAACAAATATTTGGATCAAATGCCTACACGGATGAAATTGCATGAAAGATATCCGCGCGCAGAAGTACATTTCTCTCCTATTGAAAAGCAGGTGTCAAGATCCCGTAAGCTGACTTGATTTGCACCCTGAATATTTAGAATCGAAAATAATCGCAGATATCATATCAATTATTCGCTTTATACGAGTAATTGCAAAGTTTTATTGTGCATAGTGATATTTAGCATGCCAAGTCTTAATATGTGCCGAATACCACTGTACCTGGTCGCTGGCAGGGGTGCTAGTATTTGAGAAGCAGTAAGGCGTCGATAGGGGATGCACAACAAAATCTGCTGCGCAAGGGCGGGAAATCCATGTACCAAACTGACCTTTCATTTAAAATCACTCGTTCACTGAAATTTTTGATATGGTATTCTCATTTGTGGTATATTAATACAGCTAATTGGCTATGGTTGAACGGCAAAGACCTCGATTACGCTTGCGCGAACCTTATTTTGATGTATTTCATTAACTGATGACTGCCATCACAGTTTCTCCTACTTGGATCCAACCTCAAATCTTTCCCTGACCCGAACCTAACTATGCTGTGACCGTCGTGACGTTTTTCTGATAGCCGCTATGACCTAACCGTATTCCTAGCCAGCAAACTCAATGAAATAGTTCTTCTAGCGGGTAAGTCTGATATGTGTCTCATGCAAGGCAATGAATTATACCTTGAAAGCAGTCTTGGCCTGAAAAACCGCCAACAGCTACTTATAACATCAGAGCACTAGTGAACAGCAGCATTTGTGGACCAATATCAACTGGATAAATACTGGCCGTTTTAGAGGAGAACGGCTGAATATATATAACGATTAGCCGCTTGGCAGCTGCTTCCAAAGAGTACAATAAACTCCACTTTTGGTCTTAGAGAGATTTTGTTTATTAAAGGCGGCGCAGATTGAACTCTTTAGTACAAAGTTTCGTATGTAGATCTACGTGTAGCCGTTTCAGAATCCCTATAAAAAGTTTTACATGTAGACCAAATAACACCTATATAGGTGCAGACGCTTAAAGGAGACGATGCACATGTTGACTAAACGACGCGCCGAACCTCTCAGATATGTATTCAAAGGACATATACTAAGCACCAACGACGATTAAATCGGCAAATCATTAAAACATCCACAGAGCTGATAAACGCCTGATGCGTGCAAATAAGGTATATGGCAAAAAGATAAATGGTGGATTAAGCTTTATAAGGTGTAACAGTTCGCAAATTAAGAGGTTGGAGCAAAAGGGGAGAAACACAGCCAAAAGTAGTAGTAGTGCATTGAAGTGGTTTTTAGAAAAAAAGAACTTGTGCTCAGTCAATCGTAGGGATAGGGATTACTTGAAAGTAAACGGAAGTACATATCGAGACGCACAGTGCTTCGCATTGTGTTGGGAGAGGAGGTCAGGATGTGAAGATGGTGATTTTGACTGCAGTGTAGCAATAGATGCCAAACGCACAGTGAATTAAGCAAGAAATGGGGACAAGTTTCTAACGGGTGATGTTTAGATCTATGAGGTGTACTTGTATGCATATGTTTATAGTTGATATGCGGTGCAAGTACGGACATTAATGTCGTAGTTTTGATAGTTTGTATCGCTTTGGTGCAAGGGAAGAAATGATAAACTCTGCGGGAAGTTGTATATATTGACCTTGCATTTGATGTGGTGGTACAGTTGCGAGATTTGTTGCTGGCTGCAGGGGTAGGGCCGAGTTTAAACGAGTCGCTCACATGTACAACATCTTGTTACTGCTTGACTGATGCTTATTCATCGTAAATGGGACCCACATATCCATATTGCATGATATATATTGCTGCGCTTAACATTTCAACTGTCATACAGTGGTGCTTTTGGATATAGCATCATATTATGCCCACTTATGTTGTTATGTGCTTATTGTGCAGGGTGCTGACATTGTAGTTCGGAATATAAATATTGAGGGTCGCCGAGCTAGCTTATGCAAAATCATACCACAACAATAACATCCGAATAGGAGATGGACACGGACGTGATTTAGTACAGATTATAACACGTAATCAAATACGTACAACAATAATTTTATTGTTCTTTTAAACCCATATATAATGCACATATACGGACGTATTACCTGCTTGAGTGTAAGCACTTCTTCTTTCCCCTCGTAAAATCACTAATTTAGCATTTTGACAGACACCGCAAACTAAAGTAGTATATACCTACAGCTTAGTTTTAAAAATGAGATTTACCATTTTAATGACGTAATGTATCCGCTCTGTATGTGAGCTCACACGCGGCTGTTTAATGGTTTTGTGGAGAGAGGCACAGGCATTTTAGCAATTTATATGAAAGAAACACATAGAGGAAATTATTCCAGCTGCAAAAAAGTAATCGATGTTGCGGATCGTAATGAACACGCAAATCTTAAGCAGAGGCCTACGCAGCAATTAATTAGTTAATTCATGAGTCTTTGCTAATTTTAATTTACTGCTTAGGTTCAAATGATAGAACGAGACTAAAATGATGTTTGTTGGAGAATCGCGGGAGATGCGTGTACTATATCACGCATGACGTTGTAGATGTAGATGCGTTGTTAGAATGAATTCATTATATATATATATATATATATATATATATATATATATATATATATATATATATATATATATATATATATATATATATATATATATATATATATATATATATATATATATATATATATATATATATATATATATATATATATATATATATATATATCCGATCGGTTGTGCTTCAGCGTTTGCGTGTTCATATCTAGGTGTGACGTTCTGACGTGTTTCTATAACAAAGCATAACGATTATACTCATTCATTACCGTAGTGCCATCTCCTCGGTAAACATAGCTAGTATACATACGCTCGAAGCCATATGAAACCATACCAAATTTGGACCAATTCCCTTCCTTTTGTGCTTGCAATACATCAATACCAAGCAAGATAGACGAATAGAATGATGCTCACGCTTTGTAGTCTTCATAAGTCATGAGCTCTTATCTGAAAATTGGTATCCTTGGAGAAGAAAAGCGGTTTAAACCCGATGCATTCTGGTTTTACATCAGCCGTTCGACTAACGTGACAACGTGGCATTGATAAACTGGCACGTCGTCAACTATGCAGAACAATTGGACACGAATCATAGAGATAGGAAATTGTTGTGTCGTGAACAGAAAATTGATTATCCCTCTGCTCACAATCCGTCTTCGTTGATAATTCATTACTCCGTCACAGATCAAAGAGCGCCTCGGCGATCGACTTAAAAAGCGTCTCTGCTAAGCTGACAGATATCACTGAACAACGAGAAATCCTACCGCTTGACTGACATTGTGTATATATAATTTGTAACCCTGGTACCTAAAGGGTATTCATACAGCTTTTTGATCTGTGGTAAACTGGGTATGTGATGAGCTAGGCGTTATGCTCTCCGTATGGATAGGTTCCTCCCTGATGCATAATATATGTGCCGTGTATGATGGAGACATGTATGAGGGACGTAAACTGCAAGCTAATACATAACACCTAATAGGCAATTATTGAAATGCAACACGACACTTTGACATATTTTGGTGAGATAAAGTTTTATGTTTGCTTTTAGTTGTAGTTTAACACAATCATTTACTTATGCGAGATTGATAATACCTCAAACACATAATCGTGTGTAGCCGTCCTACGAATTGTGATGTCATGTAAAAATATACTGACGATAGGAACATTAATTTGCCTTTAATCAAGACAAAAAGTGCTTCCCTCGGAAGCATCACAAGATAATCCTCGACTGATTTAATAATTGAATAATGAAAGTGGTTTTGAAAACATCGAAAATAATTTTAACTTAAGTCCGACATTGTAATTTAGAGGTAAGAGTAGAATTTGGTTGTTTGACTTTAACCAACTAAACTTTTTTAAACGCCATAATAAATCACACTAAATATGACTAATAAGACGGTTTCTAGCTTTAGCATTTTAACCAATTCTTTCATGGTGTAACTGCAAGAAGCTTCACTTTCACGACAAAGAATGCATAAATCGTCAATCAAATCGATTTACCACTCCCTAATGCAAGTACAGGTAGATAATTATGTTATCAGTGATAATTAATGAGACAACTTTCAATGATGACAAATTGACAAAACCCTAGTTCAAATCATTTATTTAACAATTCAGCAAAGTATTTGGCAATCAAACTTAACCAAATCTTATATCCTTCATTACCAGGATAAAGTAAATTAGTTTTTAGCTTACTGTTTGTATTAAACATTCGTCCTTAGAACCCCGACGAAATAATACATGAATAAACGTCCAATCAAATCATATATAAATTTTTGCATAATAAATATAAGAGCTTTGCTTATCTATATTTATCATAACCAGCGCCAAAGAATTAAACAATCTTTGCGTCTCAACCTCGAGTTGTTCGTTTCGATAATGCGACCCTCTTGATTTAAGAATATGTAAGGGATGATGGCGATAATAGTAATGATGATGATGATGATGACGAAGCCGGATGTTGATGATGTTGATGATAATGAAGAGGACGTTTAAACATAACTTTCTTTTTATTAAGAAAGTTTCTCCATAGAGATCACTTGCTGTATGATAATTCTACTATTTCCAACAAACATCATTGAAAACAGCATATGGAGTTGAAAATGAAACCATTCCCTTATTTCATAGGCAAATATTGATACATTACCTAAAAAACAACTTCATTGAGTTGAAGGTGCATATTCTTGTGAAAACGTTTGGCACATCCAAATATCTCGTTTTGCTTTTTTTTACATAATATAACATAGTTTTAATTCGCTACCCAAGGTAGTACCAGTGTTCATCTTCTCATGTGTCATATATACACCAATTTTGAATGCAAACAGGGCTAAGAGATTACGATGAGGGAAATTGTAAGGTGAATGTCATGTTTTTAGCCGAGGCCTCATTAATTAAAACAGGTCTAGCTCATGGGCATCCGAGTCATCCGTTCTCTCCCATTTTCTCTTGTCCCAGTAATCACCATTTAACGTTTCACGAGTTTTGGTGTTACTTTAATTACGATGTTAGGAAATTGGATTTATTAATCGTGCTGCACAATCAATTTGGTCTAGATATGTAATTCTAGAATATGCGTTTGGATTTATTTTAATGATTGTCGGTAATTTCAAGAGCATTTGTTGACGAGTCTGTCGAAGGACAAAAGCGTTTTGCCTCCTCATAAGACGCTTCACCTTTTATGCAAGCTATCCACACAGGGCTACCATATATAATACTGATGGCAATATAGCCTGGACATGAATACAATAAAGTCTAACATTATCACACTCTAAATGTTATACGACGGTCCAGGATCAATGTAATGAGAAATACCATTATGGTAAATGCAAATGCGGTGACATTAATATTAAACCCATGGGCTTGCAGGTTTTGGGCCCCTTATCGGGCCCGTAGACAGCATGTGTATATCACGTGGCTTAGGCATAACTGATAACTGCATAACAGACAATTAGTATCAGTATTGAATTGGTCGTGACGGTTTCATCATTTCGACTGTTATGAAGTGTCGCAGGCTCACCCGTGCCATTGACAAATGGCTCCAACGATATTTTCGTCTATGTATTTTTTCAAAGTTAATTGGTGGCTAGCCCGGTAAAACGTGCAATGTGTAGTCGCATCTTTATTCCAGGTACTCTCCACAACTCCATCTTTTGCCATCAATGTGTGGTACTAATATACAGAGGAATATAAAAATGATTGTTTGACGGCTGCGCACGAATGTCGCGAAGAAGGCCACATTCTCGCCTCCTTCCTATCGCAATAGATCTTTGCCGTCTGAAATTTGGCTTGCGTGATATTGTAACCGATGTTTACGCGCTGCCCATTTGGCATGGTTTATGCAGGACAACATTGCTTCCTGATTGGGCTTCGCTTTAAAATTATCACTAGCCCAGATAACATTATTTTCACTTGGCAAAGCTGAAGGCACTGCTTAACAGTTCGACACATTGCGCATGTTCAAATATGTCACAAGTGGCAGCAGAAATCGTTGCGGCTTTCACTGACAAGGAGGATGTGAAATTTCTTGACAGTGAAACAAACGTGATATTATCCGTGTGTTCTCCGAATGGTATATAGCAGCTGCCGCCTGGCGAGTACAGAGGTAAGTAGCCGAGTATTAAAGAGTAAACTAATAAAACGAGACTAAAAACCGGGTTGGAGGGGTCATCAGCGCCTTGTTTTTTTTTTCAAATATCCGTGGTGGCAGCAGATTTAAGTGGCCTGTCTTTAAATAAAACGATGAGTCAGCAAAACTTTATTTACAATGATTAAATGTTGACAGTTAAATCCACAGCAAAAATGATGCCTATGAAGGCCGACAACGCACAGTCCGAAAGCCATGCCATCTATGGAATAATGGGTAGCTTTCTTAGTTGATTGTGCACATGTCTCCGCTTCGTTGCTATACGAGTCTGCAGTGGCTTTCAATCCGTTGCTTCCTTCCCCCTGCCTCAACACAAGCGCTAGGCAGCACTAGATCAGACACAAATGATGTGTTCTTGACATTAGCCAAATATATGGTCTGCTTGATGTGACTACAGGACACGATATTAACACTATGGAATAAATCATTAAGGTGAGTTATCATGGCTTTAATCAGCTATAGAATATTTCTTCCGCCAATAATCGCGGCCTCTGAACACTAGTCCTATGTATTATACATACATAATTTGAAACACATCAGAATCAGTGAAAGTCTATTGTTGAATAACCACGGACCTATTATGAAGAACTAGTCAATTATTACAGCTGAATGCCGCATTTTAGTTTGTGTTCCAACCAAAGGCAATTATATACAGCACCATTAACGTATGTTAACCCTTTACTTATCTCCTCGAACATCAATATCACAAACAGTTACACACCTAGACGAACGCCTGCCCAACGGAACACCTAGTACACTTATCACAGACCTCATCAAACATATGGAAGGAGTCCGTAACGATTACGTTGCATCCAAAAGTGTTGCATATCATGCGTAAAATATAATATGATATTCTTCAAAGTCAGCGTAAATTCGAGCCACAGGTGTTTCACTTTTCATGCAAACTTATTCAACGATTTTGTTTGCCCCCTAATAGGACTATATAGAGACGGGGCAGTTTATGCGATGCGCGCCGTGCTGTCATGGTCCAGTTCAATATAAATAACAAAGCGAGTAAAGCGGAGATGGAAATTTACCATCAGTTATATTTGTACAGGTAAAAGAAGCGGGGAACATAGCATAAGGGCGAATAACATTAAGGCATAATTTAACTACCTCTAGGTCATATCATATTATTACACGTATTTTTCATAGAACACATGTTTATAGCTATTGGTAAATCAGTCAGCTTATATGCGTATGAGACGGTCGCTTACATGCGCAGCAAACACGAGTTTTATAATTCGATGCTTGTCCCAAAGCCATCACAGCCTTTAATATTTCAGACGCTATATGACTACTCAAAGACTGTCTCAGGGTATCAGGTAAACCGTATAGGCGTTGTTGAAAACAAATACCTTTTTAGATTATCCTAGCTTTACTGCGCGTTCCTGGTCGATATATGCAATTATGTAGCCGCCTCTAAAGCGGTATGAATGCAAAAAAGCACAGGCCAAGCATCTTTTTTGACGACGCTGTGGTGATTAGCTTCATTTGACGCACCAAACTACTCTGTATTACAACATAAATGCATGTCGGCGTCGAGCCAGTGCAACGCTTAATCAGACGGTCATCTAGTACTTTCCCCTATTAAGAGATTTTTATAAAGATCCAAACCTAAATCATCCACGCTATCAAAGCATGGCGAGTACTTATGCAGGAGTGGAGTGTTTCACGATCACATTTCGTTGTTCACTATCGGTATGATATAAGTTATTCCAAAGTTGCGGCGACTCCAAGGATCTAATGGACCCGTACCGCTCTGCAAATGAACAAACCGGGAATAACATTTGAATGGTAAAGGTGATATAGCTCAGCCTGGATAAGCTATGCCATTAAAAAAGCGCAATGTTTGGGCATTTTATGAAGTCAGCGCCCATGTATGCGATAACTGTCATGAGAGAAAGCAACGGATTTAAACATACTGAAATTAACTGAATAGACTTTACCATATTGCAGACAATAGGGTTCATGAGAATGTATTTCATAATTATGTGCCAATTCTCATTTGAGTGGTATAATAAATCCCTTCAATCATGCAATGCTCTGATGAAAATGGTATTTTGCAGAGAGATAAACAATTCCATTTTTGACTTAATTTTTAAGTCTAGCTCTGAATTTATTTCCCTTTCAACATATTTTTCGAAATGCCGTCTTTAGGGTAAGTTATATCGGGCGATGCGGTTTGTGCAACAGTCATGTTGGCGAAGTATAGACATGTCCATGAGTGAGACATTTAATTAGTCTGAGATCGATTTCCCTGTTTTCGGTGCTTTTGTTCCAATATAGGATTACAACACATTTCTATGCAGTACAAGAGGATCTTACTCTATTAATATTAAACAATAAAAAGCCATGGTATTTGATGGAATGATTTTGCAAATTATATTCATTACTCTTCACTGAAAGCATAGAATAAGTGTAATAAGGCAAATAAATATGACTTTAATCAGTTTAGATATTACAAAGCGGATACCTTTTATATACTATCAAGTCTGTTATATTTACCTTTTCCATATCATCTCGATAAATGTGAAACAACCAGGATAATGGAATTTTGCTTCTGAACTGTTGAGGCAGTATCATGGATGCAAAATGCATTACAACGAAAGGCAATTAAGACTTTGACTTAGTGTGGGACAAATGACAACTTGAAATCGAGGACTGTAATATGTACAAATAAAGACCAAAACGCGACCTTTGACAGAAACGCAAATCGGTGTATTGAATGGATTCATCATAATTACTACTACAGATGACTACTCAAGAAAGGGAGCAGATGCAATGGAAGTGTCAGCGTTGCTTGTTAGTTTAGGTGAACAGAGGACGAAGAAAAGTTGCGAGGACCAAATGTTTCTCAAGCCTCATCATAACTCACACAACAACATAAACCATACGTGGTAATTACTATACGAGTGGCATGACTAAAGTCGGCAGAGTTAATGATTATATTGATGTTGATTACAATAGGCAGCAATATAGATGAGATACATGGCGCATTAATTAGCAACGTTAAACAGTATCGTGAATATGCTAAATAACTATCTGTGTCGTGCGCTGATGTTGTTACTCCCCCTAACAAACATAACGACACGTGAGACTCATTACTGCAATCTGGATAATCGGGCTGTGGAACGATAGCAAAACAGTATAATAACGACAGGAGTTATTGTGATGCAGAAACGCTATTGTGCTGATAAAGCAACATAAAAGGGTATCACTTGCCCCAGCAGTCTTTCTACTGCTATCATTGGTGCTTATCTTGTCAGATATAACCAAAAACCTAAGAAATACTGCCGCAATCATATTCTGGTGTTCATTATGCGGTAGTTCTGCATGCAGCGGTCATGATGTTACACGTATAGCCGGCGATGTGAATAGACATAAATATTATATTGTATCAAAGACATGAATATCTCAATTATGATAACACAACAAAGGGTACAAAGTTCTATATCCTAGCCATTACCGAGTTCCAAAATATCCGTCTTAAATATGCGTTACAAATCGCTTTCGATGTCTAATGCGTTAAATGATGAGCTACCGTTATTGTGCAGCAGTGTAATTACGAGCGCCACGCGCATTCAAAGATGTTGCCCAAACAGCCATCTTGCTTAGCTCGAGAGAGAGGGGGGGAGTCAGTTTAGATTTAGCTATCAACCAAGCCGTATCTCGTAGCTTCTACCTTAATGCCAAGTGGCATTAGATATGAATTTTCGGAATACCTTCATAATATTCACGACATACAATATTTTGAGTACCTTAAGGTTTACTTTTTTTTTTGTTATTCATTCTTCCGAATCTGCAACTTCAAGCTGAACAATATCGCCAGTGTAATGTTGGTTTTTGTGTTTATCCATTATTGAATCCGATTGGGAATGATAATTAAGACTTGATTGCGTCTAAGCTTATATGGACAATGTTAATTCATAGTTCATGTAAGCTTAGAATGAGGTCTAGCGGCGCACCTACAACAGTGACCTACATAGTGACGAAACGTAGTCACAAAAGTAACAGACCTTTTTAAATTCAGACTCCTAAAGATGGCCACCTTACGGAGATTCATGGTTACAATATGTAACGTAAAAACCGTATAATAACGTTTTGTATGCTTGTATGAAATTTTCAATGATACGCCGTGTTTGAAGATGGTGTTATCATTTATTTGCTAACTAGGGATGTTGAGCTGACTGGCCGTTAATTTTCAGGCTTGCTTTTTCTAAATATTGGCGTAACATAAGCATATTTCTTGCCATTTGGAGCATATCCGTTCTTAATTGACCGAATGAATATTGCAAACTGGGGTATTCTATGTCAATACACTCATTCCAACCTGCTCACACAACATGTTATTTTTTTTTGTATTTTCACCTATTGCAATCAAAAACAGCTAGCTGCTCGCGAAAAAAGACGTAACCACGTGCATCAAAGTCAGCCAACAAAGATATATAAATATATCAGCTGAAGTCGTCGTTGTGACTGGGCCCCACGATTATGTGATGCTGCTTATGAAATGGTTGCCTTGTTTTCCATTTGTATCGCCATTAACCGGTGCCCGAACTAACTCCTTACATAAATTAATCCAGTGGAATTAGTTTGTCACACGTCCGATAAAGGCCTTGCAAATGGGAGCCGCATATATTTGTGAGAATCAGCTGCATGCCACTGCCATCTTTGAGAGACATTCATGGCTAATGATTCATAGATTCGTTGAAAGCGTACACAATAATGTAAATGTGTGATTATATTTTCACAATTTTATTGCATATTTGTATCAATAAACTAAATATGTTTGTCTTCTATTTCCTACTTAATTTGTAAGACGGATTTAGTAGAGTACGCCCGATGCTTGATTCTCTCGTGGTAGCTCTACAGCAGATTAATTGATAACATTCTTTACATCTTTAGGCTCACGATATGAACGAATAGAGCCGCAACGAATCGTACATTGCAGCAATGTCAATATGTAATGATTAGAGAAACGCTCAATGTCAGTTATATTGCATAGAGGCTTAGTGTATGAGACGTACTGCCTTATAATTCCATCGTTATGGTCAGCTTTGCAAAAACGAGCATGATATGTGGTTTGTAGAAATTTGTTTGACCGTAGAGATAATATCAACAATAAGCCTTATCTCGACGACGCACGATGCTATTCAGTCGTTTCTGCATTGTTTACGACCATAATTAGAACTGCTTTTTACAAGAGAACAATGACAAATCTTCGCGTTTATGCGTTGAATTTATGGAAAACATACACTACTGGTGTACATATCGCAATTTCTTCGATCAAAGGTATTATTTGAAACTGCTTTTGTCGTTTGAATATTATTATCATGCAGGACGCATTATTTGTGCAGCGTTTATATTTAGTTATCGCACTGAAGAAGGAGGCAATCCTGTATTATCTGATGTTTCTGAATTCAACAAAGATTACGTTTCCACACGATATATACTTTTCTGTTATTTACAATCAAATAAATGAAAGAATGCATATTTTGGCGATCCATTTTTGCCTTTCAGAGCAAAGACGTTGCTCACAGTCAATCAATTAAATAATCTTACTGCGTGAGTTTACGTGGCGTGAGTTTACTTTCGTGGAGATAATATATATATATATATATATATATATATATATATATATATATATATATCTGATTCCATTTCTCTATATATATATATCCCTGGCAGAGAAAACCACTCGTTGCACCTGACTCCACCCAACCCATTTGAATATTTTTTGTAAAACCCATTTAAATATGTACTATCTATTTATGATTAATGCATTATGGCGTCAAGTTCTTTGAATAAACTTATTGTCATGGATTATCTTAATGCTTTTGAGGTTATTCAAAAACGTAGCCTAAGGAGTTTCTAATCGTACCAACGATACCCTCTTAGGCGGAATAGAAGGTAAATGTCATCTCTTATGCAATAAGTAGCGGCGTGTGGGCTTGACATGATAACATTAGGATGCTGCCAATGTATTTAGCAAGCTGGCAATAAGTCGCTCCCGACTGTGCGGCCGCTAGGAACCGTCAAAGGTCATTATCAAGATCCATAAATAACTAGAAGGTTTTAGATAGCTTACCCGCAAATGATGTTGCTTTGTGGCCATATGTTATGCAACACGCTTAATTGCGATTGAAACCGGTTATGTCGGTAGGTATAGGAAACGGCTGATGTTACTTTGATGACCTAGTTGGTAACGCAACATTAACCACGAATCAGCGCTTTTACTTTGAGGCACAGTCTAAGTGGAGGAGGTAGCAATAACATGTAAGTGATCCTACTCCTGATGCCCATGATTCGTCATATAATTGGACTGTTGAATAACCTGTGGTAGGTACATCATAAGCATATATCACTAATCACATAACTTCCTGGTTAGTACAACATCATATATTAACTCTAACGTTGATCGTAGAATCGCATGACTATTGTCGCTATGCAAACGTAATAATTATAACGATGTTCCGTTAATTATTGACTAGATTGTGAACCCAAAAACTTATTCGTTAATTCTACGGAAATAATCTACTTTGCTAGGTCATTCAAAAACTTCGTCTGGAGATTTCTAAGGATAATCGATTATTGGGAAAATACCACCCCTTTGGCTCCAATGATAGAATTAATATGCTGCAATTGTATTTAGCAAGCTAGTGGTGTTTAGCACTGGGACAGTCAGATCGATAGGAACCGCCGACAGTCATAATAAGATCCATAAATACTAACTGGGTTTACCCGAATGTAATTGCTTCATGAACATGTGTAATTACATTCACTCGGCAATTTCGCTGGCTATGGGACCATTAGTGAAGGAAACCTCACTCCCGATGTCCTGGATCCGTAATTGAATTTAAATGTTGAATCATCAATGGTGGGTCGTTGCGATATACAAATACAGGGTACATTCTCAATGTAATAGTGTAAAGGCACCCTCTACAGCTACACCCCTTACATAAACACAATGAAAATGCATGCCTCGTATAGGTCAAGGCCGCAATAGCACTATCCAATAATGCTAATTGAACAGCATCAATGAGTCTGACATATTAATGTGCGCAAACTTGATCAATTCCGTGACCAAATACACTTTTATTTAATGGATTCCTTTGCTGCTAGGTTTGTTGGCTAGGCATTATAGCATCACACGAAACTCTGTTTGCAGACTTACTCCACCAATCATATGGCGAGTGCATGATTGAATCACCATCTTTCTATTGTTAGCAGGACATGAATCATTATGAATTAAATTATCATCTGGCGCACACACCGAAGTTGGTTGCACGCTGTATTTAACTTCGTGCTATGATTACAAAAACCTTTATTAATTGGAAAACACAGGAGTCGTCATTGTAACTTTCATTTTATGCACCTGTTTGTCAGCAAGTATAGTATCCCTTGACGAAAGTCGATTATGCGCTTCATGTTTGCAATATTTGAACGATAACTACGAAAACTATTTTGATACATCGATCTTATATAACATTATCAGAGCCTTATTACATGATTTAAGCGAAGAGCGTGTAGCTTCGCTAGGAGCACTCACTCAAACATCAGCCAGAGAAAAAATGGAAGAAGCCACCTGTTAGGCACCGTGTGCTGATTTGTCATAGCGTCCCTTGAAATTAGATGATTCCATGTCTTCAACATACGGCGACTCTAAGTCAACGGATCAACAATGCAATGTGTTTTTGATAATTTTCGTAGTTTCGTCGTCTGATGACGAAATTGAATTTCATGTAATTCCATAATCCACGCGCAGTTTGTCCCTGGCAAGCTAAAAAAACTTAAAGTAGCGAATTTATAAAATATATATATATATATATAGATATATATATATATATAGATATAGATAGATATATAGATATATATATATATATATAGAGATATATAGAGATATAGAGAGATATATAGAGAGATATCTCTAAAGAGAGAGATCTCTCTCTCTCTAGAGATATATCTCTCTCTCTCTAGAGAGAGAGAGAGAGAGAGAGAGAGAGAGAGAGAGAACAGATCTATATAGAGAGAGAGAGATAGAGAGCTCTCTCTCCCTATTTATATATAGAGATATATATAAACATACATATATAGAAATATATATATATGAACATGTACTTATATATATATATGTTCACACATCTATATATATATATATACATATAGATATATAGATAGATATATATATATATATATATATATAGATCTATATCTATATATATATATATATAGAGTATATGTATATATCCATATCCATATATCCATATACATATATATATATATATATATATATATATATATATATATATATAGATAGATATATATATTTGTATATGTATATGTATATAGATATATATATATACAAACATAGATATATATTAAAATATATATATATATAAACATATATATATTTATATATATATATATATTATCTACATATATATAAATATATATATATATATATATATATTTATGAATATATTTCGATGTATTCCTATCTCTCCTATATATTTTATCTATCTCTCTACATTTATCTCTATATATATCTATATATATATATATATATATCTCTATATATCTATAAATATATCAATCTATATATATATATATATACTTACAATTGCAACCATTTTGGACAATATAGACAAAACCGACCATTTTGGGTCATCTGCTTATTTTGCATTTGCGGGCTCAAATTATGTGATATCGCGGATGCCAAATTTTAACATCTGCCTTGTATGGCTTTATTTAGTTATCTTCATTCAAAACTTAATTCAGACGATTTTAAATTTGTTGATCCAAAATGGTTGTACCAAAAAGGTCATGACGGTTTTGTCATGCAAAAAACCAACCATTTTGGCCTTTTTATATAATCGACCATTTTGGCCATATTATAAAACCAACCATTTTGGCCTTTTTATATAATCGACCATTTTGATCATATTATAAAACCAACCATTTTGGCCATTTTATATAATCAACCATTTTGACCATATTGTAAAACCAACACATACCCCGTCGTACAAGGTATTATGCGAATGTATAACCCGTCGTACAGATTGAAGCTAAAAAACATACCCCGTCGTACAAGTATGAAACCCAAAAACCCGTCGTAAAAGTCGAGAGGCCGAAAAAGCATACCCCGTCGCGCGGCACATATATACTACCTCTATACACTTAGGTGCCCACCCCACCCCACCCCCCCCCCCCCCCACGGGGATTAAGTATGCAACGAGTTAGATACAATTTGTATCATCCTTATTGAAAAGAACCCAAAAGAGAAGTCCAATTGATTGAGTAAAGCAGTGACTGTCATAACGCATGCAGATTGCTGGGCACACTGCTCATTAGGCAAAGGAACTTCGCCTCCCATGGTGGTTTTTTTATAACATAAGCATACCAATATTGATGGTATTATGATAAGACCAGATTGGTTGGAAATACAAATTATATAACAGATCATTTTGGTGTGCCTATTAGAAAATTGTGATATATTTACATAAAAATACCCTTTTAATGAGAAAATTCTGCCGGTTCTCAACCAATCACGACAATGTTTAACATGATTACCGTTGCGATTTATATTGAGCTGTAATTATTTCTCACTTTTGCACCTAATGGTTGTTTATAAAACCCACCTGATTAAATCGTTTTGTGTTAACAAAGATTACGTAATCGATAGGTTATCAAGCAAAGTAACTTCAATTAAAACAAAGAATGAATATGAGAAGAACACATGCTTTAATCAACAACCATTTCATGCTTGATAATCATTTAAAGTTAACATTTTATGCTTGATAATCATTTAAAGTTAACATTTCATGCTTGATAATCATTCAAAGTTAAGGGATTTCCTTGTCATTGACTGGGCTTTCCGCTGCTCGTTCATTATTTTGGTAGGAACTTTGTTGTACGGATAGGTTATGCCGTTCTCTTGGATGATGCGCATAATCTCTTGTTTTCCTGGGGGACAGAGTTTAAAAACACCCGACATTAATCAACATGTCCGCTTGATAATACAGTTAAAAATTCACGCATTAACAGCTTTCAGTCATATAAATGTTACCAGGCAGTTTGCGTTTGGGACTTGGAAGCTTGATATACTGTCCAAAAGCCTTGTGGATGATGCTTGTCTGGGCAGAATCCCATTTGCAGCGCTTTTCCATTGGGCCCTC
This sequence comes from Urechis unicinctus, assembly GCA_034190875.2. Taxonomy (NCBI): domain Eukaryota; kingdom Metazoa; phylum Annelida; class Polychaeta; order Xenopneusta; family Urechidae; genus Urechis; species Urechis unicinctus. Next base: position 14,015,427 of record CM067343.1, read on the forward strand.
ATCACAACTGTTATATTCATCAGGTGCAACTAGAGCTGATTCTACAAAAACATTTCCTACCAATTACTTAAATATGTTCTAAACCCAAACTTGAAACACCAATCAATAGCTCACATATATGATAGCATAAAAAAAATTGTCACTGACCATTCAATTGGAAATTGGCAGGATCATAAACTTCAAGTGAATCTGGCCATACCACACAAAGGAAACACATATATATAATTTATCCTGCCGCCCGACACTTGAATTATGCATTGGCATCCATACAACGCCATATATTCAAGTATTATTTTTTTTAGTTCTACTACCAGTCACAACAAAGCATTATCTATATAAACAGAGCACAGAAAGACTAATTGCACTCTGAGAAGTGCCATTCATCGTCTCAATCAAGACAGAATATTCACCAGTTTTGCCGACCATTTGTGCCGTCGTGTCCAAGTAGTTGAGGAACGCGCCAACTCGAGACTCAGCAAGAGCGGGCAGCGGCCTCTGGTAGGTACCGCGGTTGACCTCGGACGAATGCCCCATGTGTTTGTAAAACAACTCGCGATCTTGTTGGGAGAAGTCCTGTTGAGCGTATAATGTAGAGATGCGAGCTCTTTGGTTGGTAGCATTTACCAGACTGCAGTCAATGCCTGCTTTTTTCATCACTGCTTCCGTGGCGCTCCATCCAGCCACATGCCGTGAGGATCCAATATTGGGGAAAATGAATGTGTTTTCCTCCAATATATTTGCGCCACTTCTCCTTTCATTGTCGGCAAGTAAATCCATTGCATTGAAGCAATCTTTTGGGATGATGATGCTTACCAAGTGATTACCCTTACCCGTGCAGTAGGTTACGACCAATTCAGAGGAATGGTAATCGTTTCTTCGTTCAGTCCATTGTTTGATGGTCATTCTACAAGGCTCCCCACCTCGCCTTGCATTGAAAAGTGTGAGCCTACTACAAGTCAGATTCCTTAGCTCAACAAATTCGGAAGTGGCAAATTCATCGATAGTGATTCCTGAAAGGTATGTGATGCGATCCACTGTGTGGTTTCTGAGTTTCACCATAACTTCTTCCGGGGGAGTCCTCTCGGGCAGCCTTAAGCGTTCTTGTCTTGATTTGTTAATCAGATATTTACAATCACTGAACATCAGGTTCTGGTGGTGCTTGAGCAGGCTTTTAAAATGCCCAAGCTTCTCTACCTGTTCCTTTCCCTGTTCCCCAGAAAGCATAAGGGCCTCTCCCTGTATTATTACAGCTGATCGCATAAGTAGATAATATAATGAATTCTTCAATCCATATTTGAGTGTTTTGTCATCTGATGTGAGGCTAGTGATTGCTTCTCTAAGCGTTGTCCAGTTGCCGCGGTCGAACATGTCTCCAGCATCCTTCATTTCAGAGTCATCTTGCTTTTGAACTTCTAAGTACAGACTTGCAAGCATGCGCATATCAGCCATAACTGATTTGCGTACTTCTTCTTGTTTATCCACTTTGGATCGATCCTTTGCCCAAAGATGCTTGCCTATCATTTTTATTGTGCTGTCTGTTCTGCAACAGTCTCCAACGGCATTGCTGTGGAAGCTACTTAAAATCTCTTTAAAGTCATTGCCTTCCTTTGAGTTGATGACCATTGCCGAAATTGGTTTTGGCCTCATCTCCTCCATGCATTGGCGCCTGTGCCGATAGAAGTATAGCTTGCTGTACGCCCCTTTGCACGATGAGCAATGGACAGTTTCGGCCTTAGTGGAACTCCGTTTGATGCGTTCAAAACAAGTCGGTGTCTTCGTCTTTCGTCTTGTTTTGTTCAACAATTCCAGCATTGCGCAATTTTGCGAATGCCCTCCGTTCATCTATTTTGGATAACTCAGCCCCTCAGATTTTAATGTGTAATTATGTCCACATTTAACTATAACATGCAAATGTAAAGCTTTAACTTGGTTATTTGTGGCCTCCTTGTAGAAATTGTATGCTAAGAAATCCTCATTTAAAGTGATTATCTGTGATACAGATGGTCAAAATGTTGACTTTGTGCTCTGGACTTTTTCATAACCCCTCTAAATGCTTCTATTGGGAAATTGCCACTCACTAATAGCCATTGATATCACAAAACCACCAGCAGTGTTATTTTGCTATTCCCCACTCATATCCGCTCTCGCGCTCTGAGTGTCACGAGCGCGTATGCGTCCATCTAGTCCGTTAAGACCTCCAAACTATTCAGATACCCCCGTGACCCAGTTAACTGTAGCGCCTTAAGTTACCAAACCTCTTCCGCATCCTACTCCAACGCAAGAATGCTCTTCTGTCTTTACCCACCAGGCGACTATCATCCTGCACGGTGGCAACTGTCCCGAGAAATCTTCATTGCATTCTTTTCCCTTAAAAGGTTTTAATTGTCAGTTTCTTGTCCGGTAGTGACAAAACCAACTGTCATGGAAAAGTCTGACAAAACTTTCATGGTTAGAAAACCCCAACACGATATGCATTATGTCATGTTGCGCTTTGTCAGGTTCGAAGTAGCATAATTTGGTGGAGGATCGTTTTGAACTGGTTGTGTCATGTGGAAAGATAAATGTTCTATTCCCCAGATAGATTCCTATCGTTTACGTAAAACGAATATCTCCTCGAATAACACCCGTTTTGTCGCATTCTGAGTATAATAACAGAGTTCTACCGCATTTGTTAAAAGATACGGGATGGAGAGAAGAGATGAGTTTCCCAACCAATGCAGGTCAAATAGTTTATTGGGATGTTCCAATAAGCAGGGTTGATAGATTCAACGGTATGACATAAATTATTTAAAAAGTAATTTAAGCATGCCAACAGTTTCACTCACACACGCCAAATGGCTGTGAATCGTACAAGTTACTGAAACAGTCCAACTGATTTTGTAAATCAGATAAATTCCATATCGACGAACTTAAAATACGTGACTTGCCAACCTTTGACAAAGTCGCAATATGAAATCTCCCAAGGACGCGGACCGTTGCCATGGCGCCGAAGCTATATGGCGTTGGGAGATTTCTCAATGAAAATAAGCAGAATACATGGTGTCTTTAAATTGACCGTACCGCTTTATTCTTGGTTCTACAGAAGAGATAATCATACGGATGTGCTGAGGAAAGTCTCCTTTGTGTGGATCCGAGTGATAATCGTAAAGTTATTTGAGTTTCGGTGAATTATCCGGTTTTAAAGCGGCAATATCGCGATTTAAAACATTTAACTCGAAAATCTGATCGATTATCACTCGGATCGACTTTCATTCTTCTACATTTTGGTATAATTTATATAGCAATCGTATGGAGAATATATAGGTACGGCCCTTTTTCCTTAGGTACATAAATCACGACACAACTTTTATGGCCCCGAAAAAATATCACTTTTCGTCATTTTCGTCGGTGATTAGCACCACATTAAATACCAGCAAGAAAAACGAAAATTGTACCAAATGAAAAGCTATTCTTCATTAATAATATATTAAAAGAACAAAATGTATCATTGCGTCATTTGTTGTCAATGGTCATTTACATGAGACTACCAAACGGCCTAAAAACGGCCTTGTCCAAACGAGATCGGCGCCGCGTTTGTCCGCCCTACTAATGTTGCAGCACGGACGATTCCATGTCAAAAATGCTTGTAGGGCACGTATTTATTCTCTGATTCGTGGATAATCAAATTACCATCATTTATGTTATTGCCGTAACTATTATACATATCGATTGCCTTGGGCAGCTTCATGTTATTTAACCACTCTGGACACTGTAATCTGTCTGTCAACGATGTTGGACAACAATTCTCGTCCCTTGAATCGGGAGAGTCCAAACAGCTGTCATTAGTAATCGCCGTGTGACACAGCGACAATCTTGCGGCCCTGTCAGGTTGACAGGCTTCTGTGAAGTTCTGAGCGGCTATATTTACGCAGCATGAACCTGTAGAGGTGGAGGCAGCATCACGGAGCGTTAGGAATCCAGTCTTCGCTCTTATATTATACATTTTAATGATTTATTTTCGTATGGTTAAATATTAACGGGAATCATGCAAACCAGCCGTATAGTTTCAGGTCGAACAGTAATGTCTTGTAGGGCAGTAGGGCTAGGCAACAGGGCACTTATCAAAGTATGTTCCTGTCATATTATGTCGTGTCCAAATGCATATATTCCTGCATATATTCACAATATGCTTCATCCAGCGTCACACTGACCTCAAACTGATTCATTTTATATTCTTTATTACATGTTTTATACCTTTATTGGACATTGAATTAACTTTGTGAATTTCCCTGAATCTCATTTCTTTATGTGAATGATATAAATCCCCTCAGGACACTTTGAATAAAACATGAATTAAACAATCTTTAAGTTTTAAATATATTGCCTTTATTCAGTTAGCTACATAAGTAGTTATAAAATAAAATTAATACATCTGCATCTGCAGGCAATGTGCCGAAGGATCTGTCAAGGTCAGGAATAGGTAGACAATGAATTTGTTTTGCTGATGATTAAACTTTGATTGTAGTTCATTTGCTTATCTAGGGTCACCTAAACTCTACCAGACATGTATCCACAATATAAGCATTCAGAGATGATTTAGCAAAAGAAATGGACCTCAATTGACTGAATGTATTGACCTCATAAGGATCAGTGATCAGGAAATCAAGCAAATAATTGAGGGCATTAGAACAGATAAATTTGAAAATGATCAGCAAGAAATACCACATCAGCATCTTATGTTGCACTAGCAGTAATATACTTTTAAGAGTCTTGGAGGGTTTCCATCTGGACACAATTAGTGAGTCCACAACAGCTTGCCTGTACGATTCAGCAAAACATGATTCTCCTGCTGTGCACCAGCTATAGTTGCACATTCTGTTACACACATAAAATTAACTTGTCAAACTGTCTATCAGTCTTATATCATAAGAAATAAAGGAAGTCTATGTAATACATTACACAACATTAATTCTTGCCAACCTGATTAGGTTGATCATCAATACACATGTCACATGGATCAATCTCTTGTTATTAAGTACAGGAAGTAAAAACTAATACTCTCTCATGTTGATTCTGTGACAAAACATTCACCAGATGTTCAGATTAAGTCTACAGTTCAGTCTTCAGTAACAGGGCTGGAAATTAACTAAAATGGCCACCCGTCCTGACCTGTCCCGATGACGGGTGGCCATTATAGATGTAAACCGGCCTCAAGAAAATTTACCCCTTCAAACAAAAAAGATGCCATGTTAGGCGAACCCTAGTTTGGTTACATACTTGGATGGTGATAAGAACCCCAAGTCAGTGTCACGATTAGTTGTTGATAAGTACCCCAGGTCAGTGACATACTGGGCTGGTGATAAGAACCCCAGGTCAGTGTCACGATGGACTGGTAATAAAGAGAATCCCAGGTCTGTGTCATGCTGGGCTGGTGATGAAGAGTTGATATGAATTGCAGATAAATACAGAGCAGATTAAGTGTACATCAATTTGACACTGTACACAGGTGCATACATCATAACTGCAGGACCATCAATTAGGACCAGGTGGAGCTTAACAGTCTTCCTGGGTAAACAGAACCTCTGATAAAAATCTTCTACTTAAACCGACTGATGACCCAAACTCACACACAACCAATACAGATAATACTCATTGTTTCGGTCATTTTTGTCATTCTGATGGTTTTATGACAATTAGACATAACATGTATTTTTAAGCCCCAGTGATTGATATATCTCAACAGGATATAATAAAAAGAGAAGCCAAAACATTTGTAAACAGTAGTGAAGCCAAAACATTAATGAAGCCACAACATTGATGAAGCCACAGCATTGACAAAGCCACAACACTGGGGAAGCCACAAAATTGGTGAAGTCACAATATTAGTGAAGTCACAACACTGTTGCAGCCACAACATTGGTAAAGCCAAAATATTGATGAAGCCACAACAGTGGTGAAGCCACAATATTGGTGAAGCCACAACATTGGTGAAGCCACAGTTTTGATGAAGCCAAAGTATTGGTGAAGCCACAATAATGGTAAAGCCACAACACTTGTGAAGCCACAACATTGGTGATGCCACAGTGTTTGTGAAGCCACAATATTGGTGAAGTCACAATATTGATGAAGCCACAATATCATTGAATCCACAACACTGGTGAAGCTGCAACATTGGTAAAGCCACAACAATGTGGAAGCCATTACACTGATGAAGCCACAACACAAGTGAAGCCACAACATTGGTGATGCCACAATATTGATGAAGCCACAATATTGGTGAAGCCACAGTATTGGTGAAGCCACAATATCATTGAATCCACAACACTGGTGAAGCTGCAACGTTGGTGAAGCCACAACAATGTGGAAGCCACAGTATTGGTGAAGCAGGAACATTGGTGATGTCATAATATTGATAAAGCCACAATATAATTCAATCCACAACTTTGGTGAAGCGGCAACAATGTTGAAGCCACAACACTGGTGAAGCCACAACATTGGTGAAGCCAAATTATTGCTGAAGCCATTACACTGATGAAGCCACAACACTGGTGAAGCCACAACATTGGTGAAGCCACAGTATTGGAGAAGCCACAGTATTGGTGAAGTCATAATATTGATAAAGCCACAATATAATTCAATCCACAACTTTGGTGAAGCGGCAACAATGTTGAAGCCACAACACTGGTGAAGCCACAACATTGGTGATTCAAATTATTGCTGAAGCCATTACACTGATGAAGCCACAACACTGGTGAAGCCACAACATTGGTGAAGCCACAGTATTGGAGAAGCCACAGTATTGGTGAAACCACAACATTGGTGAAGTCACAGTATTGGTGAAGTCATAATATTGATAAAGCCACAATATAATTCAATCCAAAATTTTGGTGAAGCGGCAACAATGTTGAAGCCACAACACTGGTGAAGCCACAACATTGGTGAAGCCAAATTATTGCTGAAGCCATTACACTGATGAAGCCACAGCAATGTTGAAGCCAAAATATTGATGAAGCCACAGTATTGGTGAAGCTACAACATAGGTGAAAACACAACACTGGTGAAGCCACTTCATCGTTGATACCACAGTATTGCTGAAGCCCAAAAATTGGTAAAGCCAAAATATTGATGAAGCCACAACATTGGTGTAGCCACAGTATTGGTGAAGCTACAGTATTGGTGAAACCACAACATTGGTGAAGCCACAGTATTGGTGAAGCCACAGTCTTGGTGAAGCCACAATATTGGTGAAGTCATAATATTGATGAAGCCACAATTAAATTCTATCCAAAGCTCTGGTGAAGCCGCAACAATGTTGAAGCCACAACATAGATCGAGAAAACCAGTGAGATTCAGCGAGATTCTCCAAACGTTTTGAATGCTGATCTGCGTCTCGAGTTCCAAGCTTAAGTGCTTCATTTGTTCTTATTTATCTAAATAAAACACTATCAAACTGATATATATTGAGAACAAAACACCAAAAATGAGTTGACAAAGACTTACAACCCCGGATTTCCCAGTAAAATCGCCATTTTTTTTATATCCGTCCTTAAAGATATTTGAGCTTGTGCCGCCCGTTACTCGTTAAATTGCTGATGTATACATACTTTCAAAATTTGTATGTTCTTCATTTGAAGATATAATTTAAAACAAACAATTGTTCTTTGACTTTAAAAGTCACACAAATCATGAACCTAAGTTTGAAGCAAATATACATCGAACAAAGCCATATAATGACCGATTTTTCAACCTGGCCAAAATGGTCGCTTAGGCCAAAATGTAAATTCATGTGAAGGTATTTAACATAAATTTAAGTGGATAGTTTGCCCGAATAATGCGAATCCAACCTTAGGCGGAGTAGTTGCAACCAACGTTACACTTTGGCGGGGACAGTTGTGTAAGGCTAGGAGATGACGCTGACTATTTTGGCCCAATGATCATCGACCAAAATGTAAGTATGGGCCAAAATGGTCGGTGAATTGTACCATAATGGTCGGACTTGTATAAATATTTATATATATACATATATAGAGATGCATGCATGTATATACATTTGTTTATTTTCGTGTATCTAAATATATATATATATATATATATACATACACATATAAATATACATATATGTATATATATATATATATATATATATATATACAGATATATACATACATATAGACATATATATACGTATATATTAATATATATATATATAGATATCTATAGAGATAGATATATATGGATGTATACAGTATATATATATATATATAAAGAGATATATAGATATCTCTCTATTCCTCTCTCTCTATCTCTTACATTTGAAGAGAGATATATATATATGCCTATATATATATATACTGTTAGAGATATATATATCCCTATATAGGATATATATATATGACATCTCTCTCGCGTATATATATATATATATATATATATACCTGGATATATATATATATATATATATATATCTAGATATATATATATATATATATATACATATATATATATATATATATATATATATATATATATATATGTATATCTATATATATTATATATATGTATATATATATATAAATGTCTATATATATATATATATATATATATACATATATATATTATATATATATATATATATATATATATATATATATATATATAATATATATATATATATATATATATATATATATATAATATATATATATTATTTATATATATATATATATATATATATATATATATATATATATATTATTATATATATTAGGTCATATCGATATTTATATATATATTATATATATTATATATATAGATGTGTGGAATAACTGGTCCTGACTAGCAAAAGCTCTTGTGTCCGATATATAGCATCATGCGATGACTTTAATGCTGGATAGGTTTAGAGGAATCACTTGGCAGACAAATTAGTAATTACTGAATTTCCTTCTGAGGCAAACGCTAACTGTAATTGAAGCAAGGCTGGATCACACGTGTCACGCATTTTGTTCCCTTCACTGGATGTACGTCTGCGCTAATTGCATTCATGTATCAAACCTGATTCGGGCTTGAGTTAGCTAATGTTTGTTAAGTGGAAGGAAATAATCTCACAAATCAGCACCTGCCGATAATTGAGTGTGCTGCTTGACACGCACAGTACATTACGAGGTTAACATTTTTTCATGGCAAATACCCGCATCTTGGTGTATTGTTTTATCTTGACTATGTACATTTTAGTCGTAATGTTACATGAGCCGGTAAGTATGATATGATTGAAAAGCAGAATAATTTACCCGATAAGTTATCATTTGCGAGGGAATGTCATTTGATGGTAGGATATCATTTTGGAGGTGGGGGGGGCGGTGGTGGGGTCAAATAAGCAGACCTAGAGGGTATCGGTATTTAATATCTAAGTCACATAGTCGCCCAAGTCTCGCCAATTGATAATGCTTGTCGGTGAGTGGGATGACTATTTAATCGTTATATCGTTACTCCCCATTTCGTTTGACCCTATTGCTACTCGCATTGTCACTAATCTCCAGGGATGATATTCTAAGGCGTTATGATTAGACATTGGACAAAGACCACAGTAACAAAGCGGGTCCGGAAGAACTACGAGAGCCAAGTTCCACTCTGTCAAAAACGTTATAATTCCATTAATAACTGTCACATGTTAACTTGCTAAAATCAGAAATGATCTTCGAATAGCAATTCATTGCTGCCTTACTTGCATAATGAACGCAATAATGCTTTACATGCGTAAGTTGCAAATTTAAAATCCTATTTCAATAATCTACCCTGATGCTTTGCAAAAATACTCATCGATGAAAAAATATCTACTTTGGTAAGCCAAACAAAAAGAGACAAATGGATGATAAAGTAAGTTACATGATGCACACTTTGCGTCCACATAAGTCTTGTTATATTTATCACTGTTACAGAAACAAGGTAGTCGGAATTTAGTGATTATCCTTATTGTTGACGTCATCAGTTGGACTAAAATCGATATGATTCCCTTATTGTTATGGATAGTCCTTTTATCAATACGTCTAATGTCTATTTTCGATGTCTTTTCCAGTTGAAGAGCTTAGCTTCGATTCTTTCAGTAACACGTGGTTCGTATCGTTGCGCATATTGAAACGTTCAGCAACATGCTCAATGCATTGTAATACTAAATATTTATCAGGGCTGCTGTAGATTATTGTAGGGCAGCAATGACAAATATCACGATTCATGAGCCAGGATGGGTCCAGCGATAACCTTTGTCTGTTTCTACTTGGAAATTAACTATTCCTATATCAAACACCTGAGTTAAATATCATTAGCATACACATATGGGTACCTATGTTAAGGGATAAATCTCTTGTAGGTAATAACAGCGATGAAATTAACATTTATATTATGATCGCTTGACCGGTTGCATGTTCGGCAGAATATATACATCCTTATTCATAGTTAAGGAAATCTGTTGTATATTTTTAGGTTAGAATGAGGACGATAGTCATTCACCTTGTCCTTGTGAGAGGTATGGTTAATGCAAGTGCAAATTAAACATTGTCATGAGCCAAGCATGTTGTTATAGGTCCCGACGTAACTCAACAGCTCCTTGTCAATTAATTATGATGCAAAAAAGGTTACATTACGAACTATTACACAAAGCATTGAGGTCATGGCATTGCGATAAAGTAAAAGGGGTGATGGAGTTGGTATCTATGCATCATTAAGTGCATGTGATTAGGATAATGAGTTCCCATTGATGCATTTCCATCAGAGCAATATATGCAATACTGTGACAGAGCAAATTCCCCTCTTATTATACTTACGCGTAATATTATACTGGCTAAAAAAACCTGCACATGCATTATAGTATCCTTTAAAACCCCAAGATCTAAGAAATCCATTAATCTAATTCCAAGATTGCGTGTTTCTTTCTTCCAGACGTCAAGTGGTTCATGTCATAGATTTCCATTAGCATAGGAGCGTTTTTGTTGCGCATCACCGAGACAAAATAATTATATGTGATACAAATACACATGCGCAAGCATACACACATAGACACCTAATGATGAATATAGCCTTAATTAGCTGTTCTTGTTGTCGATCGATGATGGAAATAACTTGAAATCTGATGAATCCAGTTGTCAGATATTTGAAAACTGATCTCCTTGTCATCTCACCGCCATATCTTACGTCTGATTCTATGTATATGCCATTCTCTATCGACTGAGACGAGCAGATGGCCAATTCGCCTAAATTAACGATTGTATCTTTCAATGGCTATCGTGTGAAGATGGTGAAGCGTACTCTCGGGATTTTGAGAGCTACTGCAGACTACATCAGCTCTAGAGAGAGGATAATGAGGCCCGAAAAGTGGCTGCCTTCCATCTTCATCTACAGGGCCCGGCTCTGGTGTTGTTCCAAACACTAAATTCAGAACGGAAAAGGTCGTGGTCAACAAGTACAAATACGTATGTTTTAGCCAGTCATGATTACCTTGCTCTGCTCGCAGTTGTGCTCATGGCCGTCGATGAGTTCTACAGTCTAATACTGCAAAAATACACGCAAATCGGGAAACCGGATTATGATATGCTACTGCCCTTCATAGAGGGATTATCGCTACAGCTAGCATTTTTCGTCAGAGCCGGTAATCCGTCCTCAACGGAGGCTACAGGCTTGCGGCTCGTCCCAACAGCCCCGCTGTACAACCACTCCAAGAAACCAAACCCAATTGCTGTCAGATGTCCAAGGCTCATGCGGCATCATTGAGATAAGAGGATCGCAGATGTTATGGTACGGATCGCATGAGAATGCAGTGCAATATCCGTGAAGGTGGACGCCAGTCTCCGGAGATAACTGTCGTGGTGATTGCATGAGTACAAATCATCACGCAATATGGTAATTGGAATATCCCTCATTGTTTTTCCTGACCGCAAAGGGAGTCAACCTTGATTTCATCAACTTGTCAGTCCAATGGAACTGTACAAAAGTTTGGCTGCTCAACAAAACGCGTATACCTGCTATTTCTGAAAGTGTTGTTTGGGCAAGAGTTTCTAAGTAATTATCCCTTGGCTTTCCTGGCGTGTGTGAAGCGAGTTCTCGGGCATGTCCTGCTAACCTGCTGGTTGATATTGCTGTAACGTTTAGTGATCAACACCGTGTCCACGTGAAACTAAGGGATCATTCTGACAAAGGCATCGACATAAGAATGGGGCAAGTTGTAGCTACACATAGGCCGCTTAATAACTGACAGCATCACCTTTCTTGCTTTAATCTCGAGAATGCCTTGTATGAAGCCAAACATTACAGCTTCACTCACCTCCTCCTTTGAAATAAAACATTTGTGTAACACCAGCATATCGAATTTGGGAAAAGCCACTGTTGTTGAACATATAAAACACCTGAAAACTGATGCATCATTCAAACACCAACACCCTTATCGTCTGCCCTAGATGAGCTTCTTTGCCAAGGAGTAATATCGCCTGTAGATGAAAAGGAAGACCTGTACATCACAAATCTCACTTTATTGTGTAAAAGCGCAAAGCATCAAAAGATGATCCACTGGGCTCAAATGAGGCAAGAATCTCCATTTTTAGGTTTTGATGCGACTTAAGTCATCTAAATGCTCAGACTCGGGAATTCAATTGTTTGTTTGTATATCTATTAAGATTAGATTGGCTGGACACGAGCAAGGTATCGTGGTACGAATTAAGTGTGAGGCATTCGGGATTCGAGGCTTGAGAGAGAAAGATCAGAATAATAAAAGATACTTATTCCTCAAAGACGGACTATTTATCCCCAACCTAAGTACATAACACCTCAAATGCTACAAAAAGATTGCCTAGCTTAATCAACGAATTACGTTGCCTATGTGTACCTGGAGACGTTTGTGCAAATATCTCGCCCTACTGGGCTGCATGTATATCGATCGATGATACTCGAAGTAGAGTAAACCCTGTATCATTTCATATCGCCAATGGTCCCTGAAGTCATTATTAAATGTAAATAATTAATATAGCGCGACTGCGCCAGTATAAATTACCTTACGGGGATCCGGGTATATATACAATAATTTGAAAAGCAATCTCCCACCGAGACTCTTCATCATTTATGAATATTGACACGTGTGGGCGACGATCGCATGGTAACATGGTAATATTATTGTCGGTGATTATTTCATCATCTATGCCCTTGCAAGTGGACTGAATTCAACCACTCAATACGATGCATTCAAAAATAAACCTACCGCAAGTTCAAACGTGTTATTAATACGCTGAGAGCAAATGGTTTCCATTGTTGAATACGTAAACGATTGATTAGCAAAAGGGCACTTGAATATTTCATTGAAATTAATAGACCTTATAATTACACATCCAAGTGAGTGCTTCTGGAACGTGGTATTAAAAAAATGAGCAATTTTGTTTTGCAGAATATTTATGCGCTGTTTGCTTTCAAACGAACTGGAGATGAGTTGGGCGGATTTATATATTGATAGCATTGATTTTAGAAACATCTGATCTTGCGGCCTCAAACCTATGAAGAGATGGAACTGTTTGGTGGTAAAGTCGCCTAGAGTTATTTATAGTGTGTCATGCGCATATGCGTCAAGTATTTGTTGTTCTACATAACAATGACATGGTTTCCGGTTCAGTAACTTCCACAAGACTAGTGAATAATCCGAATGCATACACGTTGATTGTAATACACGGTTCAACAAATGCGATATAGTGCATATAAGCAAATATGCTATAATGAAACTAATTAATTTCGAAAAAAAATGTGTTATCCGATGAATGGCATAACAATTAAGAAATGATAATGGGCTAATCGGCCAGCACATCACGCGGCGGTGTACCGATTAAGCGTTCTAAGGATTGGTGCATTAATGAAGCGGGAGCACGCAGTTGCATCAAGTGTAATGACTTATGTGTTGTGATTGTATATTTTTTATTTGGATGGCAAACTAAAAAGATTATACAATATCCCCACAGAATCTGTCAATAGAGTCAGATTAGAAAGCTACTTAAAACCTATGTTCTTGAAAACACTTCAAATTTGATTTTGTAAATATTCATAGAGCTAGCTGACACAATCATGACCCGTGAATTGATCCATAATTGCTTTTAGTTATCAAGTAGCCACGTATACACGCACCATGTGAGCACTAGTTAACTTCACCTTTAAATTGCATTAAGTAGCACAATGCTCACAATATGCTCATTTGCAGCGTGTGTTCCATAAATAAGCAACATGTTGATATGACTTGCAAGTAATCATATCTTGTCTAATGAGAACATAATTTCTGTCGTTATTTGGCTGGCTTTGATGTGTTAGCGTTTGCGATGTGCGCATGATCAATTTAAGATCAGAATGGAACCACGTTCAAGCCACTGATATCTAACAATACTCTTGTACTACCATTACAGATATTGTTCATAAGCAGCCTGTTGCTACCGTATTATGTAAATTATGGGTGTATTTGCACAGTGCGGCACAAGAAACAGTTGTTGATATCCCAAATTGTATTGTATACTGCACTATAGCGTGCGTGGTAAATCAGATGAAAATCTAAATGCCCAATTTTCCCATGATGTTATTAGGCGGCTGAATGTGTATAGAGCTGATGTCAGTGGTAATTGTTAACAAAACGACCTTGGAATATCCGCGCCAATGAACTCTGGATACCTAATATTTGTTAAGTTATATTGATGTAAGTGGCACCATATGGAATCAGGCCATTTATTAACGAGCCTTTTCGTAGATAATCTTTAACCCGAGGTTTGCATTATGGTGCGTATAATGTGCTTCGCTCTAATCACTCTGATGTTGTTTGGGTGCGCTCCCGACACGACACATTATTATGACGCAAACCAAATGTGAAAGTCGGGCAAGTCTTACCCTTCAGTAATATTTATATCTGACAAGTGTGAGGTCAAATTTGGAAAATCAATTACCCATTGCGCTTTGGTGGTGTTAGCAACAATCGGGGATGACATACGTGTAGAACCAGATTTCCTCTATAAGGACATAGTATTGTTTGGTGCACTTCCGGCACGAAACATAAGAATCATGAACGCCAAATGAGATAAGTCCTACTCTACAGACTATATTGATATCTGACAAGCATGTATTCCTCTTATCCCTGATCGTCCTGGAGATGTTACATGTAATACTTAATCGACACTAACCAGATCTTTGGTCAACCTTAGATAACCTCCAACGGTTCCTCAGCGGCGCATGTTAATAGGAATATGTGCCATTATATATGACCACCAAACAAATGAGTTAAATTTTGCGTAAAAAGTTCGAGTTATGAATCAGAAACATGTTGAAATTTTTGTCCATTACCGAGGGACCGGATTGTTCCGTGCTGCCGCGTAACGGATTAAAACTCGGAGTCTCTCATTGAACTTATTCAATACACGGGAACAGGACATAATATTTATGGCATATGCGTGTATATAATAATTATTTGTTAAGGCTGGAAAATGAAAAACTTTGGAAAAATGCCAGAAACATTTCACCCGTATTATCTCAAGAAACAATAACCAAAAACTTTAATTCATTTATTATGGCAACATAGCCCATTAGTGCTTGCTGTTATATGAGCAATACGCCGTAAATAATATTCAAAACAAACGCAAAACTGTCATACAGCTTAACACGGCATCAACGAAAACAACGAATATTGGTTGATATTCTCCTTACAGATTGTCTAATTCAGGTCACCGTATATATTAAGCGGTTTAAACATATCAAAAGTTCATGAAGCATGAGCTTCGACAAAGCAAGCTCTAAGCATTGCTATGTGGTCATGCTTACAGCAACATGGAATAGCTTGGATCCGATGACAACTTTGTAAAATGTGCGCAGTGCGTGATTATTCGTTAAGTCGTTAAGAAAACGTGCTGCATAATTAAAACAACGCTTTCCGTAACAGTGCATCTCTTACAGTTCGCATGCTTCTGTCCTTTTCAAGCCTCGTTTATCGGTTCTTCCTTTGTGAACCCAGTTCATGAAAGGGTTCATTTACATAACACTGTACTGCTTGGCTTTACATACATCATTACGCTATCCAGATGGGTCGTATTTATATGTATGGCTGTTTTTATCGAATTTGTGGCAGCGTTTGCTACCACTTAAGCTATGCATGCTAAGTGGCACCGACGACTTCTGGGGAACAATATAATTATTGGCTATTCCAGGTCTCAACTCATGAATGCTCCCTTTGGGAAATTCGACTGATGGTGGACAATAGGAAAATAGCGAACCGGTATATTAAACAAGTAGTGACGCCCGCAAACAGCTCCAATAACGGATATGTTCCCTGGAGTAACCATGTAATTAAAAAAGATCAGCAAAGCAATTGTCTCATGGACCAGCAGCGCATTCCTAATGACATGTTGGGAATGTGTCGGCATGTCAATGAGCAAATAATAACATTAGAGATTGTCTTGCCACTGGGTTTATCGACGCATTCAACGAAATATGTTGATCGCAATTGAAACCCACTAATTGACACCGTGCACAGATG
This sequence comes from Urechis unicinctus, assembly GCA_034190875.2. Lineage (NCBI taxonomy): Eukaryota > Metazoa > Annelida > Polychaeta > Xenopneusta > Urechidae > Urechis > Urechis unicinctus. Next base: position 14,031,931 of record CM067343.1, read on the forward strand.
TTTGGCTATAATCGTTGTGCAATGAATTGTCGCTGTTTGTCGAGTGTTAGTTGCACATCAGTTGCACATCAGTTACAATTACGTTAAGAAATAAGCGAGCTTTGCCCAAATGATAACTGTTTCCCGTTAGATCATGAACATGAGCTCAATCATCAAGTTTGTACACAACGGATGTAATAAATGGAATGCATAATAACAGTTTATTCCAAGTAACCAGCAGATCATCAAACTCGACTAAGGCTATATATATATATTCAAATATATATATTTACATGTATATATATGTATATATATATATATATATATATATATATATATATATATATTTATCGATTTATATAAATATCAATATATAAATATATATATGCATATATATGTGCATATATACATATATATACATATATATCTATATATTTATACTTATATATATACAGAGATATATATATATACAGATATATATACATATATATAAATATAGGGATATATACATATATATATACATATATATATATATATTTATATATATGCATATAAATATATATATATACATATATATAGGTATGTATATATATATATATGTATAAATATCTATATATATATATATATATATATATATATATATATATATATATATATATATATATATATATCTATATATATATATATATATATATATGTATATATATATATATATATATATATATATATATATCGTGTTGGATGGTTGTCTTCTTGCCTTTTTTTACATGCGGGAGCAACACTGGATAGTTAGTTATGAAGTAATTGACCCTAGTGCTTGGACAATAAATGACCAGAGACTTGGGAGGACTAGATCAACGCTTTGATTGAACGCCGTGAAACCCAGCGATGCGGCGCGCTATTTGACTTACCTGCAACGTTAATAAACATATGGATACTCAAAGAAACCTTGCCTGATTTGTACACATATCTTGAATGGGAGATGTTTGAGATTATGTTTATTTGACCCCGTGTCTCGTAAGTACAAATTTGATATGGCTCTGAAATCAGGGATGTATGGGTTGACAACCTACCATCACGAAAACGCATATTCATTGATTAAGTGTCACCCAATTGGTTCCGAAACGAGCACCGATTACCACTAGGTACCAGAGAGCAGTACCAAGGCGGGCAGCTTTGTCTATATAGAGCTATATCATGAAATCTTATGGCAAAATATCATGATTCATTTCGACTCTACAAACTGTAGAAAATAGGGCAGTATGCTTAATATTGAACTCGAAGGCACACTTAAAGGCTCGAGAGGTAACATTACCAATTAACAGCGAGACGTAATCCCTCACCTGATACAGGCAAATATTCATCTGGTAGGGGTTTACATGGGGACTCATATAAACACCACAATCTGCGACAAATATAGTCTAGCAATTTGACCAACCACGTGTAGCGCATATGTAATGCGTCCGAAAAAGCCGCAAATCAATAAGATTATTAGATTGCGCGTTTATGAGTATTTTGCGTTTGCATGTATCGATAGCATTTAAGTTTTAGCTCATTAATCGGATCGCCAACTTAATGTGCGCATCAATTGGTTCAATAGGTAATGCCTAATATTAGGATCACATGTCGGCACCGATGATATCGTGTGAAAGATATCAGCACGCAGAAGAACATCTGCCTCCTACGGAAAAGCAGGCCAAGGCAGGTAGATTAATGGTGGAATAAGCTTGAAAGGCGATAGCAGTGGGTAAATGGAGAGGCTGGCGCGATGGGGTAAAAAGTGGTTTTGAGAAAAATGATCCCCTGCCGTGACAATCGTAGGGGAAAGGGATAGAAGAAGACGGAAGTTGAATTGGGTTGTATAGAGTCTCGCAACATGTTTGGGGAGGATGTAAGGATGTCAAGAAGGTGATGTTGCCAGCAGCGTAGCAAAGGATGTAAGAAGCACATTAATATTTAGCCAGACATGAGGACTGGTTTTACAAGTGGAATGAATAGATATATACGGTGTGCGTTGTAGTACGCTTAAAATGGATAGGTTGTGCAAAGAGGGACAGTTATGTCGTATTTGGGATAGCTATATGAATTGGTGGAAGGGAATGCATGGTGTTCCTAGAAATGGATTTAGAGTGGTGGTACATTTGCGAGTATTGGAGGGGTAGGGTCAATGTAACACGGGTGCAACAAGGCTATATATATATATATATATATATATATATAGATATAGATATATATATATATATATATATATATATATATATATATATATATAGATATATATATATATATATATATATATATATATATATATAGATATATATATATATATATATATATATCTATATATATATATATATATATATATATATATATATATATATATATATATATATATATATATATATATTTATATATGCATATGCGTAGGTACCTGAACAATCTAAGCGAACTAGTGTTATGGATGCATTCAACTTAATTCAACGATTGATTGGAACAATAAGGGAATGTTGTGGTGAAGTGATATGATATCGGATTTACGATGTAATGACATCCTAAGTAAAAATATACTCGCACAACGGCAGCAATTTAAGGCGTTTTCAACTTGCAATATGACGATGTTCCTCACCCTTTACTCAGTCAACCCATGACAACACGCTATATAAGCTGCGCAGCAGATTTACACGCCATCCATTTAAATAATGGACTACGTTTTTGCATGATCATTGTTTTATATCCTTAGATTATTCTCGTTCCTTCATTCCACAGCTAGCGACAATTCGTGTCTTTTTTCTTAGTTTGACGATGCTTGTTGAGACGGTGGCGTTTTCAATACTGCGGCTTGTTGTGAAATGCGCAGAGCTATAAACGAAATAAGGGCGAACCATTTGTTTATTTATTTAAGGACCGCGACCAAGGGTGACATGAACTCTTCAGTTTTGATTAGCATAGCATCTCCCTATATCTTAAAACAATTCGACCGCGTCCTACACATGTAGTGACTGTTTCAACTACTTAAACGGAGGATCTGCTCCTAATGCTGAAATGAAAGAGCAATGTACGGTTAATCAGTAAAACCGAGAAAGCGTGTGCTTTTCTGAGCACTGGGCTTACTTTTCACAATTCTTACCGCCTGTAACTGTCGTCCGTGTTGCACCAGCAATCAAAGCTCGCCCCTGAAGGCCTCTCTACATTCCGCATATAACTGTCATAGTGATTGTTTGGGTATAAGTGTTACCTTCCCCGCTCACTTTATGAAGCCCTCTACCTGTCGATATATATTTCATTCCGCCGCAAGTGTATTGAGGGATTTCCTGGGGGAGATTGCAGGCCGCGGCCCAATACATTCAATCCCTGCCCTATCCCATGACGCGACAGAACATCTGGGCTCGTAATCCACCTGAAGTGAGGTTTGGAAATGACACGAGTGTGTGGTACAGTTAAACAGCAAGGACATCGGCCGTGTAATCATATACAAGGCACTGCCTTACTTTACTAACAAGGCGTGCGTGGACAATTTATTACTATACATATTGCTTAATTTTGGCGATAAATTGTATTTAAACGAACTAGTCGCTTGGCGCATTATTAACCCTTTGTCACCTAACCCAATATATAGAGATTATATTGCCAATAACTGGCCAACTTAGTGGTGTGGTTGCTAATTAATGACGTAACTTAATATATCCATTATTACATATATGAACATGTAAATATAAAATATATATCAATATATTATATACACAGACACACACACACACACACAGATATATTTACATATAGATATATATAATATATATATATATATATATATATGATGGGCGTATATACTTATATATATCCTTGATATATATGTATATATATATACATATGATATATATATATATCGAAGAATATATGTATAAATCTGTTCAAGACATGTTCACAAATCATAATGTGTGTCTTTCATCATACTAATGATAACACTATTAATACGTACAAAAGTTTGTACATATGTCACCAACCCTATGAATATTGCTGTATGTTGACTGACTTAGGTGCATAAATAACTTTTGCAAGCGGTAATGATTGAAGACATTCATCTGTTCTCCGCATTTCGCTTACCATGAACCCGTTTCCGCTTATTTGATCCAGGGCCGTCGTGTACCATTCAGTGCATAATGTTATGCCTTTTTTGTATATATGTCTTGGCGATATTGCCATCAGCATTATATCTGTTAGCCTCATGGGAATAGCGTGCATAAAGGGCAGCACAAATAACACGTTATTTCGTATTTCATAACACGTTATTTTGTATTTCATGAAATCCTTGTAATAGGCGCTATACCTTACAATTAGGTACCCTTTCAGTCGCTACCCGGCGCTGTGTTCTCAGAAAAAAAAGATCCTTACTTCGGCTGTCGCCATTTATGTTGTTGGACATTACCCTTCCTGCTCACAACTTGAATGAGTGAAGATTTTATGAAATCTACATTATGTAACTAAAGCGGAAGAATACACATCGATAGCGAGGTAAATTCAGAGCGCGCTATGATTTACAGCTAACACTCGTGTGGTTCATGGTTTTAGGGAGGCACCGTTATCGATGGAACGACATAACTGAATAAAACAGATTTCCACAGTAGATCATGAATATTTCCAGTCAAATAATAATGTTAAAAACTTATCAACATAATTTCCATCATGTAAACCCCGCGGCACAAATTAGAAGATGTCATTACTTACGTCTACCTTAATCGTAGTAATCTAATAACGAAATGATCCCTGATTGCCTTATATGCGGCTGAACAGTCTCCTTAATATGCCAGTTACACTCGATACTGATGTGCTTATATCGGTTTGATGACAGTAAGCAGGTGAATATATTTTAGGTCTACAGTTGTGCCATTGACAACAACAAAACACCCTTGTCCAAATAAACTTGCAATTGTAGGCGTAGCGTCTTAACAGAATATGGAACCGAAATAGCACACGCTAGGCATTTCGGTAATGAGTGAAGAAGGGCTGGCATTAAATTTTCCACACTACCCAATCACGGCTGAGTGATATATTGAAAACAGCAAGCCTGATAAGGACTGCAATTCAATCTAAGCCGGTGTATAACGGGGCCATTCAAATAGTTCAGTTGATATTATCGATATTTGAGTCATTGTGTCCAAGTGCCACTGCCCTATAAGAACTGAGGAACAAAAGGCCACGGTCATGTAACACACTATAAAGTGCTCACGTTGGGCATGGTTCGACGATAAAAATGGCAATTATTCCCTCTCCGACACCAATACCGATTTTGCTACTGTATTTTCTCTGTTGCAGAAGACACTTTGTATTTCCTGCTCATGACAAACGCGAAATGTTGCAAGCGGTGAAAGCAGCATATTTGTGATTATTTTTTACACAAACTATCAATGAACCTCATCATTAGTAGTGGTGTAGTCATACTTCCTAGTTAAAGGACGTAATACGTTTCTAAAATGTGCACTTAGCGTTTATGTCATCTAACGAGATAGTATCTGCTTGAGCTATTGTATTATTGTATTGTACTAGAGCTATAAAGGCTCTTGGTTTCCGCAGCAATGGTTGTATTCACTCCGACAGCATGAAATGGCATGCCACTGGAAGTTTTGTTTCACCTGCACAAAACCACGTTTGAATAGTTAATACCACAGATTGGTCTGCTCACACCGATTTGAATAATAAGCTCAGCACTGTGTTAAAGCCTCGCAGATCATTCTTTGTACAAAGAATAGTCAGGATCTGTTCGTATCTTAAAGTCAGTGGCTACCAACCGTTGATCGACAAGCTATTCGTTTATTGGCTTACAGTGTAATGCGAATGGACAGATCAAATCAGTAAGGAAACATTTCGTTTTTATGGTTTTTGGATGGTTTATGTAGAATATGTTAGTGGGTTTATGTGACATTTAGTTACTCGTATGATTTCCTATCATTTTGTACCATTTTAGTCATACGATATAAACTCTAACATATATTGCTGACATGAAGAAGATATCACGAAGAAGATGTCAAAGTTGCGATATATATTGCCTCCTAAATGTGTACCTAAATGCCACTTAATCCCCTTCCAAAACGTAGGCAAAAGCGAGACAAGTATGCTATCATTGATCAATGTAAGTTTATCTCACGTTGGTTTGCTTATACCCTTATCACGCAAGGATGCAAATTATAGCGTAATTTCAAATTAATTAACCAATATCTCGAGCGCCTAATCATTGCTTGGTTGGTTTGTTTTTTATCCTTCAGATCTTTCCAAAATTAGGTCTCTCGTTATATCACCTGTGCGAAGTTGAGAGCAGTGTGTTAGGCGTATGCCCTTTAAACTCTTCATAGGTGGGTTTCATGTTTAATTTCAGCAGGTGTATCCGGTAGCAATTCGTCAGAAGCAGCCAGAAAAATGAGTACATCTGATACATATCATAAAGAGCGCTTTAGCACGTGGGAGTTGGCTGTAGTCTGCTATATGTGAGAGGGCGAACAATGTATCACGAAAATAATTTTGCAATAGACCGATATAAGTAAAAAAGATAATGGAAACGTTATCCATTGCATGATGAAACACTTGCATTTTTGCTAATGGAAGCTGATATGCCATTTTCCGAGAAGCTAGTCTGTGAATCCGGATACAGGTGATTGTTATGGATAGCCGGAAGCGGGCGAGGGACCTGATTGTTTTGTGATGCTGCGTAACAGATTAAAACTCGAGGTCGCTCATTAAATTTATTCAATATACGGGAACATGACAGAATATTTATCGCACAAGGCTTATATGTAATAATTATTTGTTAAGGCCGGAAAATAAATTCACCCAGATGGTCAACTAATATTATCTCAAACAATTTAATTAATTAATTATGGTAACTTAGCTCATCAGTGCTTGCTATTAAATAAGCAAACCTTCGTAAATTCATTCAAAGTAAACGCAAAACGTCATAAAGTTTAACACGGCATCAACGAAAACAACGAATATTGGTTGATATTCTCCTATCAGATTGTCTGATTCAGATCAACGTAAATCTAAAGCGGTTCAACCTTATCGAAATTGAATGAAGTTAGCTCAAAGCATCATTATGTGATCATGCTTACAGCAACATGAAGTTGCTTTGATTAAATGACAACTTATGTATACTGTGCGCACAGTGTGATCATTCATCAAGAAAATATCCTGCAACGCTTTCGTAACAGTGCAATGCTTACTGTTCACATTTTATGTCATTTTCAGGCCCCGTAAATCGATTTCATCTTTGTGAGCGGTATTCATGTAACAGTTCATGTAGATAATGCCGGACTGTTTGGTGCAACATACATCATGACGCTATCCTGATGGGTCGTATTTATATGTGTGACTGTTTTTATCGATCTTGCGGCAGCGTTTGCTACCTCTTAAGCTATTCATGTTAAGTGGCACCGCACCTGGGGAACGACATCTGGGGAACTTTATAATCATTGGCTATTCCAGGTCTCAATTCATGAATGCTCCCTTTGGGAAATTCGATTGATGGTGGACAATACGGAAAAGAGCGAACCAGTATATCAAACAAGTGGCGACGCCTGCAAACAGCTCCAATGAGGGATATGTTCCCTGGAGTAGCTATGTAATAAAAAAAGATCAGCAAAGCAATTGTCTCATGGACCAGCAGCGCATTCCTAATGACATGTTGGGAATGTTTCGGCATGTCAATGAGCAAAGAATAACATTACCGATTCCCTCCCCACATGGTTTATTGACGCACATAACGATAAATGTAGATCGTAATTGAAGCCCAATAATTGACACCATCCACAGATGTTTTGGTAATAATGGTTTTGCTATAAATTGTCGCCGTTTGTCGAATGTTATTTGCACATCATCAAGATATGATGGCAGGGACAATTTCGTGGAGGTAAGTGAGCTTTGCTCAAATGATAACAGTTTCCCGTCAGATAAAGTAGAAAGAATTGGTGCGATGATAGTCAAATTCACACTGGTCGATCTGGAACATGCGTAATGTGAGCCCTGGTATTTGATCTGTGGGTGCTTCCTGGGCGTCTTCACAAACGTGAGCAGACGCGTAGGTAACCTTTGTCCACCCACATATAAATATATGTTTCTACACATCAGATGTTATATATATATATATATATATATATACATATATATATATATATATATATATATATATATATATATATATATATATCTCTATATATATATATATATATATATGTGTATATATATATGTCTATATATATGTCTATATATATATATATATATATCCATATATATTTATGGGTATATATATATATATATGTATATATATATATATATATATATATATATATATATATATATATATATATATATATATATATATGTATATATGTACATATATTTATTGAATGACCAATTGTGTTGTCAGTAGCAAATACGTTTTGGACAGCAAAGCAGACAATATGGTATTGATTTGGGACCAATTGATACATTACTAAAATCACATAATGCGCGATCCGTACGGGAATGAACTAACAACCACGATGGATACAATTATCACCCTTTGTATATAAGGTTTATAATTAATGCAAATATACTTCTATACAATCAGCTGCCTTAGTGTGAGATAGTTACATACCTTTGTATAAAGGATGATTTGTATATCTCCAATTTATTGAGCAAGATATTGCTTATATATTGATCATATATTGAGTATGTGATTGTTATATGGCGAGAATTTCCTTGCTCTTGAGGCGTCGTTGCCGCTTCTGAGTAACAAATAAATTTCAATTGGTTGACTTGAAGGCAGTGTTATCATCGGTGACTACGTTGTACAGCTTTAGATTACCAGTTAACAATTCCACATTCAGGCCACATAACACCTGCTGAGGTGCATCAGTTCAGGGGAGATGATAGACATGTTAACTAACAGACTAACCCTCTCCAATGCATATTAAAAAGGCATGTATAAGGTACAAACCGTACAGACTGCAAAACATTTAAGCGCCCGCAGAACCGACCAAATGTTTATACATGCGTGCAAATAGGGTGCACGTCCACATTAATGGTGTTTTAACTTTGATTAACAATAGCAGTTGGAGAGGCTGGAGTGGTGGGGTAAACATAACAGACAACGAGCGTGTTGTGTATTAAACAGTTTTGAGAAAAAAAACCCGGTGCCGTGACAATCGTAGGGAAAGGGATTGCGTGAAAAGAAGACGGTAAGTAAAATTGAGACGGCCGGATTCTGAGTTTCGCAACATGTTGGGAGAGGATGTTAGGATATCAAGAAGGTGATGCTGCCAGCAGCGTAGCATTACATGAATGATGCACATATAATCTAGCTAGAAAAAGGGGCTGGTTTTACAAGGGGGGATATTCTGCAGTTTGCAACATCTGTAGTTGGTCCCGGCAAAACATTTCGTCGCTCTAGTACGCGACAGTTGATAGGTTGTGCAAAGAGGGAGAGTTATGTGGTATTTTGGCTAGCTATGTGGAATTGGGGCGAGGGAATGAATGGTATATAACCTAGAAATGGATTTTTAAGTTAAAGGTGGTGTGGAGTGGTGGTACAGTCGCGATAACTGAAGCCGGTTGCATGAATTGATATTTTAGCTGTTATAACCGAGGGTCACAGAGCTGGCTTATGAAATATCAGATCGCAATAATGACATCAGAACAAAGAACATAACATTTGTCAAGGAACTGTCAGCACGAGCTGTGCACTATCGTGATATAGTACAGCCCCTAGCACATAGTCATAGCCACAGAACAATAATTGTGGTTTACAGTCCATGATTCTTATATATATATATAATATATATCTATATATATATATAGATATGAGAGATATATATATATATCTATATATATATATATAGATATATATAGATATAGATATATATATATATATATATAGATTTATATCTATAGATATCTATATATATATATATATATATATATATATATATATTATATATATATATATATATATATATATTATATATATATATATATATTACCAATATATATAGCTATATTGTTTATGTATACATTTATATTTATATATGTGTATATATATACCAACTGATAGGCAAACGCACTACCACACGCTATATTTTTATCACCAACATACCATTTATCAATTTTATAATTATAGTTCATTAGCAAACATCCTCTTCAATGTGAGCAAACACGACACGCAGCTGTTAAAATGGTTTTGTAGCGTTGCGCATTGGCTATGCATTATTTTCATTGTTCCCGCAGCATTAAAGTTATTTATGTTGTAGGCCGTAGTTCTGATGATCGGGTTTGCATGAAAATGCTCATAAGGCTTTGAAAAAGCCTAAGCTTGAGCTTAAGTAGCAAAACATGTAGTAAATTCATGATCAGCTGCTTTGTTTTTTATTTTGTAGCTTATGCCTATATCATATTCTCTCTAATAGATAATGTACCTCTATCAGCTACGACATTTTATTGTCATCTAACATATAATTAACGTTGGATTCGAGGACAACTGGGGTAGTGGGGCTGGGTTGGGTAGTGCCACGCTATGACGTATGTAGCATCTCTATTCGCGAGGCCCGACCTTTCTGCTCACCGAAGAGAGAGCGCATTACCAATCGCATGTGGGTAGGTACCGGAACAAACTAAGCGAACTAGTGTCGTGGATGCATTCAGCTTAATTCAACGATTGCTGGACCCCATGCCAAGCCAGTATGCACCAGTATACTATTTGCAGCTATGTATTTGTATGATGGCGTCGTCATGATAACAAGAATGACAACTTCACCAGAGGCATTAACCAATGTAGAGTAAAATGAACTTCGGTCATGTTAGCGGAAATCACTCAAGTTTGCGGGGAGCAATAGGGGAAATGTTGGGGAGATGTGATGTGATATCAGACTGACGATATGATGACAAACTAAGTAAAAATAAAAATTAAGGCGTTTTCCACTTGAAATATGACGATGTTCTTCATCCTTCACTCAACAACACGCTACATAAGCTGCGCAAGAGATTTGCATGCTATCATTAATGTATCTCTCTGGTTTCGGTTCATTTTTTTTGTGATGTATCATTACCATGTTAGCATGCAAACGACTAATTCATAGCTGATGTTCGTGTTCTATTCCCTAATGGTCTCAGCTGTACGTTCGCCGGTTTACTAAGCATATACGAATATTTTATATATTATATTATCCTGATATTGATACATCCTTTCAGACGTTCAAAGCAATATAGACATAGGCATTATTCATAGGTGCTGTCAACCGCTGTGAATGGTTTCATATCCAATTTAATGAAGTCATACAGGCACTAACTGTCTCATGGAAAGACTTTGCAAGATATCGTTTGAGCATATCAATCATCATGACTTACGTGAGCCAATTAATCAAGTTATGATTATACGAGGTGACATTTGAACCTGTATAGCCACTATTCATGCATGATGTGACGGATATCCATCCACCGCTGGTGCATGACAGCTTCAGGCTCGGTATTGATTTTACGCAGTGTTAATTATGGATACATTCTTATAGAGCTAGCCTTTTTCGGAAAAAAATCATCCAACATGTCATGCGAACCATTTGTTGGCTTGCTATAGAAAAACACATTACATTCAAAATTCCTTTTTAAGGCTGGTAAAAAGATCCGCGCCACGCTACTTACAGGAACGTATTATTGTACAACAAATGACAAGGGATTTGATCTATGGACAAGATTCTGATATCAAATCTCCACTGTTATTGACAGTCTTATAAAGTGGCATACTAAAGCTAGTTTACCCCTTGACATAATAAGAAATTTGAAATATTAAATTACTTTTGTGGCTCGTGAAATAGCATGTATATGGTTTTTTGTGAGATGAAGAATACTGCAAAAATCGTATATGCAATGCGTGAGTTCGCTGCAGCACAGCTTAGTTTCAATTTATAAATTTTGCTTTTGCAGTTTTGGGGTTGTTAATATTGTAAATAGCTGTCAATCACATCATGCAAGATAAAGTCCGAGGATAAAGGGCGGTTTGATATTAATAGATATTTGTGAGTACAAATTATCCTCAACCAGCACGTTATGATGCCCTTCTCTCTATTTAACAACAACATACTAGAAGTGGGGATGTCTCTCAGCGCTCCATATCTACTATTATCTATTCCGTAGCGTCACCTCTGAAGCCTCCAAAAATTTAAACGATCAACTGTTCGGCATCAACCAAACAAGACTCATAGAGTCTGCTAGTTTTATATGTTAGTGGCGGTAGTCATGGTTCGTGTTGAATTGAGACAACCCCAGTCTAAATTGGCATGATATGTATATCTTTTACTCATAATAGCAATAGGTATACATCGGCTATTCTATGGTATCGTGACCCGTTTAAATGCAATACGTAGAGTGAGGATGTCGGTAAGCAGCAATTGTATTGAACCTTGTGACCTCTTGCAGTCCCAGACTGGTCCTATGATATTGGTGTTCCATTTAAATCCTTTAATTTATCAGATTCCACCCCTCAACTTACATAAATTATCAGTATGCTTTTTTTGACCGATATTATGCGGCGACATGGAAGCAACGTGTTTAATATTTAACGTCTATATGTGAGACGTTATCTGATATTAGCTATTCAGCATCATTCAGTGTGTTATTTTGCCTTGGATCAGTACATACGCAAGGAATTTGGCGCTATCAATGAACATAATGTTTGGCATCGGAGGACAATGAACTCATTGCTTGGTGATCACATGTGTAAAATTGTAGGACGATTCGCTTTTCTACTCCAGTTGTAATTTATAATACTTCATTAGTAATAGTATTATACACGAGTAATAGATGCAGTACATACTTGGCATTTTCGCCTTTAGTTTTATCCATTAACAGCAAATATATATGTGTCGTAATTGATTGAGATACAAAGCGGGGGATCTGTATCAGGCTTGGGGTTGTTGGTCCCACAACCTTTTAGTTCCATTAAGTTAGTGTTCATTGTGTCTTTTGTCGTGATTTGTCTTTGTTACTGATCAAAAGGCCAGGATATTTAGTACATACTTATATGAGATTAGACCTTTGCGTTGCATTAGGTTAATGCTCATTGTGTTTATTGTTGTGATATGGAGGATCTCGTAGCTCCCTTAATAATTGTAAGGCGGCAACGCGTGCATATTGTTTGCTTTAAATGCGATCATTTCAGCAGCCTCACCACAGCACCGTACATGCCTAGCGCGTAGTTCATGCTGTCGTTACCAAGCAGATGTAGACATATCTCAGGGCACGTCACAGGTAGGGCACTCGAGTCGCCGGTTCACACATGCTTATCAAAATGCTGTGATAATTATCAGTTCGAGGCAGTGGTTGCCTTCTGGAGTGATGGCGTGAGCTCTGTTCGAGTTTTCTTTGACGTGAATCACTGCTAGGAGCAATCAGTATATGTATAGCATTTCCAAGTAAGAATCAAAAATTGAACACATAATTCTACAAAGAACATTACAGTTGTCATTACACAAATGTGCTACAATTCAAATGTACACAATGGAATTTCAAAATATCGGTACAACCTGGCCTCCATGGTAGCAAAGACGTAGTGGACACTTTGGTGCGCAGAATATGACCAACTTGTGAAACGATTTGAGGCTCGAAGTCTGTTCTGATGAGGAGAGCCTGCCAATGTCGTTCAAGTGATGCTTGCTGGAAACTATCAATTCCAACTCAATGTGTGGCTTCGATTCCATTTATGGTTGACACATTTATCAACTCAATTTACATTACTTGATAAAGTAGTCCATAGGGGCATGGATTTCTCCTTTTTGACTCATTTAATTACACAACTCCTGAGGTAAATATTTCTATACAAGCATATAATTCAAAACTCTGTCGTCAGGGAATTGTCAGCCATCTATGTAATCAATACAATTAGTATGCTACAATTTCATTAATCATAGCCTTGAAGGATGTCAATGTTAACTAATTGACTTTGAAAAGACACATGGATACATGCAACGTAAGTAATCCCTGCCAAAGCATTTCATCAAATATAATAATGCAGTTGGTTTGTGGCACTGACCGAAACGTTTGCACCCTAAATGACAATTGAGAGCAAGCTTCATGGTCGCCAGTACTTGGGTGTGACACCTCTGTCTGTGATTCATCACTGTCACATGAGTTCTCTGTTCCCTCACCTGCCAAAACCATTTCATATACTACCTACATGACGAAAAACAGCTGAATTGGTATACTGACAATTTGGTGATGAATTCATTAACATCTAAACACCTATAAGCTGTTAAATCAGTACCATGAATGCGACAAACATCGATTAAAAACTCTTGGTGCCCGATCAATTTCATGGGTACGCGTCGAAGTAGAAAACATCACCCCTGTCACAAACGATCTAAAGTTGAGGGTCAGTACATGATGATAGAGGTCATGCTGTCTTCAGGGTAGGTCGGATCGGGCGATACGGTTAGTCCATCAGTCGTGTTGGCGCGATATAAACATGTCCATGTGTGAGGTATTCATTAGTCTAAGATCGATTTTTCTGAATGTCTCGCCGCATAACTAAACATATGACTTACTTTTTCGTTCCATAAATTCTTAATGATATAATGTCCTATCCAACGCTACATATAGCTACAATTCTAAATGGACCCTACTCTACTATAGCACACGGGCAAATCCTGCATTATGCATATCATTCCGGTATATTTCGGTGCTTTTGTTCTACTATAGGATTGCAACACAATTCTAAGCAGTACACCAGGATCTTACTCTATAAATATTAAACAATAAATGGCCACTATATTTCATGGAATGATTTGCCGGATTATATTAATTACACTTCACTAATGAGGCAAATGATTGTGACATTCATCAGTTTATATTTTAATAAGAGGATATGTTATCTCTTACCTTTTCAATATCATCTCGATAAATGTGAAACTACCAGGATAATGGAATTTCGCTTCTTGACTGTTGTGGCAGTATCATGGATACGAAACGCATTACAACGACAAGCAGTTAAGATTTAATGTGGGACAAACGATAGCTATCAAATTTACAAATAAAGCAAACGCGACATTTGAATGGCAAAAACGTGGCGTATTGAATAGATTAATGATGTTACCTACAGATAACTTCACAAGAAAGGAATCTGATGTAATAGTGTCAGTGTTGCTTGATATGTTAGGAGGCAAGAGGTCGTAGAGAAGTTGAGAGGACCAAATGTTTCTCAAGACTCATCATAACTCACAACAACACTCTTTATTCGTTGTTTGCGAATACCTGCGTAATTCACTGAAAGAGGTCATTAGATGCTATGTCGACGAAAGTGGCCATGACATGGTCTAATCTATGTTGAATTGACGGTAACTTATTAACAGAAGTTCGATGTATAGTATCGACTACAGGTTGGTTTACACTCTACAAAATCAATCGGCTTTTGTGGGGATAATATCTTGAATAAAGCTTTGATACATCCGCTCAACGGAATATTTTGTTACTGGTCTCTGAATCATGTGTCGTTTCAACTGTCATTATCACAAAATCTGTAGTCGACAGAGTTAGTGATTGCAATGATGTTGTTTTCAAATAGCAGTAATATAGATGAAATACATGGCTCGATAAAAGTCATCGCGCATTAATTAGCAGCAATAAACATTATCGTAAATCTGCTACATAAATATCTGTTATGCTACATAACTATATGTTGATGTCACTCCCCCGTATAAACATAATGACACGTAAGACTCATTACTGCAATCTGGATAATCGGGCTGTGGAACGATAGCAAAACAGAATAATGTCGAAAGGATTTATTGTGATGCAAAAACGCTATTGTGCTGATTAAGCAACATAAAAGGATATCACTGGCCCCAGCAGTAATTTTACTATTATCATTGGTGCTTATCTTATCAGATGAAACCAAAAACGTAAGAAATACTGCTGCAATCATATTCTAGTTTTCATTATGCGGTAGGATTATCATATATTGCACTTAATTGCCATTCGAATCCAATATGTAGCATACTCACACCATCTGCCGATGTGATGTAATATTGAGAACTGGTTGTTTAAGTCATGCACAACATTACGAATTTCATTTTATATAGGTCAAGATGATATTTCAAGATTGATACTTCAATAAAGGACCAGCATTATTGCAAGGACGTTTAGCTGTCATGTTCAGGACACACTTTCGATATACAGTATATTAAATGTAACCAAATGTTCTGTGAATTGCCGCTCATATCAGACACCCTAACTAAAGCTGCATGCACAACAAGAAAGCTTACGCAGCTTATTGGTTGCCAAAGTCGCGGTGGTTTTGTTGTGCAGACAAACTAATCATTTGTTTGGAAGAGCCCGAAAGCGAATCACGTTTTCCGATATAAAGTTTTGATGGCCATGCAATAAGGGTGGTAAATATGAGTGAGAAATTATTGTCATTATGTATTATCACGAAGCTATGGAGCAGCTAACAACATGTGGAAAACAATACATACATGCTTCCATTCGTCTGGCTAATGGTATTTTTAATTATTCTGCACTTATCACCACAATAACTTACAGTCATGAAGTTGATACGTCTCAGTAACAACGAGTTGTGCGAAGTAAGAATCATGGTAACTGCGTTTCAACTTGGTGTCAGTTGTTATCTAGCTTGCATCATTGATGCTGAAGAACGTAACTATGAAAACAGCGGCTCGTTTTGCGATCCTGGCATATATTATCTCTAGTAAGTCAACTGCATCTGACGAAAGTTGTAGAAATATATGTGATAATCTCGCACTCGATGTACCAACAAAAATAAGAAACGTAAGATAACGAAAAAGCTGTACACCATTCAACCTAAGGAAGCAGAACTGCTACGATATCAAGATATTTCGAATCGTACAATCGATCTTTTCGTTGTAGGATCCATCGATATATAATTCAGAACCCGGGGGAAATCGTGGTCGAATGATAAACTGATACTTGAACAGCAGTGTTGACACATGCATCAACATCACAATTTGAGAGCTTTGCAATCGCATATTAGACCTATTTAGTGGGCAGTACAGACATCATGCAACAAACAAATTAGCAGATAATAAACGACGACGCGCCCATTGCTGATGGACGCCCATTGCTGATAGACGGCCATTGCTGATAGACGCCAATTGCTGATGGACAAGCCATAGAGAAAATACTGATATGATAAGCCATTTTGAGAGCAATGCTATATATACGGCTATGTTGTTAAGATGATAGCATTCCATTATTATACAGATCCAGCCTTAAAGCGCACAAAGAAATGGTGACAGATGCGAATGAATATCAGTCCTTCGTTCTTCGACTTTCCATTATGTTTTCTTAGTATTTGGCTAATATAGCCTCTGCATAACGACCTGATTTAATATGTGTTTGTCAGAAAGGACATACTAACACTCAAAATTAGTATTCCTGGTCGAAAGCTTTTCTAGATATTATCAGCTGGTCATAGTAATGTTCTAAGATCATTTTACTATTCTCGGCCGCAACAGATATTAAAAAATCGATAGTTTCCCAAAATTGATCTCCAAACGCCGACTGATTTACTTGATGATAGTGGAGGGGAGGGGGAGTAGGTTACGAGGTGGTAAATTGGGGAGTTAGGCAAGTACCCAACAAGCATGAGCCTATTCGTACATAAAATTATTGTTAGTTGTAATTATGCACCGCCAATTTGTACCAATTTGACCTTGGCAATTTAAACGGGGCCGATTTGTACCACTGTGAATATTTTTTGAGCATGGGTACATTTGGATAAATAAGTTAATGAGCTACTTCATATTGTTAAAGGCTTGTAGTAGTTCAGTGGTTTTCCGTAAGAGCATGACGTCGTGCATTTACAAGTCATTTATCATGGCAATTGATTATCAAACTTGATGCATGGCGGCTGAAACTAAACACAAAGTGTCTCGTACACAACACGCAAGGTCCACAACGTCAACCAGCTGGTCATCGAATGTGTGGATGTTGCTACATATTAAGAAGCTGGAAACCGGTAAAGCATGCCAAACTTGCTATCACACTTTGTCGTTGGATATACTTTTGCTTGCGAGCATTAATCGGAAACTAGAACATCCTTTTTATTACGAATGTTCTTTGAGGCGAGATATCGAAGTATCTTTGTCCAGTTGCAGTGCTCTGATTGCAGCAATATCTGCCCCTGCTGTAATATCTACATAACTTTAGATTGTTGACAATTTATTATATTTCAGTAACACACTATTCATTGCATAAGCTACAACAGTACAACTAGTACAACATTTCTACTATATTACTATGTATATGGCACACTTACGAGTAGTTCCCGCTGCCGCTAAACACATTATGACATCACTGTGTTTGATTGACAAGATTGTTAAAATTATTCTGACTTTTTAGCGATCCTGCAATGCGAAATAGCAAGCGCTATGGACTGAAAGAAGAACTCGTTAGTCTTTGCATCAATCAATGCACCTAAAATCGTAATGGACGTCCGCCTGTCGTTGAAGCGCGATGTTTGACTGCCACTTTGGTTGCAGGTGTCTTGGCCATCTTCTGCAGAAGAGCCGTTCCATCTACTTATTGATTCAGGAGGTATATCAACCTCGATTTGCTTAGGCATGGCATAAAAAAAAGCTCTTTGTTCGAATTCGTGGTTTCAAATGGCTTCATTCTGGTTGATGTCTGAGCTGGACCTGGTCAGGACCATCAGTCTGTCATATATGTCCTAGGTTTTCTTTAGATCTACATTCTTGATTCATAATGTGGCTGCATGCAGACATGAACATCTTGTTTTGCTCGTTCTGTAATGGTGCCACTCGGCTTACATCTCCCTGTATTCGCTCTAATCGTGGTATTCATACGCTTTTGACCAAATGGGTTTCCATGTTTCAGTATTACTGCCTTGATCTTATCGATAACATCATACTCCTTCTTGGCAGCACTAGGCCAAACGTCGTGATGCTCTCTGGTTTTGCCAGCTTCCATGGCAAACTAACTCTTTTGCAACACGAGAGAGTTCTGGTATGACCATGACAAACCTCTGTCTAGCATTGGCATATTTCGAGAAGTCGACGAGTCGAGAATGAATATTTATCAGCTAGTTCAGATGCTCGCATGAATGGTCCGCCCCGATGGATACGAAGGGAATGTCATCCCCATGACTGCAATGTTACCAGCTTGCAGCTCTTCCAAGATGTTAAGATGATTTATTTTCATCACCAGGACTTTTCATCGCAGAACGAACCATGCTTTTTTCGCATGCCTGACGTCCTTGGATTTTTGTCCAAACAGGATTTCGTCAACTTTCTATAGAATGTAGATACGTGATATTCCAAGCCTTCTGGGCCAAGCATATTGATATATGGGGTTTTGATATCGTCCATTGGTAAATATATTTGGTTCTGTGTTTCGACATCAATAATGTTTATCAGCTGGAGCAGGCTTGAATGCTGTAGCAAGGGTTCTTTGCGCCCTGTTCAACTGGTGCTGACTTCTCGCTGACCATTAAAAACATGCTTCAGCAGGATTTGTGGTACCAAACATCAATTGAATGTGCAAAACCTTGTGAACTGAATATGTTCATGTTTTTTCAGCGTGTCATTATTTAATTTTTAACAGATTTATCAATTCATTATCCAGTGGACTTGTACGGAACCTCATGAATGATGTTGAAGAGCCAGATTTTGGTGGACCTGATTGGTCTTTGTTAGTTGTATTTGCAAAGCAACTACGATGATAGACTGTCTGATGTGTACAGAGTGTGTTCTTTGTACAGCTTTGCAGTCGTCGTCGGACCTCAACATAAGTGCCATCATGCGCACTGGCCTTCTCTTATAATATACCCAGCACACACTGGACGAAGTCAATCGGGGATGTTGCACCAACTTGTCAGCATCAGGCTGGCACAGCATGCACTGTTTCCAGCTGATAGACTCCTGACCTTGCCAAGTAGCCCCTTCCGTAGCTTGTGGTTTGTCACACATGTTTAGAGCCTGCAAAAAGGAACACAATGCACCACTACAATACAATCACCACCAACTTACATGTATGGCACCGTAAATTGTTTAACATACATAATATAGGCCAACTATGATAATCAGACCTCAAGATAAAACTACCTTTGTGGCTGGTGCTTAGTATGCCTAAAGACCAATTGGTCTTATGAAATTAGTAAGAATAAGCACATCATCAACGTTTTCATATTTCACTCAGCAAATGATGTATTTTCTGACGCGTAGTAACAAGCCACATCATTACATGTAATGAGGCGCATACTGCACCAACATAGGATACGGCGCGTGTATCTATCGGGTCATTTCCTTCAACCGCCTGGTGCAAATGCGTTATGATGACTGCACATTTTAAAACAACTGTGCAAAATTGAACTGTACAAAAGCATTTATAAACCTGCTATCTCTGCCAATATTAATCATGATAATAGCGTTAATTCACATTGTGGCCGCTGATATATATATATATATATATATATATATATATATATATATATATATATATATATATATATATATATATATATATATATATATATATATATATATATATATATATATATATATATATATATATATATATATATATATATATATATATATATATATATATATATATATATATATATATATATAATCTGTTGTATTGGCATTCGAAAGTATAATAATTTTCGTCAATCACTATACTATGTTGATATAATATTTGGCAAACCCCGTACGTAAGCGTAGGATGGATTTTAGTACATATTGTTGGCGTGTATCCTGCTACCTGCGTAAGGAGTAGCTGATCCGCCAGGTCATTTAAGGCCATTTAAAGTGTTAGATGATATTGCTTAGGGTTACAATAAATGATGTCATATTCAAAGATAGGCGTTAGGTGAGCCGCGCGGAGTTATTTTAATGTGAAAGCAGTGAAGACATAGACAAGTTGGCTTATATAATCGGCGTTGCTATTAAGTCGTGCGCAGCAATTCAGAGTATTGCCTTGACGACGCGTTGTGTTTAAAGACTACACTCACAATGTAACAGGTTTATTTCTGTCTTTATTTTCGTTATCATAATCAGTTACATGTTAAACGAACTAATTAGTCAATCTTTTTTGCTGTGACAATGATAATTTTTTTCATTTCAGTTGCTTAGCTGCATGAATACCAGGGAAAGGATAATAAATGCACGAATAAGAAATTTGAGTGTTTACAATAATGATACAGCAATAGCGACCGGCGACACTATAATTAGTTCCCTAAATGCTAGATATATATGGCTAGGTTTTTACTCCGGTGTGCTGCATTGTCGATAGCTCGTGCTACTCTGAATCTATAACGGTGCTAATATCCTCCCATCTTCGTATATTCATATCTTAGTATTCACTTTGGGCACATCGCCCCGTAAATATTACATGAAAATGACTAATTTGGTTCGATTTATTATCAACCCAAGGATAGACTAATGAGTTTTCTACGGCTTCGGAGTATAAATGCTTTCCAAAAAAATCCAACAGTCTGTGCGATCGACACTTATAATATAATTATCTACATGGTTAATACACATGCCTGAGACTGAGCATCTATCATAGATAATTTGTCAAAAAAATTCTGAACCAGATGTGAATTGCATATATTGTTTCAGGCCAGATACCTCTTGAGACTATGATCTATATATGCACGCCTTGTGTTATTAGTATAGTCCTAGATTACGAATAGTGCCATTTATATAGACCGCCTCTTTATAGCATATGACAAACAGAAGCAATTCATCCCATATTTCGATTAGTTTGTGAATAACGCTTTGTTCAATACGTCTGTAATACGTATCAAACGTTCTATCTAAAGCAATGTGACTTGTACATGAGAAATTCTCACAACCTGAAACGTTATTCATTTTTCACGATATTAACAGCCGAAACAGAGGCCTTACATCAATCATAGAAGCATGCAAATACAAAGTTTCAGCTTTTACAGAAATTACAAATGCCCGAATGACTTAATCGAAAAGTCAACATTGTAAATGTGGTTGGTTTTTTTCCCGCATATAATTACTTAACGCAAATATGCGCTGGTTAGGTAATCGCGTACATATATGAATACAATGGCGCATACAAGGATACGGAACATAGCTTTATCATTAAAACGCGGGTATTGCTGAAATAGCATGAACAATGGATACTTCGCTAGAAGCACAACAGGGAAAATGTAACACTACTACTATTTTGGCTGCTAAGAGCAGAGGAAATCGTAACGCCCTGTGTTATAGACAAAGGTCTCTTACATAAAACTGAGGTATCGCTTCAGCATGGCAACGATGATCTTGAACACATCATGGGTGGGGAATACAATGCAGAAACACTAAGGTACAAATCGTCTGTCTTCAGGTAACGCAAGTTCAGGCCCGCCTACTCCGATATTCATGGTGGGTCACCATAGCATTACAGTGATAATTCCTGGCGCTAGGTGGCCACGCGGTATAAATTATCTGGCGACTAGTTCAGCTGGCGTCTAATGCATTCCCGATAAATGGTCGAGCAATTTCCTAGTAACCATTACGCTGGCAATTGCACAATGTTTTAGGGTGGAATCAGATATAAAAAATTCCCCAGTGATATCTAAACATTTGTCTTCGACATGTGTGCTTCCCACCTATATAAAAAACGCATATAATATCAACACGACTGATAAGGTCCTCCCCAAAGCTACTTATAATGAACAAAAAATGGTATGTACTAAGCAGGAAGTTATTTGTTTGCGCGTGCCGAATCGGAATGGAGCAAATTCAAGCAATTGCTTGTACATTTTAACATAACCCTAAGGTCATTTGCTCAACGGCCGACTGCCGACTGTTATTGCTAATTGATGGTGTGAATTGTTTTATGTCGATATATGGCGTTTAGGTACTATATATATATATATATATATATATATATATATATATATATATATATATATATATATATATATATATATATATATATATATATATATATATATATATATATATATATATATATATATCTATATATATATATATATATATATATATCTATATATATCTATATATATATATATATATATCTATCTCTCTCTCTATATATATATATCTATCTCTATCTATATATATATATATATATATATACTATATACATAAAAAAGGTAAGCAATATGTTTAGTGACACATTGTGCACGTACACCTTGCTTGTTAGGTTCGGCAGTGCCTTGTGTTGGATAATATTGCTGTTGTCCTCAACACGGGGCTGTTTAACTGTAGCATACAATAGTGTCACTATCAAATTTAACTTCAGGTGGATTAAGAGCCCAGGTGTTCTGCCGCGTCATGGGATAGGGCAGGGATTGAATGTATTAGACCGCAGCCTGCAATCCTATCGGGAAATCTCTCACTGCAGCTGCTGCGGAGTAAAATAAATATCGAGACTCATAGAGTTAGCGTTGAAGGAAACACATATGCCCAACGCATCACTTTGACAGGTATATGCGGAATGTTGAGAGGCTATCAGGTGGTCAGAACGTGGGAAAATATGCCCCTTGCTGCGAAAAGCACATGCTTTTTCTGTTGTTCAAAATGTCATCTTTACTCATTTATCTACTGTACACGGCTGTTTCATTTCAGCGTTACGAGTAAATCCATCGTTTAAATAGTCACTACCTGTTTAGAACTCAGTCGAATGAGTTTAAGATGTGCGCGATGCGGTACTGACCAACATTGAAAACTTCATGGCACTCTTAATTGCGATTCTTAAGATAAATAAACAAATGGTTTTCCCCTATCGTTTATAGCTATGCGCACATCAAAACAAGTCGGCATTCCCCTCAAATACAATGGGGGCGATTACTGGAAATCATGCCATCATTAAAGAGATAAAACACGTGTCCTTCAAGAGCGACGAGAAAATCAAGTGCCATCTGTGCCAGAACCAGACTTCAATGGGTTAATTAATTCCTCTCATTTTGGTGCTACGCTCTCTGACAGATTCTCCCCATACTGTAGCAGCTTGTGTAAATAGCAAATTCGGGTAATCTTCAGGTTTACTTACGTGACCTGAATAGGTTTATTTTCAAGGCAGGGTTTTCTTTGGGGGCCTTTATTACTGAATGCGTTATAAGCAATATAGTCATCTTTAATTCCTAGAAAAATATCACTGCCCCTTCTCTCAATACTTAAATGCAAATAGCAAAATTAACATGTCAAGTTCGCCTAAATATCGTTGGCGTGATCGTTTGAAACGTTTAGATGTTTTGTGTATTTGTAGTTTTGGACAAAAGCTACAGCAATTTAACTTGCCTTGGAACATTTTCTAATCTGCCGGTTTAAATCAAAAATACCCAGCTACATACTTGCTGAGGTCCTTGCAGAGGATATAGAAAGGTCTACCCATCTATAGCCTCCCAATAAATATCAATATATGGTATTAATGTTCAATATCAAGTTGTCCCATTTGGTAGCAATAGTGGATGACTTACTCATTGGTAGAGGCCTCACCTCTAAAAGGGTCATAAATTTGATTAAGTTCAAATTTGGACGCCTCCAGCACATATTTGTTAAGGCAGTTTGCTAGAAACCAGAGATGGTTGTTGATGCAAGGCTGTTCCTCCACTATAGCCATCACTCTCTCCAAACTTCGGCAGAACACATTCTCTCTGGTTGTGTTCATTGGGATGCAGAGTCGACACCTAAAACTAAGTTAGAAGAATTAAAGATAAGACTGTCCTAATGATTTTATATTTGCGGCGGATAAAATGAATGTAAAAGGGAAATATTTGAAATACTACATGCCAAAATCTGTCAGCGATATCTGAGGGTAGAATGACAAAGCCAAAGTTTTTGTAGCCATTTTGTCAACATATCATTTTCAACTTACAGAATGTGTAAATTTATTAGGTAACTTGTACCGATTATTATTTGTACCATTTAACATAGCTCAATAACACTTGTTAAGGGTATTCGTTACTGACCATTCACATATTTTGTGGTTTCTGCATCTGAAGCAGATTACCGGTTTCATTTTTCGAGTCTGACTTGAATGATTCAACTCCCGCCCGTATTGGATTAAATAAATAGTCATTGACATCATTTGCCCCAGTGCCATGTAATGGGGTATTATAATCTTCATTAGAAGACGACATGACTTCATGTAAACAAGGTGTTATCTTAAACCCAAAAAATATATTTGCACTTAACTCGCTCTCTCTCGGTCAAATTCACTTGGACGCCGTGCAGTAAGAGTGATGTCACGCAACCTGCCCTCTAGCAGCAAAACGAGGCAAAATGGCATCGAGAAGATGGCTTCGTATTTTCTTCCGAGTGGGACATTATTGGTGGATTTTTATTGTTATGCATACCAATGCAGTGAGTTACGTGCCCCGTTTGGTAATGAGTTATTGATCTCTATTGTGAGAAATGATGAAAAACATTGCATTTGATTCGTTTGAGGAGATGAGGATGGC
>CM067343.1:14071311-14196311 GCA_034190875.2 Urechis unicinctus
ACAACTTTGGGGGAAAGTTAAATAAAAAGGAATAAAGTAAAATTGCAAAATTTTTTCCCTTGTTTTTAAACCCAAAAAAGCGTTGTAGACTTAATGAAGCAAACATATGATTCCATTATCAACATCATTGAGGGTATACTGAGCTAAATCAGCGAACCAACGGAATAGCACAGTTAACATATATTAAGCTATAAGATAACACTTTGCTCCATGAAGTCTTGTCAGGACCACCACAACGCGTTGGTGACTGCTGGTAGTAGTGGGCAAATAATGAGTGATCAACCATATTGCATTCGACGTCACATATCTGCAAGGCTGTTCAAAGGAGGCTTTGTTACGGAATTGTGTTGCCAATTTTGCACGGGTCCAATTGCCAAATATAGTGTAAAGTATTGGCAATACAGAGAGGTTTCGATTGCATATTCATGCGCATGGATAATCATATATAGAATTACGCCCAGTCAGAATATGTTTGTGCCCACCAATCTTGTTAGATGTGATAACTGCTACCGTGTCATGTACGCATAATGTCTGTGTCTGTGCATGATTTATCGCATTACTCCTCGGGCAGATACTTCGCTTTGTTGCTTAAACATTTGTTCATAATCTGTCCAGTTGAGGTTCAAATGCTCTGTACTATAGCATTATGAAATGCCGAAAGCATTAAATCTACAAAGCCACAGAAACATACCAAGTCAAATGGCTACAATAAATATTACTCACTTGTTTTTTGTAATCATGTTTGTGAAGTAATTTTCGTTTTAAGCTAAATTCGTGTCGCGGGTATCTGTTGTTCTTATTCGATACTATATATAAGACGTGCATCCGTTATAATTGATACCGTTGTTTCTTATCACATCCATTGACCGAACTGTATATCAAACTGCCTCATTCGCTCGTTCAGCTTTTTGTTGTTAGAATTGAGTAAATTTGGGTGTGTACTGTGTCTAACGACTTATGTGCGTTAGTTTAATTTTTATTATTGACTTTATGGATGACAATTTGGCTTTTTAAAGGATATTGAATTGTGAGATGCGACAGTTATTAGGAATTTGCGCTAGAATTGTACGTATTTAGCAATCGATCCGCCTGATGATATATTGGTCAAATAGCTCATTACAAATTATTTTTTTCGCAGATAGAATTGAGATTGATGAAGTCACAAAGACATTGGGGGAGCTTGTACGCTGGCAAAATAGTTGAAGTGTATACATTGGCGAGGCTTAATCTGTTTTATGGTTTGGTTTACCAAGTGGTGCACAACCACAACAAACCATTATGCAATGAAAAGATATACATGCGTCTCGGGTAATTGTTTCACTGCCTACCCCTTAACATCTTCGCGCATCCCCTCCACCATTTTTAAGTCAATACGTCGGCGTTTGATGATTTATCTTGGGAATGTAACGTAGTCTAAACAGTAGGATTTAAGCAGTTGTTGTGACCGGCAATTGTGGGCTTTGTCTACCTTTTTCAATATTACGTAGAGTGCGATTTTTGAAACAACGTAGGGGTTCCATACGAGTTAGAAACATACAACATCAGTGTTGATTTCCTTTTTCAGCTCCGCAGTGATAGTTCGAGACATAAGGGATATTCGCACACTTTGGCACCCAAGGTTCTTTAACGTCCCTCCCACTCCCCTATCCACAACGTCCCCAAAAGTAACCGAAAATCGAGGATTGACCCAAACCCTTTTGGCATCAACTTTAATTTTAAATAAAGAAACAATAATGGGTTATCAGGCAAGCATGTCGTTGTACGGAGTTGTGCAGGACCGTGCAGTTGTATCAAGCGTAATAACATATGTGTTGTAATTGAAAAATATTTACTATGATGTCAGCCTAAGACGGTATTGGTATTGATCACCCAGGCAAACAGACTGTAAGGTCTGTGGGTGTACTGCCATTTTAAAAAACACACTAAAATACCCTCACAGCGTTTTTTCAGTGCCGTCGGGTTAGAATCCTAACTAAAAATGTTGTTGATTTGGTTTTTATAGAGTTCGTTCATCTGGCTGACACTATAAATTATGGTGTAGTGTACTGCCAATTAATTAAACACAATATAAAAATATACACACAACGTTTTTCAATGCTGTCGGATCAAAATACTAATTGAAAGTTTTGTTCCTGAAACACTATTGGAGTTAGTTGATCTTGCTGACGCTAGCATTACTGAGTTGAAAAGCTAGTCGTTTTTAGCTCTTAAGCAGTCACGCATACACGAATCGATTGGATGAGTGTGAAAGACAATCGAGTGTATGGCATATGCCTCCGAGTCATTGTAGGACGGTATTCATCTTCAGGTTCCACACCTAGATACTTAGCTGGTAGTATTTGTGGTTCATATAGATAGTTGATTAGGATATTGAAATAGATCAGGAATTAGGATTGATTTCGGACAAACATCATATAAACAGTTAATCATCTCGTAAATCAAAAAACTAATGTATCGTGAACTCGCCAAGAGGTTTCACACAACATTGACTAAATGCGACGGAGTCGGTCGTATTTGTGTTTCTTGTGAATAGATGATTTGGAAATTGTGTGATGGATGGATTTTGGACAAACATCAGCTAAACGATTATTCATCTCTAAATCATAAAGCTAATGTATTATAAACTCGTCCGGAGGTTTTATATAACAATGACTTAATGCTCTGAAGCTGGACTGTTTTCGTCCTCCATCCGTATATCATTTGGCACACCAATTCCATTACAACAAAAAACATATATCGTACCTAAGTCCCTTATCAACCTGACACTGAACAGTAAGCTCGCCTTGTTTTATTGCACGTTTACCTTGGTAACGCGTCAGCGTGGTTATCAGTTTTAACGTAGATTTATATATATTTAAAATGATAGTTGCTTGAAATCTCGTTCAGTTAATCCGAAAAAGCAAAACACACATCATTCAGGGAATAGCTTGCTAATATTGCCTCTGGTAAGGTGGTGAATGCATAGAATGCGAAGTTATGGCACAAAGCAGGCGCAAGTATATAAAATAATGAGTTACGTTCCACTTAGCTCCAGTAAAGGATTCGTGGAGGGAGGGAGTTAGGGAGGGAGTTAGGGAGGGAGTTAGGGAGGGAGTTAGGGAGGGAGTTAGGGAGGGTAGGAGGGAGGGGTTAGGGAGGGAGAGAGGGAGAGAGGGAGGGAGAGAGGGAGGGAGGGAGAGGAGCGGAGGAGGGAGGGAGGGAGGGAGGGAGGGAGGGAGGGAGGGAGGGAGGGAGAGGGAGGGGGAGGGAGGGATAGGGAGGGAGGGAGGGAGGGAGGGAGGGAGGGAGGGAGGGAGGGAGGGAGGGAGGGAGGGAGGGAAGGAACACATACAAATAGGTAGGGTCAGGTGGGCAAAGTGTGGAGGGAATATGTTATCAATGAACCAATCAAACTTATTTAGTCACACTCAGATGCAGAGTACAAGTCACTTCACCGTGCGGGCGTGCAGAGAGTGTTATGCTGCCCCATACAGCACCCTTACGTATATTAGCCATATCTGGACCCTGTGAAGCCCGTGGCAGAACGTTGAACATGCACTACGGGCTTACGGGCTTCCGACGAGTCACAGTTACATACGGCTCTCAAGGCATGTGACAAAAACGTCGTACATGGGATGCTGCTTTACGGGTTTTCTATGAGCCACAGCCACACAAGAACCTTTAGCACCCGGTAGGTCTCATGTGACCTAGGCATTACAGCAAGACGTGAACACTGCTCTGAAATATTCACACAATATTATTCCTGTGTAACCCCATACAAGCCCCTGAACAAGTAAGCATCACCACCTGTGACTAAAATAGTCTAGCATATGACCAATTTGTCTTGCCACGTGTAAAAGAAGTCGAAAATCAGCAAGCGTATTACATTTGTGCGGGTATGAGTATTTGGCGTTTGCCTGAATCGACTGCATTTAAGTGTCAACGTATGAATCGGCTCATCAACTTAATGCGCGCATTTATTAGGTAACATCAATATTTGGATCAATTGCCAGCCTGGATAAAACTGTATGAAGGTTATCAACAGACAGCCGTACATTTCTCTTCTATTGAAAATCAGGTGTCAATATCCCGTATGCTGACTTGATCTGCACCCTTAACATGTAGAATCGAACATAAACGCAGCTATCTTATCAATGATTCTCTTTATACGAGCTATTCTAAAGTTTCATTGAGCACAGTCATACTTAGCATGCCAAGTCTTAATATGCTTCGGACTAGTTGGTTCCCTAACTAACCTAGCTCTGATCAGCCGCGTCATATCCCAAAGTATCTTGTAGCTGGCAGGGGTATAAGAAGTTAGCAATAATATTGCGTCGATAAGGTAACAATGCACAACAAAACCCGCTGCGCGAGGGTGGGAATTCCATGTACCAAACAGACTGTCATTTTCAATCACTCGTTTACTGAAATTCTTAATATGATATTGTCATTTGTTGCAAATTAAATAGAGCTAATTGGCTATCGTTGAACGACAAAGATCACGATTTCTCTCGCACAAACCATATTATTATGTGTTTCATCAACGGATGATTGCCATCACAGTTTTCTCAACTTGGATCCAACCTAAAACCTTTCCGTGACCCTTATCTAACTATGCTGTGACCGTCGTGATCTTTTTCTAACGGCCGCAATGTCTTATCAGTAATGCTAGCCAACAGATACAATGAAATCGTTATTCTAGCTGTGTTTAAATCAAATATGTGTCTAAAGCAGGGCAATGAATTTTACCTCGAAGGCAGTCTTGGCCTGACAAACAGCTAAGTATAACATCAGAACACTAGTGAGCACCAGCATTTGTAGACCATACCAACTGGGAAAAATGCTGGCCGCTTGGAGAAGAACGTTTTGGTCATGCAGGCAGTTGCTGTCTTTAGGCCAACCGCAACACATTAATTTAAGTAGGTTGCATATATATAATGATTAGCCGCTGGAGAGCTGGTTCCAAGGAGTGCAATAAACTAAACTTCACCTTCGGTTTTAGAGAGATTTTGTTTATTAAAGACGGCGCAGACTGAGCTTTTCAGTGATAAGTTTCATATGTAGACTAAAGGTACAGCTACGTGTAGCCGTTTCCCTATACAAAGTTGCACATATAGACCAAATAACACCTGTCGAGGTGCATCCGTTAAGGGGAGACGATAGACATATAAAGTAACGGACGCGCCTTCCTCTCAAATAAGACTGCAAAACATTTAAGCATCCACATAACTGCTAAAAGCCTCATGCATGCGTGCAAACAGGAAATATGATTACTGGTGGATTAAACTTTATAGGGTATCGCAGTTGGTAAATAGAGAGGTTGGAGCAACAGAGAAGAACCCAGCCAAAAGCTAGCTAGTTTTGTATTGAAGTCTTTCTTAGAAAAAGATGAGGTGCTATGACAATCTTAGGGAAAGTAATTACGTGAAAAGGTTTAGAAGTAAACGGAAGAAGATTATGAGACGCACATTGTTTTGCATTATGCTGGGAGAAGATGTCAGGATGTGAAGAAGACGATGTTGACTGCAGTGTTGCAAAAGATGGCAAAAGCGCTAAGAGTTAAGCAAGCAATGGTGACGAGTTTCTAACGGGTGATGTAAATATCTATGAGGCTGAAATCGGTACATACGTGTAAGGTTGATATGCGGTGCAAGTACGGACAGTAATGTCGTAGTTTGGGTACTTTGTATCCCGTTGGTAAAAGGTAAGAGATGGTATAACAGGCTGGAAGGTGTATTTATAGACCTAGCATATGGAGTGGTGGTAGAGTTGCTGGCTGCAGGGATAGGGCTGAGTTAAGACTTGGAACCCACATTTCCATATTGCAAATTATAGATTGTTATTATCTTCTTCTTTCTCCCATAAAATCACTCATTGAGCATTTTGACAGACACTGCAAAGTAAAGTAGTATATACCAACAGCTTAGTTTTAAGAAAAATAAGATTAATCATTTCAAGGACGTAATGTATCCGTCCTCTTTGTGAACCAACACGCGGCTGTTTAGTGGTTTTGTGGAGAGCGGCACAGGCAATATAGCAATTTCTAAGAAAGGAATTATTTAAGCTGCGGAAAAGTAATCTATATTGCGGGTCGTAATGAACACCTTAATCAGATTTCGCGAAATCTTAGGCCATGGTCCTAAGTAGCAATTACTAAGTTAATTCACGAGCAGCTGGTGAATTTAATTTGCCGATTACGTTCACATGACAGGCTCTCATAAAGATAATGCAGCTCAGGCGGATATCAAAATCATCTACAGAACTTGATTATCAACTAATAAATCATAAAACGATACGCAAATGATGCTGGCTAGGAGGACTTCGCGTAAACATCGTGGCAGGTGCACGAAGCAAATAACAAATGAAGTTGTAGATGTAGATGCATATACCGTAACGAAACGGGAGTCGTGGATGCGTGTACCAAATCTCATTACTACTTGGTGTTATTGTGTAGCTGCGGTTCTTTTCCAACTCATGAAATATAGCAAGTCTTTCTCACATCATACACAGTCAGACACAAACAGGTAATAAAAAACTCTGAAATATCACATTAAAAGGGTTCAGAAACTTGTGCTCATTGTTTAAGTAATTACCGGGGATATTCAATATGTTAGCTTGCTTGCGTAGTTGATATTTTCCCGTTGATTGTTGGGATATCCCTCTCCGATGAAATGTTAAAATTAACAAAGGTCTCTTTGAAGGCTCTTGTGACGATTGTCGGATATTTAGCCCGTTGCATATACCCGACCACCATGGCATTAAACCTCCTTAATTACTTAGTATTTCAAAAATTCCGACAGGATTTCCTACAGACATTGAGGCTAGGAAGCCTTGCCTTAAGATAGCAAATTATTTTCCCTCGTCATACAGTTGCCTAAAATATAGCTTACAATAAGACAAATCAACGGATACAGAATAAATCATCATGGTATGTTGTGTCATGAACAAAATATACCATAGAATCATTGTCGTTGTAAGTAATGTTCCATTATAAACCGGCAAGAACAACTATCTTTCTATTACAAGTGATTACAAGTCTATGCCTATATCCTTGGAGACACCAGCCATAACATTGCTTGATAGCTGTACGTGTTCTGGCTAGGTCGAGAGAAACAAACTGCGGATGTTGTCTATTCTTGAATTGACTAACCAACTCTTACACTAACCACGCTGTTCCAAATAAGTTATTACAGTAGCTCTTGACACACGTGATTCCTGTATTAGATTATCCAATTTCCAGAGAAAGGGACATGTAAAATACGATTATAATAAACATTTGCTATTTGACGCACGCATAAATTGTAATAAGCTTCCTGTCTCCATTGTTGACATTCACTTAATTCAGTGCTGTTTATATTGAAAGCAAACGGCATCTGTCATATCAAACCATAATTGTCATGTTTTAACTGTATTCAAAATGCTAGCATCAGGTTAGTCAGTGGCGCATTGCTATCTATAGCAGCGTTAAGTGAAACAAACCTACTTCTTCATGTTTGTTTCATCCCACGCGTGCAATCAAGATGCGTCACCCGTTTAATTCATACATAACAATCTGAAATTGCTTTCATTACTGGTCTCCGGTGAGATGATTGCGGAGTAACATTATCTTGCACTGTTTTCACCGAATCACGGGTTATTTAGTTCCATGTGGTGTTATAGTGTAATAATACCAGTTTAAGTAGCATTGTTGCTCACCATATATATGGGGCGGCACAGTTCCCGGAGTCAATAGCGGCACTGATCAACAATAGGCCCCCCAAGCATTTCAAAAGCTTCGAAAGTAATGACTACAATCACAATACCGGCTGGCTGATATGTACTGCACTCTATTGGGTTATTGATTCTACAAAGCTCTCTTTCATTTTAAAACAATCCCTTGCCGATCAAGCGATTAATAAACCCATATGTGTAGTGTATTTAAATTCGGGCTAACATATGTATCATAAAAACAACGAAAAGCAACTTGGCTAGCAACGAATGATTATGCGACAAAAAACCATTTTCTATCGTCAGCACTTAAAATTAAGACTTGGGATGATCTCCTTGGTGCGTACAGCCATCAACAGGGACATCGGTTCATACAGTGTCCTGATTCGCATCTATATTTGATCCGATGCTTTGCCCACAATAACGCGACCTTTGCACAATAGCTCCATTTTGGACGACGGCGATTCGTATTATGGCTCGTAAGTAGAAAACACAACTACAAAGACATACCGTATAATTACATCGTGGTTTGCACAATTAGGCTTACCATAAAGTAGTTTCGTTCTCCTTAACACGTGCTTTACATCGTTCCCCTTGTATACAACATGTACGATGAATTGCTATATTTTAACGGTATTTTCGGTGATGTAGATTATGTAAAGGCAGCAATAATCCAGAAATATCGAGATAAATCTAGAAATGTCTAGCAATGACTTTGTCTCTATCTACGCGGAATTATGAGTTGTATAGATGAGGCAAGTCGCTTTGAATTTGATCTGGTTACATAAAACGTTGTCATGTTCTTGGCCACGGCAGTAAGACAAAGTAAAAGGGCTGATGGAAATGGCATTTATGGATCATTAGGTGCATTGTAGTAGTATAATGAGTTCCCATATATGTATTTTAATAATCTTACAAGACATTATTCATATTACAGGACCGACAGCTAAAAAATCGATAAACATTCGTTATAGTGCATACTTCAATGCTTAGTAGGACGGCAGCCTAAGACGGTATCAGTATTGATGATCTGGGCAAAAATACCGTTAGGTCTGTAGGTGCAATGCAAATTAATTAAATACAGAACTAAAATACCTATACAAAGTTTTTCATTGCCGTCGGATTAGAATGTTGATTAAAACCTATGTTCTTGAAAAACTATTCGAGTTGGTTTTTAAAGAGTTCGTTGATCTGGCTGACGCAAGTATGACTGGGGAATTGAAAAGCTTTTCCTTTTTAGATCCTTAGTAGTCTTGTATAAAAGCACCACGAGAGCAATAGTTTATTGCACGATAAAACTGCACAACGCAAGAAAAAGCTAAAAAGATGACGATTGGCATCCGATGTTACGTAAATAACTGGCATGCTGATATGATATGCATATAACCATAACATTATTTCTATGGTACACGTGCGTCTTTATTTGCCGTGTTAACACATGCACTATCGTATGATAACGTTTATAGTGTACGGTATTGATTACTAGTTATCTTTGCCAGATATGTCAATTTGTATAAGCAAGAATGAATTATTTCATACTATGACAGCTGTGGTGCTGTGCGTTTCATTTGCCCATGTTCGCCGGTAAATTAGCAACAACCTAAATGTATTCTTTCTCGACTGGCGTTCTTCACGTTTGGTCACCTCTATTAGGTACAAGATCAAAGACCTCAGAAAATCGAGAGATGACGACAACATAAAACAATACTATTCCATAGTTGGAATACAAGCGGGTCCGAATAATTGATATGTGTTTAAGAAGGTAATAGAAGCACAACGCCATTGAAAAGGTGCACGTCAAACGTAAGCCATTAGCAGTAAGTGGAGATTTCATAGCTGAATTTCAAGGGCTGTAATATGTCTTTCTCAGCTCACTTTTATTTGAACTACGCATGTATGGTATAAAGCGTATGTATAAGAATGGTTTTTTTTCCGCATAATGAACGAATATAAAGGTCAAGAACGATAAATAAGAGCCAAAAACGCTATCGCATTTTTATAGCAACATAGCTCACCAATGCATGATGCTATAAGAGCAATACTTTTTTAAAGCAAACGCACATTCTTTTTTAAAGCAAGCGCAAAACGGTCATACAGCTTCGCGATCTCAACGAAAACCATAGTATACTGGTGATAAGCTCCTTACAGATTGTCTAATTTAGGCCACCGAATATCTAACTCGGATTAAACATATCGTAAGTAAAGGAAGCGGGAGCTTCAAAAA
The DNA here is from genome assembly GCA_034190875.2 of Urechis unicinctus. NCBI lineage: Eukaryota > Metazoa > Annelida > Polychaeta > Xenopneusta > Urechidae > Urechis > Urechis unicinctus. The sequence continues at coordinate 14,081,222 of CM067343.1, forward strand.
ATTCAGCTATAAGCATCGTTTTGCGGTAGTGCTAAGAGAAACATAAAGCATTCTGCTGTCAGAAGCGATGATAAAAACCCTTATCGATATTGGGTTGATAAATCGAAATTGGTTTAATTTATTGATGATATTTATTCAGTTGGTGCTCTTACAGACGAGACAACCCGTGATATTTTACCTTTAGTAAAACCTCGTTACTTCTCTCCGGTAATCGGTGCCTATTTGACGTACATAAAGGGGGCACTTAATCAATAAATCGACGTTTTCATGACGGTAGGTTGTCAACCCATAACGAGTAAGTAGAGGCTTGACATCAGCCTCAGTAACAGGGGTTGTCGCGATATGGCAAAACATTTGCGGGATATAGATAAAGGGATACCTTAACGGGGGTTGTTGCGATATAGACAGAACTTATTACATATGAAAGGGATCCTCTAATTGTAAGTTATCGACTTGCTTGTGTTGTACAACAGGCGCAGGAATGACTCAGCCTTTGCTGTACCACCACCATGCTAGTCCAAACGATCCGACACCACCGACAGCCAAGGGCACCCATGTATTTGTTGTTTGCCGTTGGCCAAAAGTGATGAGATGAAGGAGGCCTTTCTACGACAGCTGTTCCTGTAGGATGCGGGGAATAAGGCCTTTAAACTGTGGCTCAATCTTTGAGCATGGTCTTGGCCTCTTGGTGTTCACTCCGGGGCTTATCCTGTTTGGCTGATTGAGCTGTGGTGCCCTTCTGCCCTGTAGCAAACTGGTTGGATTTTTAGTGGGTTCACTTGCAAGCCTCTCTGTAGACATATGTGGATTTGCTGCCTATAGTACATTCAAAGCCTCTAACGATATTGTTGCTTACTAGTTTTTTGTCCATATTGACCGTCTTTGGCTACAGTTGAGACTGTGGTTAGCGGAGACACCGCAGCAGCAATGACAGCAGTCATGTTCGGCTCTGTGGGTTTATATCTTATATCTACGTCGAAGTCAAATATATTGGTGCACAAGCAAGGTCATAATGAGGAGCTCGACAACCGATCACAAGGCAGTTGTCAGTGTGGCCAGGAGCAAGATAGTTAAAGTGAACGTTAAACAAATCAGTCTGCGGATTTGACCGCATATACGGTAGGTTGATCAGTAGCAGTTTTGCATGCTTGGTCTATGCCAGTGGCTGGCTTACTGCGGCACGTTCCGGCCTATTTGGGCAACATCAATCTTATTCAGGGCGTCTTCAGACAAATCATGGTCCTTGGTGTGAATGAAAGCAAACCAGTGAGTCTGCTCACGCAAGTCCTTCAGCGCACAGTTGAACGCTTCGGTGAGGACCAGACATGGTGGCCACTTAAGGCTTTTTCTTGGTCAGTGCTTTTGTAGCTGAGTAGTCGTTAATAATGTAGGGATTTGGCTCACCCTAAAGCTTCTGGTAGAAAGCCCTTAAGTAGTCATAGAGCCGCTCACTAGGGTTACCAAGATGAAACTGGAGGATCACCCCGCACCCGCTCCTCGCCTTGTGGGTCTGGTTGAAACGCATGATAGAGCAGATGATTAACGAATGCTTGCAGGCGCCGAGGAAAGCGTCCTCAAGTAGCTCTACCATCAATACGGCATTTTCTACGTCCAGCCTGACCACAAACAATGGCTGTTCCAGAGCCGTCTGGAAAAGCAGAATGAACCTACCATCCTGAATATTAAGCTGTGCGTACGTACCACATACATATCGACGTTCAATGTGCAAGCCACATTAAAGTATCATTGCACATAGTGATACTTAGCATGCCAAATCTAGATATGTTTGGGACTATTTGGTTCTCTCAATAAAACAAGCCCCATCAGCCGCGCCTAATACCTCATTACCCGGCCGCTGGCTGTGTGTTTGTATTTGAGTAATAATAGTGCGTTGATGGGGTAACAAAGCACAACAAACTCCGCTGAGCTAACTGTCTGTCATTTTAAATCTCTCGTTCAATGAAATTCTTGATATAATAATTTCATTCGATATAAATTTGCAGTCAAGGCTCTGATATAGCTAATAGGCTATAGTCGAACGGCCAAGACCACGATTTTGATCACACGAACCATATTATGATGTATTTAATCAATTGATGTCTGCCATCACAGTTTTCCATACATTGCTCCCGCCCCAAACTTTTCATGCCATCAATCTAAACTATAACGGTTGAGACTGCTAAACATTAAAGCGGAATCAATAATTAGTATACATCACTGTTGTTTGGTATTGAAATATAAGACCAACCTTTTAATATTATTCTTGTGAATTCACTTCTGAATAATGTAGCAATATATGACAACATAAGCAGTGGTTAAAGTAGTCTTAAAAAATCATCTTGATAATCTGACGATATGAAGAATAAGAAACTTTGATTTATCCGTCATTGATTGAGAGAATTATAAATAGGAAATCACCTGTCAACAGCAGTCCATTTTATCCTTATAACTTTGTCCGATCTACTAATCATACACCAGAGCACAACAGAGACGTTAAAGAAGGTGATTAGTAGCTCTCTGGGTTAAGAGATGGACGTGCATTGTGTCTCTAAGCAGTAACTGTCGCTAATCTGATCACCGAGCCGTGTGCGCCCAGAGGCGGGCACATAAATCGCCGCAGGCCAGGCAACCGGTCTGTGTGTGCGACGGTCTCCGTTGCAGATCATTTCTACTTCAGCGTTCGCGTGTTCATTACAAGGTGTGACAATCTGACGTGTTGCTACCACAAAGCATAAAAATCTTCCTCATCCATTACCGTAGCGACATCATCTTCTTGAAACCTAACCAGTATACTTACATTCGAAGCCATATGGAACCATACCCCAATCGGACCAGTTTCTTTTGTGCTTGCAATACATTAATAAGATCAAGCAAGATAGACCAAGAGAGTGGTGCTCACGCTAAGTAATGGTCATCAGTCATGATCTCTTATCAGAAAATTTAGTATCGTTTGAGAAGAATAGCGGTTTACATTCTTGAAACCCGTTGGAGTGTGGTTTTACATCAGTCGTCTGACTAATTTGACAATGGCATCGATCAACTGGCACGTCTTTAACGATGCAGAACATATTGTTTACCTTTTCAATATCATCTCGTTAAATGTGAAATGACCAGGATAAGGGAATTTTGCTTCCAGACTGTTGTGGTATAATCATAGGTACGAAATGCAATACAACGACAAGCAGTTAAGACTTTGACTTAATGTGGGACAAGTGTCACCTAGAAATCGAAGACTGCAATATGTACAAATAAAGAAAACGCGACCATTGAATGGCAGAAACGCGGCGTATTGAATGGGTTCATGATGTTATCGACAGATGACTACTCAATAAAAGGATCAGATGTAATGGAAGTGTCAGTGTTGCTTGTTATGTTAGGAGACGAGATGGCGAAATGAAGTAGCGAGGACCAAATGTTTCTCAAGACTCGTTCTAACTCGCAACAACACTCTTAATTCGATGTTTGCAATTACCTGCGACGTCTAGCTATCATGGGGTCGCTTTGTACGACACACGATCGATGTATAGTATGGACTGCAGGGCGGTTTATACGCACAAAAATCAATCGGCTTTTTTGGGGGGTAGTATTTTGAAACATTCGCTCAACGGTATATTTTGTTACTGGTCTTAGAATCATGTGTCGCTTCAACTGTCACATCCACAAACATCTAGCTATCATGATTATTGACAGCTTGTTCGTACGCGAATAATTGTGATCATGCAACTGAAACATATCGGTGTATGATACCGAAATCAATTACACAACCGATACGTGGGGATTACTATTCGAGTTGCAGGACTGTAGTCGGCAGAATTGGTGATTGCAATGATGTTGATTACAAGAAGCACCACTATAGATGCGACAAATGGCTCGATGAAAAGTCATGCACATGCATTAGCAACGTTATCGTAAATATGCGGCATAACTATCGGTGTCGTGAGCTATTGTTGTCACTCCCCCAAACAAACATAATGAAAAGTGAGACTCATTACTGCAGTCTAGATTATCGGGCTGTGGGACGATAGCAAACCAGCATAATGTCAAAAGGATTTAATGTGATACAAAAACGCTTATGTGCTGATAAAGCAACGTAAAAGGGTATCATTGGCCCTAGCAGTCTTTCTACCATTATCATTGGTGCTTATCTTAGCAGATACAACCACATATGTTAGAAATACGGCTGCAATCATATTCTGGATTTCATTATGCGGAAGTTCTGCATGCAGCGGTCATGATGTTAACCAAGAACCGACGATGTAAACAGACATGAAGATTATATTGTATCAAAGACATGAATATCTCTACCATAGGGTACAAAGTCATATATCCTAGCAATTACCCAAATCCAAAATATCAGCCTTAGATATGCGTTACAAATCGCCTTCAATGTCGAATACGTGGTATGATGAGCTACAATTGTTAAGTAGCCACCCGCATCCAAAGCTGTCCTCGAACTGATAGGATTGGCTCGAGAGAGAGGGTGCGTTTTCGGAGAGGTCAGTTTAGATCTACCTATCAACAAAGCCATATCTCTCATCTTTTACCTAAATGCCAAGCAGCATTTTATCTGAATTTTGCCGAAAACCTTCATATATTCAAGTAATAAGGTATGTTGGATACCCCTCGTCTCACTCGCATGTTTGCGTATTCATTCGTCCGAATCTACAACTTCAAGCACAACAACATTGCCTTATATTGACAAGATTAATTTATAGTTCATGTAAGCTTAGTACAAGGTCTAGCGGCACACCTACAATAGTGAGCAACATGGTGACGAAAACCAGACACAAGAAGTAACAGGCCTTTTTAAAGTCCGATTCACAGAGCTGGCCACCTGAGACCTTACCGAGATATGTGGTTACAATGAATAACGTAAAAACCTTAGTCCTTTAAATATAAAACACCGGATATTATCTATGAACGTAATGTATGCCTGTATGAAATTCTCAAGGATACGCCGAGTTTGAAGATGGTGCTACCATTAATATGTTAACTAGGTTTGTATAGCTGGCTGGCCGTTCATTTTCCGGCTGCTAGCAATGGCCTTTCCTATATATTGCCATTTCCGTTAGAAATTGACAGCATGAGTACGGCAAACTGTTATATTCTTGGTCAATTACAGTCATTCGAGCCTGCTCACACAACGTTCTATTTTATTACGTATTTTCGCTTATTATTGTTGCTGATTTGCATTCAAATGTTGTCCTAAACAGCCGGCTGCTCGTGAATAAAAATATAACCACGTGCATCAAAGTCAACTACCAATATATATCGGCAAAATACGAGTGCAGTCCATGTTGTGACTGGGTCCCACTATTATGCGACGCAGCTTAACCAATGATTGCATTGTTTTGCATTTGTTTCGCCATTAACCGGTGTCCGAACTAACTACTGCCATTAATTAATCATTATTGCCATTGGAATTAGTTTGTCTGCGCGTTTGATATACGAATTAAAAAGGGTGCCGCATATATTAGTCACAATCAGCTGTATGCCACTGCTATCTTTAAGAGATATTCATGGCTGCTGATTCATAGATTCGGCAAAAGCGTGCACAATTATGAAAATGTGTGATTAATTTTTTACAATATTATTGCATAGTTGCATCAATACATTAAATATGATTGTCTTCTATTTCCTACATATTTTGTAAGACGGATCAGGTAGGGAACGCCTGATGTTTGATTCTGTCGTGGTAGCGTTAAATATGGAGTGCAGATTAATTGATAACATTCTTTGCATCTTTAGTCTCACGATATGACCGGATAAAGCCGCAACGAATCGCACATTGCAGTAATGTCAATGAGCTATAAATAGAGTAACGCCCAAGGTAAGTTATATTTCGAAGAGGCTGAGTGTATGATACGTTTTGCCTTATAATTCCATCGCTATGGTCAGCAGTGTTAAAAAGGTTAGTAGAAATTAGTTTAAGACTAGCGTTAATCCTTATCTCGACGACGCACGATGCTTTTCAGTCGTTTCTGCATTGTTTACGACCATAATTAGACCTGATTTTAACGAGAGAACAATGAACATGTTTTATGATAAACATACACTACCTTTGTAGCACATTGCAATTTCGTCGGTCAAAATAATTTGTTTGAAACTACTTCTGTCATTTAAATCAGATTATCACGCAGGACGCATTATTTGTGCAGCGTTTAAATATAGTTATCACAGTGAAGAAGGAAGCAATCCTGAATTACCTGATGTTTAGCAATTCCTCAAGTATAGTATTTTCACACGATATATGCTTTTCTCTTATATACAAAAAAATAAAAGAAAGAATGCATATTTTGGCGTTCAATTTTTGCCTTTCAGAGCAAATACGCTGCTCACAGTAAATCGATCTAATAATCCAATCATGCGTGAGTTTACTTTTGCGGCAAGTAAACCGTTATGTATATGTCCGAAACCACTCACCTGATCCCTATTCGAATATTTTTGTGAACATGTAACATTGTATTATCTTTTAAGATTAATGCCTTATGACTTCAAGTTCTCAGAAAACACTAATCTTAACTAAAACTTAATCCTCGATCTTATACCTAATTAATTACAAAAACGACTCCAACTAAGCTAAAAAAATGTTTATGGGGCCAGATTTGGTGGTGCAAGGATCTTGTACACAACTTTTTGTCATGGATTATCCTTATGTTTTTGAGGTTATTAAAAAACGTCGTCTGAAGAGTTTGTAATCGTACCGACAATACTTTTTCTAGTCGGAATAGAGCGTAAATGTCATCTCTAATGCAATAAGTAGCAGCGCGCGGGCTTACATGATGTATTTAGCAAGCTAGTAGTTTTTCGCTCTGCGACTGTAAGGCCGATAGGAACCGTCAACGGTCATTACCAAGATCCATAAATAACTAGAAGGTTTTGAAAGCTTACCCACGAGTGATGTTGCATTGTGGCCTAATGTTATGCAACACTCTTAATTTGCGATTGAAACCGGTTATGTCGGTAGGTATGGGAAACGGTTGATGTTACTTTGAAAACCTAGTTGGTAATGCAACATTAACCACGCATCAGCGCTTAAACTTTGAGGCACAGTCTAAGGGGAAGAAGTAGCAATAAAATGTAAGTGGTCTTACTTCTGATGCCCATGATCGGTCAAAGAATTGGACCATTGATTAACCTGTGGTAGGTCGTTGTGATTCGGTCATTTCACTATGTGTATGCAATGTAAGGGCATTCTTTACATCTACAACCCTAACATGAACACAAAGAGTAAAAATGTAGGTTTCTTGCCTGTCACGACCGCCATGACACTGTCTAAGAATGGTTTTGAACAGTCTTTATGAGTTTGACATATCAATGAAAACTTACATGATCAATTGTGTGACCATATATACGTAAACTGAATGCATTGAATTGCTATCAAGTTTGTTGGCTTGGCATTAGTTATCCCCATTAGACCCATTATTTATGCAACTTTTGAATACAAGATAAGATTTTAGGATTCTTGCTCTTGTCCAATATTATATAGTCACATCATAAACATATACATATGATAAGGATGAGCAATGGTAGAGTAGTAGAAATTCTTACAAGGCTCATCCTACCTATTCGCATATATCTTATGAAGCAAATGTTGTAATACTATATTGCGTTGATTGAACGGGCAAACATAAAGACAGATAGTAATTATATACACGGCGTAGTGGTATGCCACAGCCTGACCAGTTGCCATTTACCTGGGGTTACCATTAGTTACGTTGTTTTTAATTTCATAGTATGCATCGAATATTAATTCATTCCGCAATTTACGATTGGCAGTGTATGAATTCTCGATAAAAAAATGTATATATCACAAACATTGCATCAATGGGCGATCCATGTGACTTGATGCATGCGCGCATAGCATTAATTAGTACAATTTATAATGGCTACAACGTATGTAAAATTCGATATATTCAACTATGGTTACAGCACGTCCCCCGTGTCCGCAGAGTATGTGCAGCTGATTAATCTTGACAATAAAATGTTATGCATTTCGGATACCTTCGAAGAGATTGGTTCGCCTAAAAATGTGCCCCTGTCAGCACAATGTTAAACCAATGCCTACAAGGTATCTCGCTCGATGTGCCATTTTTGGATGTGAAATGTTCTTCCGAGCAGCTCATGCGAGTCACCTTGCCGTGATATGAGCGTGTCACAGACCTCGGTACTTATGGACGAGCATTCCAAGATTCTAGGAATTCTGCTTGCAATACATTGCTTCGTCACATTTGTATTGGATCAGTTAACATCACTTGATAACCACGGCTGCATCCACAATAGTAGCAATAAAGGAAGATAAATGAAGGCATACCTTACCTTGACGAATTGCAGATTCACCTTAACTGTATGGCAAAACATGTAGCTTCGCTTAAGTTGGAGGAAAGACCACAAAACTGCAATCATGTCCCTTGTTGATATTTCAAATTCTCATTCTATGCTCACGTTTGTTAAAGCTGTCATAGTAGACTTGTTCAGATGCACAAAACTAGCTAAATTGTATTGCTTTCGTTACGTTGCATGAAGACTGTTAACCAAGTATAATTGTATATGGGTTAAGTAAATTGTAGTTGTGTACGCAAGTACGTGTGTTTATGCGCTAGCATATCTATCTTCTCCCATATAATTAATGCACCTGGCTAGATGAAACATTAATATGCAACATGTCACTGTAAATGTGTTCTGTTATACATGGTATTTGGCGCCTACAAGACTAAAGATTAATTTAATTCTACGCATTAGCCACCATATAAGTGGAGAAACAAAGCCTTTGTTTCGGTCTCGGCAGGGATAAGATAGAGTGGTGTATTACTCAGGCATTGGTAAAAGCATGACATATCAATGTCAACGGGAAGCCCACAAATTACAAAGACTGGCCTTGTTCAACGTAGATGAACGGTAGTAGAATGCCAGGTCGTTTCGTTGAAATGACGTTTGGCATCCTGTTGATATATTTGCACTCTAGAATAACACACTCACGACCAAACGCCATAGTCTTGGCCAGGTAGGTCCGTAATCGAATTTATCGGTTAGTAAATGCTATCAGATCTATAATTACAGCCATCCTCGTACACGTCTACTTTTTACGAATTACATGATGCACTATGAATGAAGGAAAGCGAGGACCACGCATCATTTGGACGACCATTTCATGAATTGCTTCATACGTTGTCCTAGAGCACATAATATATTTAGAATGGCATCGGGCCACGGCAACGCTAAATTATCTGCTCATCGATTACATTCCCCTATTATGAGATTCTGATCGCTTCAATCATCAACGCTATCTAAGCATGACGATGTTCGTTGCACCAGTGGAGTTTTATACCAGCAAATTCTTTGCTTAGCATTGGCTCGGATATTAGCTTTTCAAAGGTTTAGAAGCTGCACCTGCGCATCTAACGATTATAGGCTGCTCAGCAAATGAACAAACTGGGCACTGCATTTTAATTGCAAGCGGGTTCGCATGCAAAGTTGATCAGGGATGCTTTTGACAAAATGTTATGTACGAGCACTGCTCGTTTTTAAAAGACCAGGCCGTGAATCGATTGGGCTGGTGGTGAACATAAATATGAATATCACAAAAGCAAATAGGTCGACACTTTTACGGTCCGAACCAGGGTAGCAATTTTAGTTTGCTGGTACGTTAGATTATGGAGATGAGTGGCACTTCAATTCGAATAATTTATATGTTTGCGGTCATTAGCATTATTTTCAGCCTAAAATGTCATTATATGCGCACTCTTGACGGATATAATCAACACAGTCCACGGACCTCTATGCCAGGTTATGAGTGATTCGTCACCTCCCTAACAATGATTCAAATTCCTACAACCTCATCGACGGGAGCTGGGCGGAGAGGCTGTGTATGAACAGCTAGCTATTACTGTACTGTCACTCCGTAACTTTGCGCAGTGTGGCTTCCCTGACGAAGAAGCACACCCTTGTCTGGTCGATCGATGCTAGGCTTATGTACATCTATTCACGGTTGTACCACTACACAACTGATCAAAAAGTATACGCGATATATATCATCAGTGGATACGCATTAGAAAGCTGCTACATGACAGTGTCCTAGAAAACAATGGCATGTTGGCAAGTTGATCGGTGATTTCGATGGAGTTATGTTACTGCATCAACATATAATGCTGGCTCAGCAGCATACTTTTTTAAGCTTGTGCATTGTGTAATTTATCTCCAATATTTCTGCAAAATTTAACTTAAATATTATCAGTTTGAATATATAGCATAAATCAAAACTTTAGATTTCATTAAGATAGAGGATGAATAATATACATTAACATCCTTTTGTTAGTTTTTGATGGTATAGTATATCAATACATTTGATAGATGTTTAGGATTTGAAAGCAACCACTGCCCGTAATCTCACGTTAATGCAGCATGAAGCGTACTGCCAATACGTGCTGTTGAACAAAGAACATCTAAAGCATTTAATATCAGGTGAAATAATCATTGTCGGTACCGTTCTGGAGTTGAGTGACAAATAATGAAATGACATCCAATCTGACGATATTGTATATCGAAGTATCATATAAATTTGCAACATGGCATTTAGTTGATATCATCGTCGTACTCTTTCATGCGTTCATAGCTAAAAATATTCGCTGGCTAAATTTCTACTTGTTTTAAAACAACCAGAATAAGCCACCTTCCTAATGCTTTACATTTATTATTTCTTTTCTCTTTTATATGTATGATGGTAAATCTATGTACGAGCCTCGTTTGAATGGCGGTTTGTGGGCTATGTCTAGCCAAAGAGTTTAACTTCTTTAACCATCAATGTTTGTGTATATCAGCACTGCTCCTATTCAGGGCCTCATCAATCACGTCAGGAATGAGCTGTATCTCTTGTTTTTGTCTTAGTACTGGACCGACATACTTAGCAATATTTTCGCTTTTATTCTTCCTTAGCTCCTCTCTGAGAACTATCTCAAATATTATGCCTTTGTTTACAATGCATCTGTCTGCGGAATCCGCGCATAGGAAGGGATTTTCGGGAACGTTCATCGATTATCCCTGAAAGTAATTTGTGACATTATGCTGTGTCTTTTTGAAGACTTACCTTAGCAGTGAAGGCGATGTCTCTGGCTTAACCGCTGGCACAGCGGCGGGTATCGGCTGCTGTGTACGACCGCCCATGACCGTAGGTATGGAGGTCTTGACCTGGTTTTCGCTAGAATATCTATTTTGCGGTACACCGACTAATATATATATATATATATATATATATATATATATATATATATATATATATATATATATATATATATATATATATATATATATATATATATATATATATATATATATATATATATATATATATATATATATATATATATATATATATATATATATATATATATATATATATATATAAATATATATATATATATGTATATATATATATATATATATATATATATATATATATACGTATTTAACTCAGCGCGTGTCAACGCCTCCAATCTGATTATTACCCAAGTTGAGTTGCATTATATGAGGTATATTTTAGAACTTAGCCAATTTCACTGTCCGCATCCACTGGTTGCTTTTTGACTTCACACCGCTGCTAATTAATATTTAAAACTTTAATATGAGCGTCGGTTAGACGCAACTAAGCCGTTCTGCCTTCAATCGGGAGGCAATCCTGTATTATCTGATGTTTAGCAATTAAATAAGTCTAGAAATTCTGCAATTTATATGCTTTTCTGTTATATACAATTTTCAAAATAAAACAAAAGTAGTGCATATGTGCCTTTCAGGACTTTGTAAACATAAAATCAATCTGAGTATCTCGTGCTAGTCTACTATCGTGGCAAGTGGACTGGTATGTATGTTTCGTTCCTGATTTGTGCAAACGTCCCTGACAGAGATAACCAATCTTTGCGCCTGATCCACTCAGCCCATTTGAATATATTTATCAAAATGTTTGATGGCACTATCGTTTTATAACGCATGCCTTCTTTGGATATGGCTTTGAGTTCTCGCAATGTACCTTAGCCAACTTAACATATCATTATTTGCTACTATCAGGCATTAAGGATTGTTGCATGGAATTTTCGCCTTCGCGCAGCTTTGCGCAGTTTTGTGCTGCATTACCCAATCGACGCATTCTTAACACTTAAATTCCAATACACCTGCCGTCGACCATCATAAATAGTATCTCATGCGCAAAAATTGTTTGATCAAAATATTTGTTTTCTACAGAATACAAAATCTATTTGTACAAATTAATGCGTAATGTTTTAAGTTCATTGATTTACTGTTCTTGCAAGCGCTTTATATTCCCATTACGCGTAGTAATTCACATTGATCTTATGCTGGACTTTGTATTTCGTGGAAGGTGCTGTTTATTTTTCCGAGTAGCACCATATTTCTCGTGTGGGGTACATAATAACATCACAGTAATACTAGTATCAGTTCAGTGATTACGTCTTGCTGTTGATTTGCAATACTTTTTATCGAGCCTTTGAGTATGGCGCTTGTGCCATAGTATTTAATATCACCCATATTGTGCGAAATGTGGCTTTGAATGGCCGTTTTAATTATCTTTATGCAATCACGTGCAACTGGCGTCGGATAGCTGGTTATGAGGCTATTGACCCCAGCGCATAGACACTCTATGTCCGAAGACTTGGTAGGACAAGATAATTGCTTGATTTGAACGCTGAATAACCCTGCCATGTGGCCTGTTTTATGTATTTTATGCCTGTTTTGAGGCAATTTCCTCGATATCTCAGTCTGCTAGCGCTATCACAGTTTATATTTATTCTGTTTGAGAAAAATGAATGAATCCTGTTCATAAACCTCGTGCTAAAAATGCTAAAAGCAGTGTTTGTCCGATGACTTTTAAGCTTATCATTCGACAATCTCAGTAAGATGTTCCTCGCATTTAATCAACGACGGTCAATTTCCGGCCAAAAAGTCTTACATATACGCCGTATACCATAACTATTCAGTCCTGTACTCGTATAATAAATCTGCTCAATTAACGGCGACGCTGCCCTCCACTTCTCACAGCTGCGAAAGTGATAATGCAGCCCTTGTGATCAGCTATTACATCCTCACTTACTGTTTATCGCTTACATATAATGTAGAACTGTCCATTGCCGTTGCAATTCTTCCGACCCGCCATTGCTTCGATTATGGAATAGCTCTATTTTATATCGTTCTTTTTGGTTTCGCTCGGCTCTTTGATCCTTTTTGATAGTCAATGTGGAATGAAATCCCAACGAATCGACATTGTGTAAGATGTGTCTGCTGTCCACCACGCATAATCGACAAAACGAGAATCATGTATGTGATAAGAGATAAGGCTGTGTGTTTGCTGCTCAGTTACGGGACAACATTCAGTGGAAAATAAAGCGCACCCTACCACAGCTGTCATAGTATGAAATCCCTCATTGTCGCGAATACACTAGGATAGATTGTAATCGATATAAGCTATCTAATACCGCATTTTAACGTAGTATGCATATAGACGTCTATCCAGACGAAAAGACACGTTATTTTTTTCAGTTATGAGCTACGTTCCAATTCTTTAACGCATTATTAGCTGGTAGAGTGATTTCCATGTGTAGTTTCGTGAGACGGCTTTAAAGCATCGAAGAATCTGGATCGACACTTATTTTATTCCCGTTTGCGCGTTACATCACCAAAATGCAATGGTCATTGAATAGCCAATTTAGACCTTACACTTGCTTACTCATCGACTAGGAAGCTGAGATCATCTGTTGAACGGCTGCAACCATGCATGCTTCTTGACTAAAGTTCACAAGACATATCATCCTGATTTCCACAGCAGGTTATTGTCTATACAAACGTGACGCATTTCCTGCAGTTTAGTGACTCATACAATCCTAACTTACATTTCATTCCTATTTGGGCGGTGTGATTGCTGTGATAATAGATATGGTGTGTTGAACAGGCCACAGGGTATGAATGATTGTATGGTAGTCATCCATTGGGATCATATCATTTCAATCAAAGCAAATCTTATTCATACAGCTTTCTGGGTCACCAGCAGTACCAAAGGGATCGTGCAATAAGTCACAGTAATGAAATCCTTTACACAGAGAGAGGTGATTTAATGGTTTGCTTAAGTTCTATGATGTTGCAGCCTGCATAAAAAACGGTTTATGTGTTAGATTCATAACTGCAACGCTTTTACGCACGAGGTAATTGATTTGTCAGGTAATCATATTTCATGAAGCACAAATTATGTTTCGTGACGGGAGTGCACTCAAATTACGACATGTTTGATTGGAGCGTAGCGCAATATGCAAACCATAATACAACCCCTGACAAACATTATGCTTGAAAAGGCTCGTTAATAAATAACCTGCTTCAATTTGATCCCATACACTTTAAAATTGATAATTAATCGTAATTCAATTTTTTCATAAGTTTTTTTAATGCACCAATCAGAAGTGCTTTACAGCGTGCTATGCTGGCCGTCATAACCCATCATTTCTCCTTCGTTGGCAATTCTAGGTACAAACAGTCTTCATCGTTAACACAATTATCTGGATAACACTTTGTGGGGCAATTACATAGCTTCAGCATATCATTTTTGCGAATATTAACTATGAAGTAGGGGCATATATCATTTTTTATATTCTATATATACCAAACCATGGAAAGGAAGTGATAACATACTGACTCGCCTGGAACTGAAAGCCATAGAACTACAAGCATGTTGATCAATGGTTGGTTGCCCCGAGATCAGATTTGATTCACTATTGCTTATATTGTTCATCACAAGCAATTACAGTTCAGGCTGTAAAGCATTGCTGAGTATTTGGTCCAAATCAGTTTGAACAGAGTAATCAAATCACATATGGGGTAATATCGTTCCTCTGTGCCGATGACAAAAACCGCTCGCGACATATATATCGCTTCCCTATAAAGCGGTACACATCATTGCGTGAAACATGACATTTTGCAATTGCAAAATATAAATATATATATATATACATATATATATATATATATATATATATATATATAGATATATATATATATATATATATATATATATATATTTATAAATAATATATATATAATATATATATATAATATAATATATATATATATATATATATATATATACATATATATATATATATATACACACATTTATTTATATATATTCATACATATATTTTGTATATATATATATTTATTTAAATGCATTTATATATATACAGATGAATATTATAATATACATAAATATATAATCATATTCATATATATATTCATATATGTATATTTATCTATATAACAAAATTAACTTATATGCTTATATATAGACATATATATGTGTATATATATATATATATATATATATATATATAAATATACATATATGGATAATATATAAATACATAATATCTAATTTGATAGTAGATAAAATACTAACAAGATGAGACGGTTGCTTCATGACTGCGTCTGGGCAAATTAAGTCAATGATCACTTGACCAAGAACGAATTTTGATCGCCACACCTTGTCTGGCTTAATGCAATCGAATGCCTCAATAATTTATTGAAATAATAAGTAAAAGTATATAAATATATATATATATATATATATATATATATATATATATATATATATATATACTGGTAAAAGCATATATATGTATATGAATATATATATATACATATACATATATATATATTTATGTATATACATATCTATATATACATATATATATATATTTATATATGTACATATATATATTTTGATATATGTGTATATATATTTATATAAATATATATATATATATAAATATGTATATATATATATATATGTATATATATAAATATCTATATTTATATTATATGTCTCTCTATATATATATATATATATATATATATATATCTCCCTGTATATATATCTACATGTATCTCTCTATATATATATATATCTCTCTCTCTATATATATCTATATCTATCTCTCTATCTATCTATCTATATATATCTCTCTCTCTCTATATCTCTCTCTATATAATCTATATCTATATATCTATATATACATATATATATATCTATATACTTTCAATTGCAACCATTTTGGACAATATCGACAAAACCGACCATTTTGGGTCATTCGATTATTTCACTTTTTAGAGCTTAAATTGTGTGACATCGCGGATGCAAAATCTTATACATCTGCAGTGAACAGCTCTGAGTTAATATCTTCATTCAAAACTTATTTTAGAAGAGTATAAAAATTTTAGGCCAAAATGGTTGTACCAAAATAGTCGTGATAGTTTTGTCATGCAAAAAACCAACCATTTTGGAACTTTTTATAAAAAACCAACCATATTGGCCATTTCATATAACCAAACATTTTGGCCATTTCATATATCCAACCATATTGGCCATTGAATTATACAAATGAGTTGGCCAGCCCTTTTTACCTTCCGATATTACCAACCATTATTATCCCAACCAACCTACTACTTACAGACCATCGTTTATACAACCTTGGCTTGGGTTACAAAGTCCATGAAACCATAAACGACTTAAATTAAATTCCTACAAACAAGCTTACACAAACTGAATTGCGCGTTTTCAGGTCTTTCGAGATCCGAAATAAACTTTTTTCGATTTCTCATTTTTTATATATAATTTTAACTGTACATTGACAATATTCAACGACCCATGAAGAAAATAGTGAAGTTAAATTTTCGGCGCGATTCCACGAAATACTGACGCCATGTCTTGCTCCGAAAAGTTCCGAACCTTGCCGAGTGGCAGATGTACCCGGGGAACGGAGAAAATATGCATAAAAGTCACCTATTTTGAAGAAAAGGGAGTTCTTCAACGTACCCGTTATTAATTTGGATACAATTTTATACTTAGGTACTGCGAGTTTTAACAAGAATTAGTGATACTTAACATTCTGAAGATTGTCGTCTCTAATATTGCAGCACGGAAGATTCCAAGTCAAAATTGCACGTGGGTCATATATTTTAACGTATTTATATTCCGACTCATGCATAATTAAACTTTCATCATTGATTTTATTTCTGTAACTATTATACATATCGATGGCTTTGGGCAGCTTAATGTTATTTAACCACTATGAACACTGTAATCTGTCTGTCAACGATGTTGGACAACATCCCTCGTCCCTTCAATCGGGAGAGTCCAAACAGCTGTCACTATTTATCTCCGTGCGACATGGCGACAGTCTTGCTGCACATGGCCAAAGTTGCAAAATCCGCTTAAATTTGGTGCAACAAAAACAACAAGGTGATAATCTTAAATCAGTTCCAATTAAATGAAAGAAAAAGTGTTATATAGTAAATGAAAGGCTGAAGCTATTTGGGTGTCTCCCAAATCGATCGGGTTGACAGACTTCGGTGAAGTTCTGAGCAGCATCACTTAGCCGTTAGCGTTATGAACCCAGTCCTGGCTCTTATAATATACGTTTCAATGATTTATTTTCGTATTGTTAAATATTTAACTGCAATCATGCAAGCCAGCAGAGAAGTTTAGGCAACGTATCAAAGTATGTGCATGTCATATAATGATGTGTCCAACTGCATATGTTCATGCATCTATTCACAATTTGCTTCATCGAGTGTTAAACTGACCTCCAATTGATTCATTGTGGATTCTTTATTACATGTTTCATCTGTTCATTTGACAGAGCATCATTGTCTTGTCTGACATTAGATTTATTTTGAGAATTTAACTGAATCCCATCTTTCAGAGTGAATGATATAAATCCCCTCAGGACACGATTAAAACATGGATTTAACGATCTTTAAGTTTTAAATATATCACCTTTATTCAGTTTGCCACATAATAACATGTAGTTACAAATTGGAAAAAAACCCAAAGAGGCATCGGCATGCAATTTTCTGAAGGATTTGTTAAGGTAGACCTAAGGCAGAAGATGATTTTGTTTTGTTTATGAGTAAACTTTGATTGCTGTTCACTTGCCTATCTAGGGTCACTTAAATTCTACAAAAAATGTATCCACAATATAGGCATTCAGAGTTGATTCGGCTGAATAAATTGACTTAAATAGACTGAATGTATTGACCTCATAAGGGTTAACAATATACAGAAATCAATGATCAGGATATCATTATCAAGCAAAGCATATCTACAGAAAAATTTGAACATGATCAGCAGGGACTACGAGGACAGCAGTGTCTTATGTCGCACTATCAGTAATAGACTTTCAAGAGGTCCAGCCTTGGTGGGTTTCCATAAGGACACAATTAGAGAATCCATACAACAGCTTGTCCATATGATTCAGCAAAAGATGATTCTCCTGCTGTGCCCCAGCTATAGTTGCATATTCTGTTACACACATAAAATTAACTTGTCAAACTGTCTATCAGTTTTATATCATAAGAAACAAAGGAAGTCTATGTAATACATTACACAACATTAATTCTTGCCAACCTGATAAGGTTGATCATCAATACACATGTCACATGGATCAATCTCTTGTTATTAAGTACAGGAAGTAAAAACTTATACTCTCTCATGTTGATTCTGTGACAAAACATTCACCAGATGTTCAGAATAAGTCTAGAGTTCAGTCTTCAGCAACAGGGCTGGAAATTAACTAAAATGACCACCCGTCCTGACCTGTCCCGATGACGGGTGGCCATTTTAGATGTTAACCGGCCTCAAGAAATTTTACACCTTCAAACAAAAAAGATGCCATGTTAGGCGAACCCTAGTTTGGTTACATACTAGGCTGGTGATAAGAACCCCAAGTCAGTGTCACGATTAGTTGTTGATAAGATCCCTAGGTCAGTGACATACTGGGATGGTGATAAGAACCCCAGGTCAGTGTCACGATGAGTTGGTGATAAGTACCCCAGGTCAGTGACATACTGGGCTGGTGATAAGAACCCCTGGTCAGTGTCACGATGGGCTGGTAATAAAGAGAATATAGAGAATCTCAGGTCTGTGTCATGCTGGGCTGGTGATGAAGAGTTGATATGAATTGCAGATAAATACAGAGCAGATTAAGTGTACATTAATGTGACACTGTACACCGGTGCATACATCATAACTGCAGGACCATCAATTAGGACCAGGTGGAGCTTAACAGTCTTCCTGGGTAAACAGAATCTCTGATAAAATTCTTCTACTTAAACTGACTGATGACCCAAACTCACACACAACCAATACAGGTAATACTCATTGTTTTGGTCATTTTTGTCATTCTGATGGTTTTATGACAATTAGACAAAACATTAGACTTAAAAGTCTTTTTAAGCACCAGTGATTGATATATCTCAACAGGATATAATAAAAAGAGAAGCCAAAACATTTGTAAACAGTAGTGAAGCCAAAACATTAATGAAGCCACAACATCGATGAAGCCACAGCATTGACAAAGCCACAACACTGGTGAAGCCAAACAATTGGTGAAGTCACAACACTGTTGCAGCCACAACATTGGTAAAGCCAAAATATTCATGAAGCCACAACAGTGGTGAAGCCACAATATTGGTGAAACCACAACATTGGTGAAGCCACAGTTTTTATGAAGCCACAGTATTGGGGAAGCCACAATAATGGTAAAGCCACAACATTACTGATGCCACAGTGTTTTTGTGAAGCCACAATATTGGTGAAGTCACAATATTGATGAAGCCACAAT
Organism: Urechis unicinctus; assembly: GCA_034190875.2. Lineage (NCBI taxonomy): Eukaryota > Metazoa > Annelida > Polychaeta > Xenopneusta > Urechidae > Urechis > Urechis unicinctus. Next base: position 14,100,892 of record CM067343.1, read on the forward strand.
ATCATTGAATCCACAACACTGGTGAAGCCACAAGTTTGGTGAAGCCGCAACAATGTTGAAACCATTACACTGATGAAGCCACAACACTGGTGAAACCACAACATTGGTGAAGGTACAACATTGGTGAAAACACAACACTGGTGAAGCCACTTCATTGTTGATAACACAGTATTGGTGAAGCCCAAAAATTGGTAAAGCCAAAATATTGATGAAGCCACAACATTGGTGTAGCCACAGTATTGGTGAAGCCACAGTATTGGTGAAACCACAACATTGGTGAAGCCAAAGTATTGGTGAAGCCACAGTATTGATGAAGCCACAGTATTGGAGAAGCCACAACATTTGTGAAGCCACAGTATTGGTGAAGTCATAATATAGATGAAGCCACTTTTAATTCAATCCAAACCACTGGTGAAGCCGCAACAATGTTGAAGCCAAAATATTGAAGAAGCCACAATATTGATGAAACCACAACACTGGTGAAGCCACAACAATGATGAAGCCAAAATATTGATGAAGCCACAGTATTGGTGAAGCTACAACATTGGTGAAACCACCACAATGTAGAAGCCAAAATATTGATGAAGCCAAAATATTGATGAAGCCACAATATTGATGAAGCCACAGTATTAGTGAAGCTACAACATTGGTGAAAGCACAACACTGGTGAAGCCACAAACTTGGTGAAGCCGCAATCTTGGTGATGCCAAAATATTGGTAAAGCCACAACACTGGTGCAGCCACAACACTGGTGAAGCCTCAACAATGATGAAGCCAAAATATTGATGAAGCCACAGTATTGGTGAAGCTACAACATTGGTGAAAACACAACACTGGTGAAGCCACTTCATTGTTGATACCACAGTATTGGAGAAGCCAAAACAATGGTAAAGCCACAACACTGGTGAAGCCGCAACATTGGTGAAGCCAAAATATTGATGAAGCCATAACATTGATGAAGCCACAACACTGGGGAAGTCACAACATTTGGTGAAGCCAAAATATTGGTGTAGCCACAGTATTGGTGAAGCCACAGTATTGGTGAAACCACAACATTGGTGAAGCCATAACATTGATGAAGCCACAACACTGGGGAAGTCACAACATTTGGTGAAGCCAAAATATTGGTGTAGCCACAGTATTGGTGAAGCCACAGTATTGGTGAAACCACAACATTGGTGAAGCCATAACTTTGTTGAAGCCACAACACTGGTGAACCACAACAATGTTGAAGCCAAAATATTGATGAAGCCAAAATATTGATGAAGCCATTACACTGATGAAGCCACAACACTGGTGAAGCCACAGTATTGGTGTAGTCACAACATTGGTGAAGCCACAGTATTGGTGAAGCTGGAATATTGGTGAAGTCATAATACTGATGAAGCAACAATATCATTGAATCCACAACACTGGTGAAGCCGCAAAAATGTTGAAGCCACAACACTGGTGAAGCCACAATAATGTTGAAGCCAAAATATTGATGAAGCCACAATATTGATGAAGCCACAGTATTGGAGAATCCACAACATTGGTGAAGCCACAGTATTGGTGAAGCCGCAATATTGGTGAAGTCATAATATTAATAAAGCCACAGTATAATTCAATACTCAACTTTGGTGAAGCCGCAACAATGTTGAAGCCACAACACTGATGAACCACAACAATGTTGAAGCCAAAATATTGATGAAGCCACAATATTGATGAAGCCACAGTATTGGAGAAGCCACAACATTGGTGAAGCCACAGTATTGGTGAAGCCGCAATATTGGTGAAGTCATAATATTAATAAAGCCACAGTATAATTCAATACACAACTTTGGCGAAGCCGCAAAATGTTAAAGCCTCAACACTGATGAACCACAACAATGTTGAAGCCAAAATATTGATGAAGCCACAATATTGATGAAGCCACAGTATTGGAGAAGCCACAACATTGGTGAAGCCAAAATATTGCTGAAGCCATTACACTGATGAAGCCACAACACTGGTGAGGCCACAACATTGGTGAAGCCACAGTATTGGAGAGGCCACAGTATTGGAGAAGCCACAATATTAATGAAGCCATAGTACTGGTGAAGCCACAACACTGGTTAAACCCCCACAATGTAGAAGCCAAAATATTGATGAAGCCACAATATAGATGAAGCCACGGTATTGGTGAAGCTACAACATTGGTTAAACCACCACAATGTAGAAGCCAAAATATTGATGAAGCCAAAATATTGATGAAGCCACAATATTAATGAAGCCACAGTATTAGTGAAGCTACAACATTGGTGAAAGCACAACACTGGTGAAGCCACAAACTTGGTGAAGCCACAATCTTGGTGATGCCAAAATTTTGGTAAAGCCACAACACTGGTGCAGCCACAACACTGGTGAAGCCTCAACAATGATGAAGCCAAAATATTGATGAAGCCACAGTGTTGGTGAAGCTACAACATTGGTGAAAACACAACACTGGTGAAGCCACTTCATTGTTGATACCACAGTATTGGAGAAGCCAAAACAATGGTAAAGCCGCAACACTGGTGAAGCCGCAACATTTGGTGAAGCCAAAATATTGGTGTAGCCACAGTATTGGTGAAGCCACAGCATTGGTGAAACCACAACATTGGTGAAGCCATAACATTGATGAAGCCACAACACTGGGGAAGTCACAACATTTGGTGAAGCCAAAATATTGGTGTAGCCACAGTATTGGTGAAGCCACAGTATTGGTGAAACCACAACTTTGGTGAAGCCATAACATTGATGAAGCCACAACACTAGGGAAGTCACTACATTTGGTGAAGCCAAAATATTGGTATAGCCACAGTATTGGTGAAGCCACAGTATTAGTGAAACCACAACACTGGTGTAGCCACAGTTTTGGTGAAACCACAACATTGGTGAAACCACTGTATTGGTGAAGCCACAATATTGGTGAAACCACAATATTGATGAAGCCGCAATATTATTGAAGCCACGGTATTGTTGAAGCCACAATATGGTGGAGCCACAAAACTGGTGAAGCCACAATATTGATGAAGTTGTGAATTTACTATTAACATGCATGCAGAAGAATTATTATGGTGGTTTAGCACATAGACCTTAATGTTGCAAATATAACTCATCATGTAGAATAGCGAGGAGGTGATGTTGCTTCATCTACATTGCTGTCAGTAATGTAGTTGAAGCCACATGACCTCATCACTATTCTTATGTTAAACTATACATTTATCTCAAATCACCAAATGTCTTTTCACTAAGTAAGAGCCTGGTGGTCCTAAAGCAAAACACTGCTCCCTTTGATATGAGGAGGAATCATGCAGAGATAGATGAACATAAATGTGATGTTTGGACAGCTGATAATGCCCATCTTGAACAAATAAATTTCCTAAATAGTGCAGATTAACCAAGAGGATATGTATCTCCAATATGATTAAATTGAGATACTGGGTCCATAATATTAAGATCAGATGGTGAATGCTGCTGAGCAAAATGTCATCACAAACACCTAGTCAATCTCATTGCCTAACAATAAAGACAGAATGCCTATGGCTATTGAACTCTGCTGCTTTTGACATTAACAAGTTATGACAGCATTTAATCATAGCGTTTATAGTATTACATTGTATTCAATGACATACCAGGGCTGAACAATATCCCCCAAACCCACTTGTCTAGCAACAATAGTCCATCGCCAAGTAGTTATGCAAATAGCTTGATCATTTTAGCCTAATAATTTAATTTTTTAATAAATGATTCACCCAAACAACCATGAGCTGATAAGAACTTAGCTACATTTTTCCTGGAACAAGCAATTTTAATTTGCATTTATCTAGCAAGTCAGAGGACAAAAGCCATAAAGCTATGAGTTAACGTTCGCAAGATTTGGTCAATGTAAAGTTACAAGCTTGCATTATAAGAAAAGTGCCATCAAGAATTATTCCCCATTGAGATAATCACTCAGGTAAAAAAAGGTTCATGCAGTGCTGATATTTACTTAGTAAGTGATCATCAATATAAGAGTGGTTTATGTTTAATTTGAAACAGGTATTCCCTATTTGTTTAACATAGCTAATGAGAATTTTTTTCAATAATAAGGTCACAAAGGGCTGATATTTTGTTTGTAAGTGACAATCAATATAACCGTGACTTGCATTATTAAAAAAATGTGACACCAAAAGTTTACAAGCACAGATGGACAGGGCATAACTATTAATGATTACTGCCTAATGGTCCCATAAATTATACCTTATAAGTGGCAAGCAACAGGTCCGGGATGGGCAACCAATAAAGTGACCTTCAAAGTCATGCCTAACCAGCCAGTTTGTTACATCTTTGGAACTGCACTTTCCTATAAAGGCCTCATGTATGATTTGGGGTTTCAGATATGCTTAACAACCCTTTCAATACTAGACCAGATGCACATCTTTTAAGACTAACTGACAGATGACCATGTCATCTATAAATTATACATGATATATTTAAATGATGTGATTGTACTATTGAACAATTGTTGGATTACAAACATTGAACATTTGACAACAATTTTATTACCAATATTGATACCCAGACAAAAGTGGCTCTTGACTTCAAAAACCTACTTAGGTCTGATTATTTGCCTAGTCGCTGTTGAACTTGGCTGTCAACTCAAACCAGCACAGTTGTTTTGGATAGATACTATTAAGATCTAAAGGATCACTCTCCTGACTAATTAATGGCAAAAATGTGACTGTGTCCATGACTGAACTATCATATAACACATAATCAAACTTATAGGAATGTAATAAAGAACTCATGTTTTAGTGTATTAAAATGATACATCATATTAGCAGATCATGCTATTTCCATGTTAAGGGTAACATTACTGATGCAAGTATATAATTCAAGGATGTGGAAAGCAAAATATCAATCTTCAACCTTTGAAAAATAAATCACATTTGAAAGAGTAACCCCACCCCACTAACACAGAGCCACCAGCGCATGTCCGCTGTCACGATCAGGCAATGTTTAAATCTGACAGATGAGGCAAAAGCCGTTCGCTAAAATGGCCAATAGTCAATACGGTTAAATGACCGTTAGGAAATACATTTAAAAACAAATCAATGGTAATCGGTAGATCTATCCAACCAAGCTGCAGGCATCTAGTCCTATTAACGTGGTATCTGGGTATTGTTGGAAAAGTGTAAGTGATCGGTAAGAGTGAGTCTGAACGGTAGAGCCCACGTGCGGAACAGCCCGGTGAAGCTCGCTAACCACTGTAAACTACGGGTATTTCATAATTTGTTGTACATGAAATTTCTTTCCGCAGCAAAAACGTTCATTGTCACATTAATGATATTCAATATTTAAACGTTGGAATCATACTGACCAGATTAGAATCAAATGTAAAGAGAGCAAGTAAAATGGTCATGGCTGACCGATATACTTTGTTTATACTCGCTCCTGTACCGGAAATTCCATGCGGTATGGAAAGCTTGAATTGTTACAATCCCAAAATATACCTTCAGCTTGAGCCCGCGGATGCGTTCATGGGGACAATTTGATTTTAAGACATGAGCTAACTGATAACATATAACGATCTGGCTAATCATTCCCTCTTCGAAAACAGTACGTTGATACGATATGATTTCATTTATTACTTGAAACATTGCACATCATAGATCGAGAAAAGTGAGATTCAGCGAGATTCTCCAAACGTTTTGAATGCTGATCTGCGTCTCGAATTCCCAGCTTAAGTGCTTCATATGTTCTTATTTATCTAAAAAATAAATTATCAAACTGATATATATTGAGAACAAAACACCAAAAATGAGTTGACAAAGACTTACAACCCAAGATTTCCCAGTAAAATCGCCATTTTTTTTATATCCGTCCGTAAAGATATTTGAGCGTGTGCCGCCAGTTTTTCGTTAAACTGCTGATTTATATATTCATTCAAAATTTGTATGTTCTTCATTTCAAGCGATAATTTGGAACAAAGAATTGTTCATTGAAGTAAAAAGTCGCACAAATCATGAATCTAAGTTTGAAGCAAATATACATCGAACAAAGCCAAATAATGACCGATTACTCAACATGGCCAAAATGGTCGTTAAGGCCAAAATGTAAATTCAGGGAAAGGCAGTTAAAGCCAAAAAAAGTGGATAGTTACACCGAATAATAAGTTTCCAACCTAATGCGGAGTAGTAGCAAACAAAGTTACGATTTGGTGGGGAAGCGCAGTTGTGTAAGCCTATGAGATGACGCTGACTATTTTGGCCCCATGATCATCGTCCAAAATGTAAGTATGGGCCAAGATGGTTGGTGATTTGTACCAAAATGGTCGGACTTGTATAAATATATATATATATATATATATATATATATATATATATATATATATATATATATATATATATATATATATATATATATATATATATATATATATATATATATATATATATATATATATATATATATATATATATATATATATATATATATATATATATATATATATATATATATATATATGGTCTGGATTACAACATAAAATTAATGGCGGCATCGGGCCACGGCAATGCTAAATGAAATGGTCAGTGAATATATTTTTCTTTATTGAGTTTCGTATAAAGTCATCCCGTAAAGTATCCAAACTATAGACGCATTGCGAGTTGGGTTTTACACATTGCAATTCGTCGTTTAACATAGGCTCCGGTACAAGCTTAACAAAAGTTGTGAAGTTACAGCTGAGCATCTAATGGATCAGTTCTGCTCAGCAAATGAACGAACCGGGTGTTACATTTGAGTTACAAGGGGCTGTCGTTCAGCCTTGATTAGCTATGCCATTGATAGAATACGATTCCTAACGTCATGCATGAATCCATTAAAGTCAAAACAGTTTTAAGCTGACTGATAAGATCGAAATTGACGCTCCTTCTTTGCATTTCGCAGTTGGGTGAGTTCTGCAATAGGGTATTCCTGACGTGTTTTGCGGATGCCATAAATCGATTTCTGAATATATATATGAACATCCAAAAAAGCACACATCCCTGGTCGACATAATTCGTGTTTATGTAAACCGAACCCGGTAAAATAAACCAGACCTATCCAGAGGAACTTTGATGCATTCAAATCATGTTTGCGACCGATTTCAGACTGGTGTAGGTTCGTTGGTCACAGTCGTTGACTGTTTGTACACACATTACCTGCTATGCTTTAAATATTGGTTGACATAACTACAACCGTTAAATATGTTTTCCCTTTCAAGATCACTTAATGTGAATCTTATCGCATATACTGGCGGATATTATCAACACAAATCACTGAGTTCTTTGCCAGTGCGGCCTTACCTCCCAAAGCATGATTCAAATTCTTATACTCCATAAAGGGAACCGGGCGGTAAGGCGGGCTATATAGCGTCCAAGAAGAGCTGGTTTTTACTGTACCCTGTCACTGTATACAATACAGGGTTGCCATATGATGGAGTAATGCCAAGTTTGTATGTTGTATCGCAGTGGGGTTTTCTCACCAGATATAGAACTCTGCTCTGGTTAAGCAACTTACATTGGGCATATGTACTCCGATTCACGAGTGTACCACTACACAAATGATAAACTAGTTTACGAGATATACTTCATCCGAGGATACGCGTAGAATTATGCTAGATACTGGCGTCCGTGACATTTTGGCATTTTGTCCACACAATTGTTTCTTATGATTGCACAGAATGCAGATGTTAGATAACAAAGGAAGATATATACAATTAGTGCTCTATTGTTGATCTCCGCAAATATGGTATATTGATAAACCGACTGTGATAGATGGTAAGACGACGTTTGCCAGTTGTAATGCCTACATTTCATCGACGTCCACACGCTGATCATTTTAGCATGAAGCGTATCAGTAATGCGGTTTGTTGGACAAATAACACTTAGAGATTTCAAAATCCGATGTAGTAGATATTGTTGGTACTGTTCTTGTGTTAAGTGACATTTAATGTAATGATATCCAGTCTAACGATACTTTATATTCACGTAGCATTTAAATTAAGATCATGGTATTAAATTGATGAAAGAAAGATGACGTATGATCTTTTTATCCTCAAGGCTGAAGGGAACTGAGATTATTGTGTCACTAAGGACATGGCTAGATAGATAAATAGATCATTTGGTAATATAATACAACACAAATATGTTGTATGATTAACCATTGCATGTAGCTACGACTTTTGATTAAATTAATCGTTTGTAGTGTTGCCCTTCTCTCTTCTAATGCTTGCAAATAAGATGGCATTGTTATTACTATATTTCTATAAATGGCAGCCCCGGTGCATTTTAAGATTAATAACATCCATTAGATAACGCACTTCAAACGTCTTTTGGTAATAGTATTGCCGTACGCAGATTATTGTGCCAAATAATACAGCATCTGTAGATAATGTCCGCAAATAGTCTTGCAAAATGCTTCCTGCATGATAGGATCATAATTGAACGATTGGGCGCCATCAAACAGTAACTGCTTTTTTCAAGGTTGTGAATAAACAGATTTGGGATTGCAGAGTAGTATATTGCGGAATTGGAAGCATGCGTGAATTAATGGCACCTTACGTGAAAGCATCAGTTGGCCAACGAATGCCTCTGTTGTTCCTTGGTTTGCTATTACAACCAACGGCGAATAGATTTTAGAGGATTGACTGATTATTCATCCAGAAAAACTGAAGTTTAAGATGGTCGCAATATGTGAGAGGACGAACAATGTATCAAAATAAAAATTTCGGGACAGACCGATATAATTGAAAAAGCTAATGGAAATGTTATACATAGCATTAGAAAATGAATGTGTTTTTGCCTATGGAAGCAGATGTGACATTTGCAGTCGTATCGAGATGGAATTAGACCGTGAGGAGGGATACAGGTGATGATTATGGAACGTTATTAAGTCGATTGATATTCCATGAAGATTGATTGCATGGCCTTGGTGTTATAAAAACGCAATCGGTGAGCGTGAGGGCTTTCACAAGTAACTATCTTGGCCATGAATGACTTACTTCATCGAGTATTCTATGATTCCCGCCTCGGGACGCAGTTTGCATGTTTTGGCTCGATTTCCACCATGAGACAGAACTGATTGTAAGATCCCATTTTGTCGTCAGCATTCCGTCATAAAATGGTACAATGAATTTCATTTAAGAAGACGAATATGGGCCCGGACAATAGGCAAGCTATTTCTAGTGAAGCGCTGGGAGGGGCGTGTCGTAAACGTGCCTGGAAGTAAAGACGTGACATGCAGAGAGAGGATATTGCGAGAGAGATATATATATATATATATATATATATATATATATATATATATATAGATATAGATATATATATATATATAGAGATATATATATATATATATATATATAGATAGAGAGATATATAGATAGAGATAGAGAGAGAGAGATATATATAGAGAGAGATCTCTAGATCTCTCTCTCTCTATCTCTCTCTAGATAGAGATCTCTCTCTCTCTATAGAGAGGATATCTCTCTATCTCTCTATATATCTCTCTCTCTCTCTCTCTAGATCTCTAGAGATAGAGAGAGATCTATATCTCTCTATATATATATATATCTATATATATATATCTCTCTCTATATATATATATATATCTCTCTATATCTATCTATATATATATCTCTCTCTATCTCTATATCTCTATATATCTCTATATCTATATCTCTATATATCTATATCTCTATATATCTATATCTCTGCTGTAGAAAACTTATGACTGGAACTGCCGGATTACCGCATATAAGTACCAGAAAATACCTTAATAACTGAAATTTAAGGCCTACTTTGAATATCCGCGTAACCTTAATGCCAAACGTTGTACGATAGGAACCACATAGGGCGTTAACGTTGTATGATGTTCGTCGAGTTCACTCATTTTCAGATCCTGACAGCTAATTGTTTTCGGTTAAAGATACGATGTGGGCTCGTTTCCATTTCAATACCTTAAGGCTTCACGTATCGCCGCAAATGCTTTGATACTCTGTATCTGAAAATGTTAAAAACATGACGAATTGCAGCCGATGTTTAGTTCGTAAATAATCTACATGTAGATGTGATATCCAAGTTGTCATATTGCGTCATATGAGCACATTACATGGTACACATTTACTTGGTTAAGTATTCACTTTGAGGTGTTAACAGTCATAGTGATCAATTTTCAGTTGGGTAGCTAGATCGATTAGTACACAATACATATATTTACCGACTAATATGGCTTCGTTCAGTCAATGACCGCAACCAAAAACAACCTGAAGATATGTATAGATATTATAATACTACTGTTATCGATACTGACCTATTGCAATATCTATACCTAGGTCAAAAGTCGCATAAGGCGAGGTCATTGTGCATCCTTGACAGTTATTGGTTATAAGCAGCTCGCTGTTGCAGTACTGTGCAAACGATTCGTGTATCAACACAGAGCGGTGCAAGAAACAATTATTGCTTTGATATATTTAGACCTACTTAAATGTGTGAATAAATGTATATATATATATATATATATATATATATATATATATATATATATATATATATATATATATATATATATATATATATATATATATATATATATATATATATATATATATATATATATATATATATATATATATATATATATATATATATATATATATATATATATATATATATATATATATATATGTATATATATGCTTGTAAATTCAGTGCACTTCCGAAGAGACACATTGTCACCATGAACACCAAATTTGACAAGCTGGCAAGTCTTAGTCTTCAGACAATGATAACATCCGTTCAAGTGGTCACAATTGGCAAGTCGATTAATCATTGTGCTTTGGTAGTGTTACACACAAACAGGGGTAAGACAAGTGTATATCCAGGTTCCCTCTACAAGACCATAGCATCATCTGGTGCACGCACGACACAAAACATTAGAATCATTGTCACCGAATGCGAAAATCTGGCAACGCTCACTTATATCTTAACAGCATGCTTTCCTTCTATCCCTGATCGTCGCATAGCTTGTACGTGTAATTTTTACCAATAATCGACATAAGCCAGCTAGTTAATTAACCTTAGGTGGTACACATGCGCAGGTTTAATGTAATATGTGTTTTGTTAAACATGTAAACCTCACAATGACAAATATCGTGCGTAAAACAGTTGACGTTATGAATCCCACACATAACCCGTACTTTTTTATGCAGGCTGTAACAGCATATAGCTTCACCAAACCCTTAAATCTGCTCTTATCTGCGCAGAATTGGTCACATAAGTTGAATAACCATGGTTCATATACTCACCTACTGCGTCAGACGGGCGACCGAGAATCAAAGGATAGCGACATTTATACGATCTGCTTCAGAAGAAATAACAGCATCCCAATAGATGCATTCCATGAAACCATTTGCGCCCTGTTTCTTGTTCAACCTACAATAATTGTTATCACAACAATCACAACATTATCATAAGATATGAATCACAAAACTCTGATTATCCACAGGAAAAGATAATTGCGGCACCAGTCTTATTGTCACATCCTTGTCTGGCGGTAAGCATGTGTAGGGTCTAAACTTGTTGTTCAATTAATCATTGCCTTGTGGATTTGTCGCCAAATAGTAATGTAGGTATAGAGCCAAATTTTTTCTACAAGCGAACTTAATTTATCTATGTTATACAGCCGAATCACAAAAATTCCGCTTGTAATTTTCTCATACCTGCAAATATATGCGTTGTAGGAGTCGAATTTACAGCTCATTGCTGAAATAACCAAAGTGTCTGTCCGTCTAGGGATATGAGCAATCACCATCATGCTTTGCGCTCGGTCAATTATGCTAGGTAGCACGCAGACACATATAACTTACTGGATATGTTTCCACTTCTACCCTGGAAAAGGGTAAAAGAGCTTATCCAATCGACAAAGGCGGATCCATACAATTTATAGATGCTTTGATAACAAGGCGCATCCATGCTTGTTATTAGATGAGCAACACTACTTAAACAAATTCAAAGCAAACGTAAAACCGTCTAAGAGCCTCACACCCCCGCAACAAAAACAACGAATATGGGTTGATATTCTACTCACCCAATGTATAATTCATCTCTCTTTATCGTTATGCGGTATAACTTATTGTAACATGAGTAGCTTGGATCGAATGGCATTATATGTGAACAACGCGCAATTGTTCGTAGAAAAAAAAATGCTGTTTTATCACGCTTTCCATAACACTGAATTGCTCCCTGTTCACATACATCTTTCCGCCATCTTTCTAAGTCTGGTACAACGATTCTTTCTTTGCAAAGTCGGGCGCTATCAAAGCAGAAGTTCGTCTACATGAAATTGTACTGCTGGGCGTTATCTACACCATGACAGTATTCAGATCGGTTATATTTATTCGTGTGACAGGTTCTATCGAATTAACGCAGCCTTGTTGCCTCCTTAGCTATGCATGCTGAGTGGTACCGACAGCATTAACATCTGGGGACCAATATGAGTACTTGCTATTCCACGTATAAACTCGGTAATGCACCCTTTGGGAAATTTGGCTAGTGGTAGGCAACGCAGGAAAAGAGCGAACCAGTATATCAAACCCAAAATGGCGCCCGTCAACAGCTCCAATAAGGGATATGTTCTCTGAAGAAAACGCTTGTACTTAAACAGATCAACAAAGCATAGTAGCCCTCAAACATGGTTCATCAGCGCGATCCTCGAAAATAATTGAAACCCCATACCTTACACTACTGACACATGATTTGGCTTTACTCGTTGGACAATGACTTGTAGCTGTTTGTTTTCTGCAGTTAATTGGGATATTATTTTCCATTTGCCAACACTTCCTTGCTAGTCTGAACCATTGCGAGAACTACTAAAGACTGCAGCCCAAAAGTTTTAGTATGAACAATATGAACGGGTGTCTCATCAGTGGTCCATTTGCTATGTTACCTAATAGCTGCATAGAAACTACGAACGAGGACCAACAATTTAGGCGATGATTTTAATAGGAGCTTCGAATCCTGCAAGTGTCTAAATTAGGAGATTTTAATAGGAGCTTCGAATCCTGCAAGTGTCTAAATTAGGAGACGGTTTGCCAAGTGCGCAATAATCTAAATATGGTAGCAGAAACAGTTATGTGGAGAGCGTTGCTAAAATACTTATGGTTTGCGGTCAGATTATGTCTATGCGCTCCAAAACCAAGTACCACCTGCTTCGCCCCAGCGGATGCGACAAATGGAATGAATAGCAACGCGCCAACGAGAGTGCTTAGGTAAATATATATATATATATATATATATATATATATATATATATATAGAGATATATATATATATATATATATATATATATATATATATATATATATATATATATATATATATATATATATATATATATATATATATATATCTATATATATATATCTATATATATATCTATATATATATATCTCTCTATATATATATATATATATATATATATATATCTATATCTCTCTATATATATCTATCTATATATATATATATATATATATATATATATATATTTATGGATGGATGATATGCCGAACGCTCAGGCAAATAACCAGTACGCGTGGTGAATAGTCTGATTGGAAACTCGTTTTTCGGTTGGTCAGCATTGTACATTTGTCTGGAGCAATAGGTGCGTATGATTCACACTGTGGTCTTTAATACAAGATCAAAGCACACGCGAATTGATACTTAATCGTATATTAGTCATGTCATCACATGCGATAATTATATACGACTCGAAGACCGAAATCCGAAAGATTAAATTCTACACGACTTTTTGTCTTGATTACACGGAAGGTTCCGGTTTCTCTTTTTAACAAATGAGGAGATTATACAGCGATACATCTTGGAAAACAACGTTTTACACCATAACATTTATTGATAAACAATAACAGCAAAGTCGGTACACTAACTGTAACATTATACCCCTTTGACACCATCTCAAATGAAAAAGCACTATTTATTCATTGTTAAGCTCATTTATGATCCAAAGAGGTGATAAACTCAGGCATGCATATGTGGCATAAAACCTGGCGAAAATTGTAGGTCGCATGTTGATACACAAAGAGTTTGTCAAGAGAACATGGTTACAACAATGTTAATCACATTTAACAATCAGAAGGCATAGCAAATATCAGTCGATATTTAGGGATGTAACTATTATTTCATAATTAACTGTACACAAATATCTGTATTTTCCGGTCGGAAACAACACTAAACACAACTAACCAATCAGGTCCAAACCGGAGCAGACCACCAAATTGTGACACCAGCCTTGAGAGTTTCCAACTTGAAAACCACAAATTCTGGCTTAGCAACCGTTAATCAGCAATGTCAACATTTCGATAATCCCATACCTACGATAAAACAAATTATTCGGCCATCATATCATCGACGAGGTATGAAAAATCAGCCCCATGTCAATATAACAACACTGGCGCAACATCGTAGCAGAGAGGCCGAATACATTGAAGAGATGAATGTCAAACGGTCTGATATTGATATTTGTTTCAATAAACGCGCGAATCCTTACCCATTGTGTCAATAGACTTACATTCGTCTAGGTTATGACTGCCTGTCTGTGTATAGAGACCGTTCAGACTAGCTAGAAATCATACGGTCTGATCTTCATCTCTGTGAATTTCAGCGAATAGGTGAACCCCCGCCAATAGTACCAATTAACATATTGACTGAATGCCGCTGTGGCATGATTGCCCGTTTTTGCATACAGACCGTTCAGGTTGGATTGATGACAAGTTTTATACCACCATGCCCCAAAGAACTTTCTGGCGCAATCCATATAATCGTTGTCCTTGGTAGAGAACTTCCGAGTGTTGTGGTAGAGCAGGCTGTCTCCTGAAACGTTGAATTGGTTGACAAATAACTAATGTAGCTTGCGACTAGAACTATACCTTTGTAGTTGGTCCATACCCCCGACAACGTTGAATATATGAATTCATCATAATCGTCTCTTATCATGCCAATTACCACGGACTATAATATCGACGGACTGCTCACCTGCTGTTCCCGTGTAGCCACTGATGTTTAAGGTATATTCTGACATCGGTGGTCCAACATAGAAGTGTTCATACTTAGCGTAAGCTGTAAGTCCTTCATGGTCGTGTAGGTCTACTCTCAGCTGCTGAGCCTTCTGGGCGGTCACTCGATGGATCAAGGAATTACCTATCAGTGATCATTGTACGCATGCGTTCACTTTAACAGCTAGAAATATTGAAACATCTTCTCCGCATTTTTACTAAACGTCGTGCAAAAAACTGGAAAGCATATCTCGAATTCAAATGGTTCATGCTGTTAGATAAATGCAGGTAGAACCAATTGGTTTTGTTTAGCGATCACTTGCACAATATATATATATATATATATATATATATATATATATATATATATATATATATATATATATAATATATATATATATATATATATATATATATATATATATATATATATATATATATATATATATATATATATATATATATATATATATATATATATATATATATATATATACCGAGCCAGAACTCCCCAGTCATGTTGCCAAACCCTTCGCGGTACGCCTCCCAGTCTCTGTAGAAGTCCACGGAGCCATCTTGTCGTCTTTGAAACACCTGCAATTAAGTAATTACGGTTATGACACATCGTATTTTTAATGCGTACAATGTGGCCGTAAGGGAAAATGCTTAGCAGCTGCTCTTATATCCAATTAAACGCGGAAATGTTGTTTAATTGTTCGATCATAGTTGTCAGCAGTACGCAGAAAGCGAAGTATAAGCTTACTTTAAAAAATAAAACATCGATCCCTTAGCAAAGAGCAAATTGACTTGCCATCCATCCTCCCCCATCTGTGGTCATATCACAATAGACAGTGATTGGTGTGTGCTGGTCGGCGCTGTTTATATACACTGTGTACACACCTGACTCGTCATGACCTGCTTTGTGCAGTTCGCTGCAGTCCTGATGATGTACGAATACCCCATATCCTGCACATCAAAACCGGCGGGTAATGTAAGGCTACGACACATATTCATTGTCTTATAGGGTGACATTTGTATTAGCAGGCAAATGAGCGCACAGAAAACCATATTTCACTGCTTTATATTTGTTGATGGATAATTTATCAAATTTTCCACAGCCGAGGAAATGTTGGTAATATATAATAATAACGGAAATATGGGAAATGATAATGTTAAGCACCCACCGTTGAGAATAGAAATATGATACTAGCGTGAGTATTACTGGTATTTACATCTTACTGATATGAAAAAAATATAATATAGTTGTTAAACAATTGCAACTTATCTGGACAAATGACCAGGAGCTAGCACAAGGAAAATACCTGCGTCTGACTCAGTAATAACGTACCGCCTTTATATAGCTATCCTCGCGAACAGCAAGTAATGTTCGCTTGTCAACCATTATAGATCGACCTTTTCAAAAATATTATTATATAACAACAAGTAGATGACACCAACAACTTTGCACGTGTCGATTTTTCCAACCCCCTGAGTAGTCGACGGTAATATCAAAGCAACAATTTGGTTGAATTGGTCAGTTCGTCAGTATGATATATTGGAATAGGTTTTTCATTCTGTTGCCATCATATATGCCAATCTTAAAAAATATATCAAATGGATACAAGAGACCTCTTCTTGTGACAATTCCGCCACTGGAAATTCCCACTCCTTGATTTTATTATATTGCTCTCAACCAATCGAATCCATTATGTAGCTTATTCACGCCACCTGCCGCTGTGATGTAATATTGAGAACTGTTGCTAACGTTATGCATAATATTTCAATACTTCAATACAGGATCAGCATTATTGCAATGATGTTTAGCTGTCAGGCTCTGGACACACTTTACAGATACCCCGTAACACCTGCGTATATGAACGAGTTGCCGCTTTTATCAGACACCCTAACTAAAGCTACTTGCACTACAAGAAAGCTTATGCAGCTAATTGGTTACCGAAGTCTTGGTTTTATTGCTGTGCAGACAAATTAATCATTCGTTAGGAAGAACCCGAAAGCGAATCACGTTTCCCGATATCAAGTTTTGATGGCAACGCAAAAAGCGAGGTAAATATGAGTGAGTAATTAATGTCATTATGTATTACCATGAAGCTATACAGCAGCTAACAATATATGGAAAACAGTGAAAACATGCTGCATTCGGCTGCTTGTGGCATTTTTAATTATTCTGCACTTATCACAGCAATAACTATAAGGCATGAAGATGGTGCGCTCGTCTCAGTTACAAAGAGGAATACGAAGTAAGAGTAATGGTAACTGCGTTTCGTCTTTGTGTCACTTATCATCTCGCCTGCATCATTGATGCTGAAGAACGAAACTATGAAAACCGCGGGCTTTTTTGCGATCCGGGCATATATTTTCCATGGTGAGTCAATTGCATCTTAGGTACGTTGGATTCACGATTGCCTGTGTATTATTACTTTTAACTAGACTCATTTGCGTGTGATCTTCTGCCATCATAATTAACTTTTTTTCTGAGGCATTACACCGTGCCTACCGTATCAGTTTAGTGGAGGGGGGCGCTAAATATTATAGGAGTCGAGTGCGTTAATAATAATGTGCGCAATATATGCCAGTAACATATGTGTTTATCTCGTACTCAATGTACCAACAAAAATATGAAAAGTAAGATAATGTTACAGCTGTGCAACATTTAACCGAAGAAAGCAGAACTGCTACGATATCAAGATATTTCGAAACATAAAGTCAATTGTTTCGTTATAGAATCCATATATATATATATTCAGAACCTGGTGGAATTCGTGGTCGAATGATTAACTGATACTTCGTCAGCTGGGTTGACATTTTGAGTGCTATAAAATTCAATAGTAGACCTATTAAGCGGGCAGTAAGATCATCATGCGACAAACGAATTGACAGCAAATAAACGACGACGCGCTCATTGCTGATGGACAAGCTCTAGAGAAAATACCGATATGATGAGCCATTTTGTGAACATGGCTACATATACGGCTATGTTGATAAGATGATAACATTCCATATAATGATCCAGCCTTAAAGCGCACGAACAAATGGTGACATTTCGACATCAAGAAGTGAACGATTATCAGTCTTTCGACTTTTCTTGGTATATAATACAATATTATATAACATTACCTCTGCAAAATGACCTGATTCAAACGAATGATTAAGTAAACGACCTCAGCACACTCTACATTGTTTTGCCATGATTCACTCTTTCGCAGCTGGTCAACTATAACACTGTGTCTGACAACAATACAGTGAATAACGTATGGGTGTTAGGACGTCATATTTGGTTGAGGTTCACAGCGCATGTTTAGCAGATTGTGGCCTACAGAGGTTATATTTGCTCCTGCATCGTTAATCAATTAAAAGTAGAAAACAATGAATTTTATGCTAGACAATGAACATACTTCTTTCGTCGCTGAATGGATATGTGGTCGAATTGCATTATAATTAATGGCATAACTTTGATATGGCTGTCATCACTGCCATTTGGTCAGATATGCTCATTGGACTTTGACATATGACCATGGAAATGTTCGGAAAGTTGTAAGCCGCTAGTTAAGTAAGTCCGAAAAATAACATTTACTATCATTATATTTTTGGTTAATGATTTGATTAAATGGTATGATTTAATACTTCATCAATATATGCACAAAACTTATCAATGTATCGTATAAACAGACAAACTAGTACTGAAATGGGGATGAAAAGTGTGCAATCTATGAGGAGGTAATACAAAGGGAAAACATGTTGGTAGGATAAACTGGCGCCATGAATCAATGACAACATTCGGCAATATTATTGTTAGTTCTCGGGAGGTATGGTATTGATGGTTATAACGCATTACGGTAAAACATCAATTCTGCTGAATATAGCCAATTTTTTTTGTCGATGGTTTCATAGAAACATATCAAAAACGAGCTAATACATCCAAATCTCGCTTGCTTTCCTTTCATTACAAATAACCTCGCCGATGCCAAACAATCATTGACAGCATTGATAGTCTTAACTACGTCCAATACATAAATATTATCTCAACCATCCCGTGGGAAGTCATGATAACCTTTAAGCGTATTGTGATGATATCGTTCTTTTGGTCAAGGTATTGAGGAATCACCGAATAGATAAAAGAGTTGATAGATATACATCACTTTACCTACCTGCTAGTAACCGCTTATTTAACCTTGTATTTCTCATTTTGTCATTCTGATATCAATACACGAACAATGCATCGTTAGACGTATGACCTTGTCAAATCTGGCGTTGAGCTGTCGGAGTTGTTAGCCAGGTCAAATGTGTCTTATATAGTTTTGATTCCACTCATAAAGCGAAATAACATACAGCCAAGAAATTAAAGGTAACTTCTTAGTCAATGCTATAAAATTGACACCATCCTTCTGTATCTACCAGACATGTAGTTAAATTTCAATTGCAGAGAATGTACAGTTGAAGTTATATCAGTGTAAACTCAATGGTAAATTAAGCACCAAAAAAATAATGATCAAGCAAGGCTTTCCCTGCATATACCAGCTGGTGCATTAAATGCTTTAATGATCCAAATTAACGATATAATACACCTAACAGCTATAAAATTCAAAAGTGAAACATAAGCCCGTTTATAGCTGGCTCCTAAATGTTTAATGATCATCCATGTGATTCTCTCATCAAGTACGCTTTCGCTTATAGGCAAAGAGATTCAACAAAATATTGTATGCACTCTTTATGAGTAGAAGGGTCTGCCATTCGTCAGATTTCACTGAGAATCTATGTAGTTTACTTACACATTTTAATAGCCCCAACAGCATAAATGGCGAAAACGTATAATCTACTATTATACATTTCAACTTACCTGGATCCGTTGTGATAAAACTTTTATCATTGCTCTTTATCATGAAGCGCGAGTAGCTGGAGAGGAGAATACACGATTTGGGATTCCCATGGGTAAATATCGCCCCCACACAGAGTTCACGGCTCTGACAATGGACGCAGCATTTATTCTCGCTCTCAACAGTAATATTAGCTATGTCCATGAATTCGACTGGTACTGCCTGGGGAACAATGGTGTAAATATTTTGCCGTGCCGTCCCAGCCACCAGTTTAACGAGGACAGTGATCAGATAAGAATACAGCAGGCTAACGTTTGCCATGTTGAGCTGTATCTGCAAACTGAGCGAGGATTCTATGCACGCAGACTTATAAGCTGTTTTTTATCCTTTGTTTTCAAATCTTAGGAACACTCCTGAGAAAGATCAAGCCAAACTGATTTTTCCGCCGTCACCGGTTATGTTCACTTGGGCAACTTGATGCACGAACTAGTCTCATTCAATTAACCCTGACGGTCACTTTAGCGACTGGTTAATTCGCTCAATGCATCAATGCATATTATTATAACAGGCTGGTGCCATACGCTGTTTGTTTATCGGTCGATCGACAGTTGTTGTGGTAACACGATGAGATATTTATGAATCTGTGTTGTTCGGCTCTCGATCCACGGTTTGTTATCGCGACAAAACGCAGATCCATGAGATTCGGGCATAACATAGCCTGTGTTTTTTTATGGGGAAGTATCGTTCTATGTTATGAGACAAAATTCGAGGCATTTATTTCCTTGTCTATTTCACTTTACTGTGGTTAATCGATCCTTCTAGCTGAAATGATACCTAAATAAGTAATATTTGTCTCTTAGCAACAAACGATTATTGTACTAAATGTTTGGTGATTGTTGACTTTGGGTGCATTATAAATAGTCGGGTAAAAATCTTACTGAAACCGTTTGTCCTTATAATACACATCGAGTAGGTTTCAGTGCGCTGGCTGCAACGATCATAGCCGGCAACTATTCCATGGAGCCACGACACGATGAGGAAAACTATTTATTGGTGATTACGCCATATCAGTCTTGATATCACACCAATGCAAAGCTGCTAAAGCGAAATCAAAACTAATGTAGGCAATTTTACATACCTACATATGAACCCCGCGGAGGCGCCGTGTTTTAAGAGATGTCAGCCTTAACAAGTGCTTATATCTGTTCGTTACCTTACTCAGAACTGCCAGTTACGAGCTTAGTAGCACGCCTTTTGTTGACCAAATGGTGTCCACGCATAGATTGCTTATCTAGAATGGGCCTAACAAGCGCATCAAAAACATTGATAGAAGCTCCCTGAGAGTGACAAGCGAATGTCTGCCTGATGACTACAAGATCACTACTGCCTTTACTGCTGATGCACTGCTCTGCTGGATTGAACCCTAATCCCTATCCTCTGGAACATCCTCTGCAGCACCCTGTACATAGCCCGCTTAACATCTACAAACCCCGCCCACGTACCTAAGTATAAACCCATAATGTGTGTATGTCCGAAAGTATTCCCGTTCAAAAGCTTTTCCAGATATTATTACCTGCTCATAGTAACGTATTACGGTCATTTAACAATTCCCGGCCACAACAAATATTAAAATCCGACGTTTAAACCACCTTTACATTCCCAAGATCCATCTCCAACCGCCGGCTTATTTACTTGATGATGGTGGAGGGAAAAGGGAGTAGGTTAAGGGGTGGGGAGTTGGGCGAGTACCCAACAAGCATGTGCTTTTTTGTATATACAATAATCGTTAGTGGTGGTTATGCACCGCCTGAAACTGTACACTTCAACTACTACGCATGTCCCCCAGATTACTTTGTTACCTTGGTTAGGTACATTGGGGCGATTTGTACCCCTGGCTCTATATTATGAATTACTTATTAACATTGGTATATCAAACGCATGTATATTTGGATATATAAGTTAATGAACTATTTCCTAATGTTGTAGGCTTATTGTAGTTCAGTGGCGTTGCGTAAAATCACGACGTTGCGCTGCTACAAGTGTACATAAGTACATTTGCTTGTGTTCTATTATTGTAGACTCATGGTAGTTCAGTAGTGTTGTGTAAGAGCGTGACGTCGTGCTTCGGCAATCGATTCTCACATTTGATGCACGGCTGCTGAAACTTAACGCACCGAATGTGTGGATGTCGCACCATATTAAGAAGCTTGAAACCAGAAAGGCATGAAAAACTACATATTTGCTAACACACTATGCCTGTGATAATTTTTGGTTGGCGAGAAACGAGTGCATTATAGCCTATAGAATATCAGTGTAGAGGGCATTTCGCGGAAACTAGAACATCCGTTGAACTAACGCATTTTCTGTATGAGGCGAGATATCAAAGAATTTGTGTCTAGTTGCAGTGTACTGGTTTCAGAAATAGCTGCCGCTGAAGTAATATCTACATAATTTTAGATTATTGACCTTTACACAGGCCTTGTCCAGTCAATAGGCTTGTTGTTGTATGCCTAGAAACGATCCCTTTAATCACGTTTTTGCCTTTCCACCAAGTCAATAAATAAATCCCCCCCCCCGTTTTGCCATTGCCAATGTTGGGCTTGGGAAACCCCAGTGTATCAGAGTATTGTATGCAATACGTGTATCTTGCGGGTATTTAAATGGAAGCAAGCCCAAGTCATATTTTCAACTATATGATATTATATCGTGTTTAAATGACATGAACATTTACTATATCTGTCCATCTCAGTATTCGCTTTTGAAGTCACTTTTTGTTCTCAATATGGCTCTGCATTGTTCTATAGGTGACCAAATGCACTGATGGAACTTTTAATTTCATTAATAACTCTAGAAAGTACATTAGACAGTGCTCTATAATTCCAATTCTTAGAGGTCTGAGGAGTAAAGTCTTGTGAACAGTTTGGTTAGTGGGGAGAGCAATACGCTGGTAGTAGGCGGCGAGTGGTGGCTTTGGGAGCGGGGTAAGGGAGGGGTTGCGTGTTATTTATTGAACACCTGCGTTAGTAACTTTCCGAAGCGGCACGCTGGTCCAATCTTCCCAGTAATATGTCGTATTAAAGCACGAGCTAGGTTTTATCTACATTGGCCTGGGTTCTATGTTCCCAGTTATTTGTCGTATTAAAGCACGAGCTAGGTTTTATCTACATTGGCCTTGTTCTATGTTCCTAATAATTTGTCGTATTAAAGCACGAGCTAAGTTTTATCTACATTAGCCTTGTTCTATGTTCCCAGTAATATGTCGTATTAATGCACGAGCTAAGTTTTATATACATTGGCCTAGTTCGATGGTCCCAGTAATTTGTTGCATTAAAGCACGCGCTAAGTTTTATTTTTTTTCTGTTGCTCTTTCCAGTAATTCGCCAATCGTTTATCCTCAATGACTATTAAAACACTCTGGCCGAATGGGTGTAGGCAAAAGCAAAAACGTACAATGGACTAAGTGGCGACTTGTTTTTGACATACATTTACCTAGCGTTCCGCATTACCATCACTATAAAGGCACCAGTATGTCTCCAGAGAAGGAATCATTGTAGATTTATGCTCACAACCATTATTTCTAACAACTTTGTGACATTGATAGGTGAAAAAATGGTTTTCAAGATCCCGCAGAATTTCGTGAACTACATGCTCGCAGATTAATGCAAAAATCAAATTATTAACTACGCAGTATTAAAATGTTTACAACTCCGCCAACATTAATCATGATTATATTGTAAATGCAAATAAATGTCGCTTATGTATATAATCTGTTGTTTTGGCATTGAAGGTATTATAATTTGCGAAATTAGGTGTGCTATGTGGGTACTTTTTGGGCAAACCACGTAAGTAAGCGTAGGCGGAATGTTAGTGGATACTTGGGGCGTGTATTCTGCCATCAGTTTGAATAGAATCCGCCGGGTCGTTTAAAGGCATTTAAGTGTCAGATGACATTGTTTAGGGCTACATTTAATGATGTCAGATTCAAATAAAGGCGTTTGGTTAGCCGCGCGAGGGCATTTGAATGTGTGAGCGGTGAAGATGTTGACAAGTTGGCGTACGATATCGGGATTGCTATAATGTCGTTGGCAGCAATTCAGAGTATTGCACTGAAGAAACGTGGTGTGCGTAATGCTGAAAGACTTCACTCATAATGTAACAGGCTCATTTATGTCGGTATTTCGTTATCATAATCAGTAACATGTTAAACGAACTGATTGGTCAATCTGCGGTGTTGTGATAATGGTACTTTTTAACATTACAGTTTCTGAGCTGCATGGATACGAGAGAAATGTGAGTGTTTACAATAAGGGTACCTACCTTATAAGCAACTGGCGACACTGTTATTAGTTTACTAAAGGTCAGATATAAGCGGCTAGGTTGTTACACTGGTGTGCTGAATTGTCAATAGCTCGGGCTATTCTAAATCTATAGTATTCGCTTTTGACACATCGCCATGTAACCATTACATCAAATTGACTATTCAGGTTTGATATATGGACAACCCAATGATAGAAATGCAACTTAAAAAAGAAAGATAATTGTGGCAAATGTGAGTTTCCAACTGCTTCCGATTATAAATAAGTCATGCATACTGTCTTTGAGACCGAAACTTTATGGTTAATACACATGCCTGAGATGAGCCAGATGTGAACTGCATATATTGTTTCAGGTCAGTTCCTCTTGAGGCTATGATCTTTATATGCACAGCATGTGATAATCGTGTAGTCCTAGGATAAGAATAAGGGACGCCATTTAGGTTCCCTTTGAAACTACAGACTGCCTCTTTATAGCATATAACCTACAGAAGCACTTCAACTCGCATTTCGATTAGTTTATGAACAACGTCTGACATATGTATCAAACGTTCAATCTAATGCCATGTGACTCGTACATGAGAAATTCTCACAACCTTAGACTCCAAGCGTCATTCATTTTTCATGATATTTACAGCCGACACAGAGGCCTTACATCAATCATAGTAACAGGTAAATACAAAGTTTCAGCCTCTACAAAAATAACAAATGCTCGAATGACTTAATCGAATAGTCAACATTGTAAACGTGGTTAGTTTTTTTCGCATAGAATTACTTCATGCAAATATGCGGGTATTCCTGGAATAGCATGAACAATGGATAGTTCTCTGGAAGCGCAACAGGCTACAGTATAGGGCATAGTGTAACACTATTACTATTATGGTTGTTAAGAACAGAATAAATCTTAACGCCCTATGTGATAGACATAGGTGTCTTACACAAAACTGAGTTATCGCTTCAGCAGGGCAACGATGATCTTTAGAGTAATCAAGCTCTGTTGATTCAGCCTACATTGGCGAAATAAATGGAAATACAGGGAAACCATAAATACTGTGTAGCATGTCTGTCCGTCCGTGCACTGGCGGGGAAGTAATCTAAGCTTAAAACATCGATAGGGAGGCGACGTTTCCATCATAACTTGGAACATATACTACGTGGAACATATGATAATGCGCATCTATGACTAACATCGCGTTTGAAGCAATGTTACAGCTGTACAATGATGGCTGCCTCACACAATTTAATTTTTTTTGTCACATTGCACTAGTCTTATTTTATTGCAAACAGTGGATGTGGTATTGATAAGTATTGAACAAACTATAGGGATCCCAAGCCTAGAGTTAGGATTGCAAGAAAATCCCTTCAGCCAATTAATGTACTTCTGTACTAAATGACATAGGGACCCAATAACTACAGACTATCAAAAAGATGGAAAATCATACGGGCAACTTAATGTCACATAAACCCACTAACATATTCTACATAAACCATACAAAAACCATACAAAAAAAGTTCCCTTACTGACTTGGTCTGCCAATTCGCTTTACACTGTAACCCCAAAAAAATGAATAGCTTGATGATCAATGGTTGGTTGCCACCGACTTCAAGATACGAACGGATACACTCTATTCTTTGTACAAAAAATGATCTTCGAGGGTTTAACGCAGTGCTGAGCTTATTATACAAATCGGTGTGAGCAGACCAATACAATTAAATCTGTGTATTAACTAATCAAACGTGCTTTTGTGCCGGTGAAACAAAACTGCTAGCCGCATGACATATCATGTGGTCGGAGTAAATACAACCATTGCTGCGGAAACCCAGAGCCTTTAAAGCCCTAGTACAATACTACAGTACTATAGCTCAAGCAGATTCTCTCTCGTGAGATAACATAAACACCAAGTGCATAATGTAGAAAAGAATTATGTCCTTCAATTAGGAAGTATGTCTATGACATTACTTATCATTAGGTGCATTGTTAGTTAGTGTAATAAGTGATCAAAAATATGCTACTTTCACAACTTGCATCATTGCGCGTTTCTCATAAGCTGGAAATACAATGTGTCTTCTGCGATAGAGACAATACTGTAGGAAATCGGTATTTGTGTGGGAGAGGGAATAATTGGTATTTTTATCGTAGAACCATGCTCGACTCTTGCCTTCGGTTCCGCGGTCCTGTAGGGCAGTGGCACTGGGACACAATGCCTCGAATATCGATAGTATTAACCAGTTGAACTTTTTAAATGGCCACATTAATCACTGGCTTAGATTGAATTGCAGTATTCATCAGGCTTATTGTTGTGCATATATCGCTCAGCATGTGATTGAGTAGTGTGAGAAAGTTCATGCCAGCCCTTCTGTACTCATTACAAAAATGCCTTGCGTGCGTTATTTCGGTTTCATATTCTGTTAAGACGAAACGCTGACAATTGCAAGTTTATTTGGACTAGGTTGTTTTATTGTTGTCAATTGCACGATAAATGTAGACCTAAAAACTATTCACGTGTCGCCGAAAAATCACATTTGCTGTCATAAACCAGGTATTATAATATACAATTATATTACCAGGTGTAATTATATATTGTTGTGGTCATTTGTAAGAACATGATTCTCTTTGTCTCATGATTAAAAACAAGATCGAAGCAACGCATTATGTCCAACCTTGGACCAATACTATGTATTAATTATTCATACAAATATGGCGTGCACAAAAACAGCGTGTCCGTTCTCTAACATCCGCCCGCACGTAATAAGATGATTCAATTCGTGTCCCGAGGGCAGTGTAGATTAGAGCTTATGCGAACAGATAATAACTGAGAGTCCTTCTTGTACTCGGTCCAACACGAGCGACAAGCGAGGGCTTAATGGCGTTATTTAGAGGCCTGCAATATTTGATACCATATTAATAGGTACCTAAGTGTAAGGCATAGCGCCTATTACAAGGATTTCATGAAATACGAAATAACGTGTAATTTGCAAAGTCTCAGTGCCACCCTTAATTCAAGCTATTCACATGAACCTACCATATATGATACCGATGGCAAAATCGTCTGGTCATAAATGCAATAAAGGCTCTCAACATGATGCACTGAATGGTATACGACGACCTGGGATCAAATGATAGGAAATGGGTTGACGGTAAGAGAAATGCAGAGAAAAAATTAAAGCCTTTAATCGATACTCCTGTTTGTGAATGATTATATATCCGGCACAAGCTATTCATACACCCAAGTCGGTCAACATCAATCCTATTCACGTGGTTCTAGACATATGTAAATACATGTGTACGTGTTAATATGAGTTATAATTTGTATGATCAAAGACAATCGCATTAGGCTTTGTGAGCATGTCTTGCAGTGATATTACGTGCATGGAGTGCAAAATATTTTCGCCATACATAATTTCTGAACACATGAGAACTTATGGCTAGAGTCATGATGTGGAGCACATCATTGATGGGGAATACAATGCAGAAATATAAATATATATATATATAGAGAGATATATAGATAGATATAGATATATATAGATATAGATATATATAGATATATAGAGATATAGAGAGATAGATATAGATATAGAGAGATATATATATATATATATATAGATATAGAGATATAGATATAGATATATATATATATATATATATATATCTATATATATATATATATATATATATATATATATATATATATATATATATATATCTATATATATATATCTATATATATATATCTATATATATATCTCTATATATCTCTATCTATATATATATATATATATATATATATATATATATATATATATATATATATATACCGCCTGGAATTTCCGTTATACAAGCGAATATAATCAAAGGTGATCGGTCAGCTATTACCATTTTACACGCTCTGTTTCTATTTGATTCTTATTTGGTCAGTATGATTCCAGCATTTATTTATTGAATATCATTTATTTGACAATGAACGTTACTGCAGCGGGAATAAATTTCATGTACAACAAAATTTGGAATACCCGTAGTTTACAGTGGTTAGCGAGCTTCACCGGGCTGTTCCGGACGTGGGCTCTGCTGCTCACATTCACACTAACAGATCACAACTCCAACGACCAACAATACCCAGAAACCACGTTAATGTTACTAGATGCCTGAGGCTTGGTTGGACAGAGCTACCGATTATCATTGATTTTCTTTAAAAATTGAATTTCCGAACGTACATTTAGCTGCATTGGCCATTTCAACGAACGGTTTAATGCACCATCTGTCAAATGTAAACAATGCAATTTCACCCACTGTAAGCCTGGCATTTTGGTTTGTGGTATCTGCTGATCTTGACAGCGGACATGCGCTCCGGTATCACAGTTCCTCAGACGCTCCAATTGTCTTGTTGTGTAAGTTAGGGGATACAGGATGATCGATCCCACTCGTCTTCCGACTTCATGCCCTGTAACTTACAATGTTGTGTGGTGAACTATGACAATAGCCACTAGGATGGCTAGTGTCATAGTCCATCATACAAAAATCCGGGGGGTAGTGCGGTGGGGGGGGGGGGGGGGGGGGGTAGGTTGTACTCTTTCATGTGCGATTTTATTTTCAAATGTTGAAGATTGATATTTTGCATTCGACATCCTTGAATTATATACTTGCATCAGTAATGTTACCCGTAGCCTACCTTTCAAAGTAATTTAATGGATATGAATATAACATGATCTGCTAATATTATATATCATTCCAATTCACTACAAAAGGAGTTTTTTATTACATCCATATAAGTTTGATTATATGTTATATGATAGTTCAGTCGTGAACAGTGTCAAACTTTTGTCATCAATCAGTCAGGAAAGTGATCCTTTAGCTTTCAATGGAAGCTATCCAAAACAAACTGTGCTGGTTTGAGTTGACAACCAAGTTAAACAGCAACTAGCCAAAAAAAGGTTTTCAAAGTCAAGAGCCTCTTTTTTGCAGTATCCTCTACATCAATATTGGTATTCAAATAGTTGCCAAATGATCAATGTTTGTAATCCCAACAATTATCTAATAGAACGATCACCTCATTTGAATCTATCAAATATAGGCTATAAATGCCATTGTCATCTGTCAGTTAGTCTTAAAATCTGTGCATCTGGTCTAGTTTTGATGGTGGTATTAAGCATATTTGAAACCTCCAATCACACATGAGGCCTTTTTAGGACAGTGCAGTTCCCAAGATATAACAAACTGACTGGTTATGAATGACTTGGATGCTCACTTTGATTGGTTGGGACCATTTGGCAGCAATCATTAATAGTTATGCTCCTCAGCACAGCTTTGCCCTGTCCATCTGTCTGCTTGTAAACATTTGGTGTCACATTTGTTTAATAATGCAAGCCACTGTTATATTGATTGTCACTTACAAACAAAATATCAGCCCTTTGTGACCTTATTATATTATAATCGCAATAGCTATGTTAACCAAATAGTGAATACCTGTCTCAAATCAAACATGAACAAAGGGCCTTCTCATGTCTCCTTGCTAACTAGAAATAAGATGTGTATGGTCCTTAACCTCAGCCGAAATGTTAGGATTATTATCATTTATACTGGTCAAGTGAAAAATGGGTTTTATCATGTCCATATCTCCTTGACAACTTTAACTTATAGATTTATAGCTTTTGACCCCTGAATTGCTTAATAAATGCAAATTAAAAAATGTATTTAATAGCTTATGGGAGAATCATTTCTTAAAAACTAAAATTATTAAGCTTAAATGCTAAAACTATTTGCATAACTTCTTGGTGACGGACTATTTTTGCCAGACAAGTGGGTTTGCGGGTTATTGTTCAGCCTTGTGTGTCATTTAATGCATTGTTATACTATAAAAGCTGTGATTAAATGCTGTCATAACCTGTTAATAAAAATCGTGTCCAAAGCGGCAGAGTTCAATAAGCATTGCTTTCTGTCTTTATTTTAAGGCCGTGAGATTGACTAGGTGTTTGTGATAACATTTTGACAGCAGATCTGGTAAAGCGGGTTTTATCAGATTAACTGTTTTGTCTTTATTTTAATAGGCCTTTTCTCGGTTTAAAATTATGGACCGAACATGTCAATTGAATCATATGGGAGATTCATATCGGCTGTTTATCAGCCGTATTTAGGAGATTTATTTGTTCAAGATGAGCACCAATATCAGCTGTCCAAACATCATAATTATGCTCATCTATCTCTGCAAGATACCTCCTCATATCAATGGGAGCAGTGTTTTGCTTCAGGGCCACTAGGCTCTTGCTTAGAGAAAATGAATATTCTTTAGTCTTATCATTTCATGACATTTGGTGATTTGAGATAAATGTATAGTTAAAGATAAGAATAGTGAGGAGGTAATGTGGCTTTATCTAAATTACTGACAGTAAAGTTGATGAAGTCACATGACCTCCTCACTATTCTATATACTGAGTCACATTTGCAATATCAAGGTCCATGTGCTTCACCAGTGTTGCAGCTTCACCAATATTGCGGTTTCATCAATGTTGTGGCTTAACCAATATTGAGGGTTCACCAATATTGTGGCTTCACCAATATTGTGGCTTCACCATTACTGTGGCTTCACCAATAGTGTGGCTTCACCAATATTGTGGCTTCACCTGTGTTGTGGCTTCAACAATATTGTGGCTTCACCAATGTTGTGGCTTCACCGATATTGTGGCAAGATACCTCCTCATATCAAAGGGAGCAGTGTTTTGTTTTAGGGCCACTTGGCTCTAGCTTAGTGAAAATGAATATTCTCTAGTCTTATCATTTCATGACATTTGGTGATTGGAGATAAATGATAGTGAGGCGGTTATGTGTCTTCATCTACATTTCTGACTGTAATGTAAATGAAGCCACATGACCTCCCCACTATTCTGTATAATGAGACACATTTGAAATATTAAGGTCCATGTGCTCAACCTTGATGAAAATTTATTTTCTTCTGCATGCATGTTGATGGTAAATTCACTGGTGTGGTGGCTTCACCAGTGTTATGGCTTCATCAATACTGTGGCTTCACCAGTGTTAAGGATTCACCAATACTGTGACTTCACCAATGTTGCGGTTTCATCAATATTTAGGCCTAACCAATATTGTGGCGTCACTAATACTGTGGCTTCACCAATACTATGGCTTCACCAATACTGTGACATCACCAATGTTATGGGTTCACCAGTGTTGTGGCTTTGTCAATGTTGTGGCTTCACCAGTGTTGCCGCTTCACCAATATTGCGGCTTCACCAATTTTGTGGCTCCACCAGTGTTATGGCGTCACCATTTATGTGCCTTCACCAGTGTTGTGGATTCGTGGAAGTCGTGGCTTCATCAAGGTTGTGGCATTATCAATAATTTGTCTTCACCTATGTTGTGACTTCACCGGTGTTGTGGCTTCATCAATATTGTGGCTTCATCAATGTTGTGGCTTAACCAATATTAAGGGTTCACCAATATTGTGGTTTCACGAATATTGTGGCTTCGCCAATACTGTGGCTTCACCAATACTGCGGCTTCACCAATATATATTGCGGCTTCACCAATACTGTGGTTTCACAAATACTGTGGCTTCACCAATGTTGGCTTCACCAGTGTTGTAGCTTTGTCACTATTGCGGCTTCATCATTCTTTTGGCTTCACCAATTTAGTGGTTTCACTAATTTTGTGGCTTCACTAGTGTTTTAGTTTCGTGAATGTTGTGGCTTCATCAATGTTGTGTCTTTATAAATATTTTGGCCTCACCAATGTTGTGGCTTCACCAGTGTTGCGGCTTAACCAATATTGTGGCTTCAACAATTATATGGCTTCATCAATAATGTGGCTACACCAATACTGTGACATCACCAATGTTATTGCATCACCAGTGTTGTGGCTTCATCAATGTTGTGGCTTCACCAGTGATGTGGCTTCACCTACACTGTGATTGCACCAATTTTGTGGCTTCACCAATGTTGTTGCTTCACCAATTGTGTGGCTTCACCAGTGTTGTGGCTTCGTGAATGTTGTGGCTTCATCAATGTTGTGGCTTTATCGAAATTTTGGCTCAACCAATGTTGTGGCTTCACCAGTGTTGTGGCTTCACCGGTGTTGTGGCTTCATCAATGTTTTGGCTTCACAAAGGCGAATCAACTCTGAATGCCTATATTGATGATACATGTTTGGTATAATTTAGGTGACCATAGATAAGCAAGGGAACAGCAATCAAAGTTTAATGCTCAACAAAACAATATCATCTTCTACCTAGTCCTGACCTTAACAAATCCTTCAGCACATTGCCTGCAGAGGCTGCTGTTTTTTTCATTTTGTAACTACATATTATTATATGGCAAACTGAAAAAAGGTGATTATTTAAAAATTAAAGATTGTTCAAACCATATTTTAATCATGGTGTCCTGAGGGTATATATATAATTGACACTGAGTGATGAAATTCAGCTAAATTCTCAAAATAAATCTAATGCTAGTCAAGACAATGATACTCTGATGTCCAATAAACGGATAAAATATGTAATAAAGAATGCACAATGAATCAATTTGAGACCAGTTTGACGCTCGATGAAGCAAATTGTGAATATATGCATTATATGACAGGCACATATTTTGATAAGTGCCCTGATGCTTAAACTTCTCGGCTAGTTTGCATGATTGCAGTTAATATTAAACAATACGAAAATAAATTATTGAAAGGTACATTATAAGAGTAAGGACTGGGTTCATAACGCTATGTGATGCTGCCGCCACTGCTGTGTGTCTTTCTGCATGCATCTAGCTGCTCAGAACTTCACAGAAGCCTGTTAACCCGACCGATTTGGGAGACATCCACATAGCTTCAGTCGAAGGTTATTTGCTGTCAAATTTACTTATCCTATTTGCCTTTTATTTATTAAATATAAACGCTTCTTTTTTCATTTAATTGTGACTGATGTAAGATTATCACCTTCTTGTTTTTGTTGCACCAAATGTTAGCGGGTTTGGCCATGTGCGGCATGATTGTCGCCGTGTCGCACGGAGATAAATAGTGACAGCTGTTTCAAGAGACGAGGGATGTTGCCCAACATCGTTGACAGACAGATCACAGTGTGGTTAAATAACATCAAGCTGCCCAAATCCATCGATGTGTATAATAGTTACAGCAATAACATCAATGATGGCAATTTGATTATCCATGAATCAGAGAATAAATACGTTAAAATATATAACCTACGTGCATTTTTAACTTGGAATCGTCCGTGCTGCAACATTAGAGACGACAATCTTCAGAATTTTAAGTATATCTGATTCTTGTTAAAACTCGCAGTTCCTAAGTATATACTTGTATTAAAATAAACAACGGTTACGTTGAAGAACTCTTGTTCTTAAAAAAAGGTGACATTAATACATATTTTCTCCGTTCCCCCGGTACACCTCACGCTCGGCAAGGTTCGAAATTTTTCGGAGCAAGACACTGCGTCAGCTTTTCGTCGAATCGCGCCGAAAAATTAGCTTCACTTTTTTCTTCATGTATTGTTGAATACTGTGAATGTATATTTATGAATAGCTTCTGCGCAGATCGAAATATGTTTAAACAATGAGAAATCGAAAAAAGTTTCTTTCGGACAATACTTTGTGTGAGCTTTGTAACCCAAGATTGTATAAACGAAGGTCTGTCAGTGGTAGGTTGGTTGGGATAATAATGGTTAGTAATATCGGAAGGCAAAAATGGCTGGCCCGCTCGTTTGTTTATTTAAATGGCCATCTTGGCCTATGATTTTTATAATCTTCTGACATAAGTTTGAAATGCGATAATTACTGAGAACTGTATATGGCAGATGTATAATGTTTTGCATCCGCGACATCACATAATTGAGCACCAAAAAGCGAAAAAAATAGAATGACACAAAATGGTCGGTTTTGTCGATATTGTCCAAAATGGTTGCAATTGTATATATATATATATATATATATATATATATATATATATATATATATATATATATATATATATATATATATATATATATATATATATATATATATATATATATATATATATATATATATGTGTGTGTGTGTGTGTGTGTGTGTGTGTGTGTGCGTATATATATATATATATATATATATATATATATATATATATATATATATATATATATATATATATATATATATAATATATATATATATATGTATATATACACGAGTGGCGGTGAGCCTAAGTCTTTCTTTAGGCCGACGTTTCAGGTGAGCTAATGGGATCAAGCTATCTTTAAACAGATGTTGCGCATTGCTTGTTCAGTGAGCCTATCAACCCTTAGCCTGCTGTAACCGGCATAGGTCGCTTCGGATTGTGGATATCCTGCTGCTGCAGGCGACTTATGTCGTTTTTGAGACACGCTGTGTATAACCGCGTGTTGTGATGACGTAGAGAGCATGTTCGTAGCTCTGTCACTCTCATAGGCTGAAAGGGGAATTCCCATGACATAATATGTAAAAACTTTGACCCAAAAAGCAAGAGGTCATGGTCTTTTTGGTTTATTTAAGAGGCAGGTAACGCCTGGTAATTACACGGTAAAAACAAGGTTAATTGTGAAAGTGAAAAAGGAGGATAGTGATTCATCGTCATTTGAGAGCAGCGATTCTGAACACGATATTCAGTTTGAACGTTTGTTTTGTGAAACTTATTCCAATTAAAGTGATTTTGAGGGTTTCGGTCCAAATGATTTGGTGATTAATCGGGACCGAAGAGCGACTTTTGAATGCATCACGGCTCCTAACAACAGAGACAGCGCAGTTGACACGCACAACCTTTGCGAATCTGTGGACTCGCCTCCCTTTTAGCCTCGTTCACCGGTAGCCCTGGACTAACGGAGCATATTACTGATGATCCGACCCGCTTAGACTTTCTTAATTATCTTTTTGATTATGAAATGTGGGATATTCTTGTCAGAGAAAAGAACAGGTACGCCCTTAGTAAGATCGACGCTGGCAACCTCGAGCCACATTCGCGGTTGTCAAAATGGATACCATCTCTGTTGATGAGCTCCGGGTATTCTTCACCCTACTGATCACAATGGGGTTTACAAGAAAGCTAGATATGTCTGAGTACTGGTCCACTGACCGAACCATGTCCACCACCGTTCTTCTATGGGCTAGGACAGATTCTATGCCATTCTCAGCAACCTCCACCTTATTGACAACTCTACTGCCCAAGATTGCAATGACCTGCTTGCTGACACTCCTTTAACTCATACCATTCATTTCAATGACAAATGTTAATTTTGATAGATATTCCCAAGAGAAGGACCTTTTCCTAGACTAAGCCACTTGCCCTTATGAAGGTTGTGTCATGTTCTGCGACTACAACCCTGCCAAACCAACGAAGTAGGGGATGAAGATATTCCAGGTGTGTTACGGTGTAGCTTACGACATTTACGATAGATCTGAAGGCTGTGCCTATGTGGCTGAAGCTGTGGGAACACTAGACAGTGCCTCAAGAACCAACACCAAGCTTTTTTTCGGATTGTGCGCTAAGGTAGGGATACAGGACAAGGGTCATCATTTTTATTTGGACAACTATTACACCAGTCCTGAATTGATCAGTGAACCTATGCTTGCGGAACCGTTCGAAAGAACCGGAGAGATATGCCCAAAGCTTTTCCCCAAGTAAAGCTAACTCATGGGGATATTATGTTCCGTAGAAGAGGAAACCTTCTTGCCCTCAAGTGGCATGACAAGCAGGACGTCCATATGTTTTCTACTATATACGAGGCCAAGATGACCGTCCTGCCAAGGAACAACCGCCGTGGAGAGCCTGTAGTGAAACCAATAGCAGTCCTTCATTATTGTACAGGCATGGGAAGAGTGGATCTTTCTGACCAGATGTTTCAGTAATACCAGGTGGTGCGGAAGAATACCAAGTGGTGGAAAAAGCTCTTCTTGCACCTGTTTAACGTCTTGATAATCAATGCTTTTAAGTTTTATGTGAAGCACCATGGGCGGAAAATGCGGAGCCACCAGACCCTCACGTCTGAGCTGACCAAGGCCCTCATTCAAAGTTCCCCAATTGCCCCAAAACCAACAGGAAGACGAGGAATAGCTCAGCAACCAATTAGAAGGCTCATTGGTCAGCACCTTCTTGAATATATCCCTGCCATAGCCGGAGCCACGACCAATGAGGGGTTGCATTGCCTGCAACAAGAGGCCAGCAATCGACTTCAAGCGCAGACAGACCAGTTTTCAGCGCTCCACCTGTTTGGTAGCTTTGTGCATGCCCTTATGTTTTACTGTTTACC
The DNA here is from genome assembly GCA_034190875.2 of Urechis unicinctus. Lineage (NCBI taxonomy): Eukaryota > Metazoa > Annelida > Polychaeta > Xenopneusta > Urechidae > Urechis > Urechis unicinctus. The sequence goes on from CM067343.1 coordinate 14,137,394, forward strand.
ATACCCACTAAGAGTACCAGAGAGTTCATGGTGACAAGCAGTGAATATTTGTGTTTGTTTGTCTGTTTTGTTACTTGAACAGTGATTATTGGTCTTGCGGAATGATCAATATTATGTTTGTCAAAAATAAAATATCGATCTTCAGTGATAGACTTGCATTTACATAACCATAAAAAACCATCAGTCTCATACATATAAAGATCAGTTCAAATAGGTAAGGTTAATCTAAGAAAAACATTTCTACCATTCCAAATGCCAAAGTTACAATAATTTTGCAAAGCTACCTGACGGAATCAATAATCAGCAAAAAACAATGCAGCGCCAGGGTAAAAGAGGTACAAAACTTATACAGCAGGCTAAGGGTTAAGTCCCCCCAAAATAAGCACATTACTAGGGATCTCTTTTACTCATTTAATGGCAGCCACACAACCAGTTTAGGCTGCATCATCCTAGTTACCAACATGCATCTATTTCGTGAGTGACATCTGAGAGCAGCGGCTCGTTTGCCTCGTTATCATATATATTATATATTCACATGGACACCATATATCGACTCAAAACATTTCACAATTATTAATTAGCAACAACACTACTAAGTAGACCAGTTATTAGCAATAATAGCTATGCAAATCGGGATAAGTGAGAAAGGGTTTTTAATGTGCTAAATGATTAGTTTGTTTAATTAAAACCAAATCGCCAAAATTAAGCATTATGTTTAGTGATAAATTGTGCACGCACACCTTGCTAATAAAGTTAGGCTGTGCCTTGTGTTTGATTGTATGGCTGATGTCCTCACCACAAGGATGTTCATTTGAAGCAAGCAGCCGTATCGTTACCGAACGTAACTTCAGGTGGATAAAAAGCCCAAGTGAACCAGACTTCAATCGGTTTATAATTCCTCTCACTTTGGTGCTATGCTCTCTGAAGCATACTCATCTCTCTTTAGCAGCCTTCGTAAATTGCAAATTCGGGAAATCCTTATGTTTTCTTCAGTGACCTGAATAGTCTTGCTTTCAAGGCAGGGTTTCTCTGGTCGCCCTCATTACTGAATACGTGATAAGCAATATAGTTCTCTTCAATTTCTAGAAAATTATCAATGCCCCTTCACTCAATACTCAAATGCTAATAACAATCTGAAATGTCAAATTCGCATAAATATATTGGGCCTGATCATTGGAAATGTTTTGATATTTTGTGTATGTGTGGTTTTGAAAATATGTCACATCAATTTAACTTATCTTGGAAAATGGTCGTGTAATCATCACTACCATTTTTGAATCTGTCAATTTAATTCAGCCTATTGTTCTTCTTGACTGAAATCAGTATTCTAGATCTTGTGATTTGTATGCTTGTTTGACTAGATTCCTAAATAATTCACACAAACATGTTTTTTCCCGGATACCAGTAATTTGACTGTTCGCAGCAACCCCTACGTCACAGCATAAACCACTGCGCAAATGGTGGTTAATTATCACGACATTTTGATAAGCATGTCAACGCATGACTCGTTTCGCATGGTCGGCACAGATAACCAGAATTTTACTTGGCAAAGCTGACGGATACATTATCGATTCGAATAGCATAAAGAGAAACGAACACACAAATGGGAATGACAGGGGATTAATCATGCCGGTTTGAATTACTGTACTACATTGTTATTTATTGTGAAGAATTCATTAACCACAGACAGCATGTTTTTGAGTGTTTTGTTGGGCGAGGAAGACCGACCAAACCCAAAGGACCTAGTCGATAAGGGTGAATGCGCCGTGTCATAAAGTACACTATCGACCGGTCGTCAACAAAAGATAGCAGACTGGTAAAATAGCTTTATCATACCACTTTATACACTGTCGTTAACACAAGAGCCTTGTCCACAGATCAAAGATCCTTTGCCATTTGGTATTCAGTGATAATTTCCTGCAAGTAGCATGGCGCGGTTTTATTACCAGCCATCCGGAGAAATTTTGTATGTAATGTGTTTTTCTATAGCAAGCCAACAAATGGTCAGCATGACGTGTTGAATGTTTTCCCTGTGCTTTCCGTTTGAAACAATGCGGGCTAGATGATTTAAATATGCGAACAAGAATTCGAGTGTTAGATTGGTCCGGGTACTTTTAACTGCTGGCTGACATCTAATATGTTGAAAGTGAGGTCCATCACAATACCGAGGTTAGTAAATATATAGTGAGTACAAAAATTTGTATTGGCAATGCGATCTCCATATATATATATATATATATATATATATATATATATATATATATATATATATATATATATATATATATATATATATATATATATATATATATATATATATATATATATATATATATATATATATATCTATATATCTCTATATATATATATATAGATAGCCCATACTTATGACTTACATTAAATGCAATACAAAAAAGCGTGATATTTGTTTAGCAACTCCGCAAATGTGTCCAACTTTGTCTACCCTTGATGCAATAAAATCTACGTTATATATTACTAAAATTGCATGGTTGTGATCAGTAACGACTTGACATGCCAGCAATGAGGCTAACTAATAGATAGGATAAATTAGGTAATGTGCGAGAAACTGCGGATATGGCAAAGCAAAATGCGATGATATAAGGATGGATGTATTCATTTATTTGGTATCATTCTACTTTTCTCGTGCTTCTGGAGTCGACGAGAACAGCAATCAACCTACGGCTTTCAAAGAGTCATTTACTGTGTTTTGTTACTGGTCATTATTGAATCTGCACTCTTCCATGAAATGGTCGAATTGCGTTGTAACTCTTTGTATAGTTTCGAATTTGGATCTTCTGCTATTCAACTGATGATCATAAGGACAATCACGGCATTCCGTCATTGGGATAAAGCACATTCTTATGTATAATTGAAGAAAACATTTACGGCATTCCGTCATTGGGATAAAGCACATTCTTCAGTGCTCTGGTACTGGTAAATGAAATATATACTTCTCAACGTAGCAAGCTCTATAGCCATCACCCTGACAACGCATTAAGAAAGTGATACATGGTGCATGCATCTAATTCATGCGAATCGCTTTTCTTTTCGATGATTAACGTTTACAATATTAACAACATAATATCATTCGTAATAGCACTCAGGCGTCTTTGTCATTGCTTAGTTTATAGCTGAAAAATTTCCCCAAAGGAAACATTATGGATTTGATTTACGGTGCAGACACTACTGAAAGGAAATAACATATGCACTGATCATGATCCATATCATTATGCGGATACCGCTCTGCTGATATTATTATGGATATCCAAGACAGGAGCCAGTTATAACAGTTAAACCAGCATACATATTTGTAACTATTAAAGGAATCACCTGTCATCTAATTTGAGCTGTCTCAGCTATTACAGGTGTATTGGGTCGCACTTGAGCCAATGCATCGTTATTCTGGTTATAAGATACATCCGGTTTGTCGTTTTACGCGGTCATGAAGGCCTATGACCACAAAGGTCCGATCAAGGCTAGTTCTATAAGAATGTATCTATAACCAACACTGCGTAAAATCCATACCTAACCTAAAAGCTGATATGCGCCAGCGATGGATGGATATCGGTCACATTATACATGCATAGTGGCTATACAGGTTCAAATGTCACCTCGTATAATCATAACGTGATGACTGATATACTCAAACGATATCCTGCCAAAGCTATCCATGGAACAGTGAGCGCTGTATGATTTCATTAAATTGGATATGAAACCATCTACAGCGGTTGACAGCATATGTCATTAATGCCTGTGAATAATTGCTTTGAACGTCCAAAATGATGTATCAATATCAGGAAAATATCATATTTTCGTATTTGCTAAGTAAACCGGCAAACGTTTAGCTGAGACCATTTAGGACTAGAACACAAAAAGCACCTCTGAATTGGCCGTTAGCATGCTACAATGGTATTTATATACCACAAACAAATGAGCCGAAACCAAAGAGATACATTAACCATGATAGCGTGCAGATCTCCTGCGCAGCTTATATAGCGTGTTGTTGTGCTTTGAATGAGTGCATGGTGGAGAACATCGTTATATTGTGGAAATCGCCTTAATTTGTTGCCGTTGTGCAAATATATCTTTACTTAGTATGTCGTCATATCGTAAGTCCGATATCATATCACATCCCCCCAACATTTCCCCTATTGTTTCCAGCAACTAAAGTGACTGGCGTACAAATTACAGGACAAATGACCGAAGTTCATTGTACTCATACTTTGTGATTGTTAGCTGTTACTACATTTGTTAATGCCTCTGGTGCAGTTGCCATTCATGTCTCGTTGACGACGCAATCATACAGATGCATAGCTGCAAATAGTATGCTGGTGCATACTGGCTTGGCATTGGGTCCAGCAATCGTTGAATTAAGCTGAATGCATCCATGACACTAGTGTGTATAGATCGTTCAGGTACCTGCGCACATGCAATTGGTAAGGCGCTGTATTCGGTGAGCACAAATGTCGTGCCTCGCGAATAGAGATGCTACATACCTCATTGTGTGGCATTATGCAAACCAGCCCCACTTCGCTAGCAGTCGCCCAAGCTAACATCATTAGCTTCGCGTTTAATTATTTGTAAGTTGACAATCAAATGCTGTAGCTAATGTTGGAATCCGCCTTAGGTACATTATCCTGTTGAGAGCTTGAGCTGCAAAATAAAAAAAACAAGCAGCTGGTCATGAAGTAACTAGATGTTTTGCTACTTAAGATAATGCTGAACATTTTTCAAAGCTTTTTGGGCATGTTCATGCAAACCAGATAATCATAACTACGGTCCACAATATAGAAATTTTTTATGCTGAGGGAATAATGCCCTCTATTGTCATTTCTTTTCTGAAAAATGCTCCAATGCCAAACCCCGCAAAACCATTTTAACAGCTGCGTGTTTGTGCATCCTATTTGCACGCATGTATTAAGGTTTGATCAGTTCTGCTGGCACTTAAATGTTTTGCAGTCTCTTCCGTTTGTCTAACGTCTCCCCTGAACATGTGCACCTCGACAGATGTTATTTGGTCTTCATGTGGAATAGTTTCTGGGGAATATAAAGCTGTGCAACAAAGTTCGCCGCCACCGATGCTAAAACTGCTTCCGAGTCTACAAATTGTAATTTATTTTGCTCACCAGAAGCGGTAAAATTGGTCTACATACGCAATTGTGCACTAAATATCTCTAGCAGCGGCGCCATTCAAGTCTTGAAATATACATATATATAAACAGTACTGCTTCAAAACTACTTGTTATCCAGTCCCACTGCCGGATATTCATGTCGTCTCTTTTGGATGAGTTGTGTTTAAAGATATTTGCTCTAATTAAAACGCCATAGTGACACCCTCCATATATGATCAATATATAATCAATATCTTTCTCAATAAATTGGTAATATGTATGTCATCCTATATGCAAAGGTGTATAATTATCTCACATTAGGTCAGTTTATTGTATAGCAGTACATTTACATAAATGATAAACCTAATTTACAGAGGGTGATAATTGTATTCATCGTGATTTTTAGTTCATTTGCGTACAGATCGCGCATTATGGGATTTTAGCAATGCATCAATTGGTCCAAAGACAATACCATATTGTTTTCTGCGCTGCCCAAAACGTATTTGCTACTGACAACACTTATTCGATTGCTACTTCAATTGCCAATCATACTGAAAGATCATAACACCGAGTTATAGTGATGCTCTCCATGCATATGGATCTGTGTCCATGGAATTTGTCTGCGCTGAAAAATGCGAATTATTTTAGGTTTATAAGCAAATTAAATAGTAACTCAAGAATACTAGCTAACATTTTTTCTCAATCGATATGCAAGAGTTGTGGATTCGCTAAGATAAATAAAAATAAAAATGCATGGTTTGTAATATATATAACCATTCTCAGCCAAGATCCCAATTGTAGTTGAACACTGCGCAGCACAAAGCATTACTCGGTTCCTTCAGTGTGAGATGTGCCAGTGTTCATAAAGATATGTGTTTATATTACACATAAATGGTAACACATAAAAGCAATATGTGGGTAACTATGTATTATGTGGCGAGGGGCAATCATATTTGAGTAATGATTTGCGTAATATTGAGTAAAGGTAGATTGTCTTAAACGCACAAATTCCAAATAGCTGTCGCATCTCATATTGCAACATTTTTAGAAAAACTAAGTTGTTAACCATTAAGTCAATAATCCACTCAAGCGTACGTCCAGATATCGTTCGACCGAAGGCAGATACAGCGATAAAGTAGTGCTATCCTCTTTTAACGATCGAATGTTTGAGTTGGATATACAGTTCAGTCAACGGATATTATATAAAAACGACGGTATCAATCATAGTGTATACCCGACTATACCTGGTATTGACATTGAAACACTGACTTGGATATAAACGCAAATTCATTAACCAACATGATTTACCATGCATGGCTGTGGCTTGGCCAAGTCGATGCTTTCGTCGCTGCATTATGCTATAGGAGAGTTGCCAAAATAGTTGATTGATCGGCATCTATGATAGCAGCACAGGGCTCCATTGTGGACATATTCATGTATATGTTCCAGATAATTTTACCTCACTATTAGTGTGTTATATCTGCCTATTTCCACTACCCATACGGTAAGCACTATTTGATGTTCATAAGATGATGATTTGCAGCCGATGTTACGTAAATAACCGACATGATATCCAGGTTGTCATATCTGTCATATAGTAAAATTATTGCTATGGTATACATGCGTAGTTATATGCCGTTTTATCATATCATTGCGTTCATAATGTGCGGTATCGATTACTAGCTATCTTTGCCATATATCGCAATTTGTATTAAAAGAATAAGTGGTTTTATACAATGACAGCTGTGGTGGTAATCGCGTGATGTTCTACATTTTTGGGGTAGAAACGTAGCCCACCAGAACTTGATATTATATTACCAATACTTTGCAAACAAATTATAAATCAAGCTGGCCATGATTCTTTGAAGTTTTAACAAGTTGTGGCGCAAGGTAAGCATTCGATGACTGAGCACCAACTATCGTCCACTTACTTCCATTTCAATACGATTTCCTTTGTTTTCACTGCTTAACCAATAAGTTCATGTCGTGAATGCAGTGACATTTGTTGCTAACGTGGGACTGTTACCGCAACCGCTAAATCCATGTCAACGTTATCATGGATAGGCTATGCATTGCTCATGGTATGAGTGCTGGAAATACGCAGATATAACACACTAACAGTCAGGTTGAATTATCAAAAGCATATACATGAATATTTCGACACTATAGGCTAATGTTGCTATTAAATAAGCCGATCAATTGATTCATGTGACAACTCGGGTTGAGGTTGACCAGCATCATATCATATTGACCAATTGTGTGAATTAATGATTCATATGGGCTCACTTTCTTCCGCATTAGTACGTCAATTCATTCATCCGTCATAATACCGGGAGTCTCGAAATCGATTGGATGAGTGTGAAAGACGATTGGGAGTATGATATATGCCTCCGATTCATTGTAGTACTGTATGCAACTTCACGTTCAACACCAAGATACTAATTCGGTCGTATTAGTGGTTATTACAGATAGTTGATTTTGAAATTGAGGGATGGTTCGCATGGCGGAATGCACCAAAATTCATCTGGTTAGCAAAACCAGGGTAATGAATCAATGGAATAGATCAGGATTTCGGTAGAAGGAAACGGTAGTAGATATTGAGACGCACAGTGCCTCGCATTATTGCTGCACAACAGTTACATACTATACATTTTTTACTGTCTCAATAACACTTGATAATGATAGCAGCCTTCGCCGTTCTCTCTCGCTTTGAAGACTGGTCCTGTCATAGTTGCATATTATTTGCACTTAGACGTAATTCGTATTTTTGTTAGACGGACGCACTGGCTGTGTATACTTAAATGAGTTGGGACATTAGCGTTGTATAAGGTAACAATTCATGGTGTCCATTGTTTGTGATATGGAGGATGTCTTGGCTCTTTAAATATTCGTAAGGTGTTTGCGCGTGTATATTGTTTTATTAACAATTAGTTTATATGAGCAACTCTAGTGAAGGCTTACAAAATATTTAAAGGGTGGACAACTGCGGGTTTTGGCTAATCGGAGCAAACAAAAAAGAAATATCAGTGTTAATAAACGTCGGCAATTTCTAACATACGATCAAATAGAAGGCACCCTCATCACACTCGATGCCTCAGTGAAGGTTGACCCTAATTATGCAATTATGGTGCTTGACCAGTTGGTACTAGCGACTTAACAAAATAGCAACATGCAAGAGGCGTGGACAAGAATAGTCATGAATGACTTTAAACATATCTGTTGTTAGGAGTTTATTAAAGACTTATTCTGACATAACATGCACAATACATTAGAATCAAAGTAATGATTACCTGCTCGCGTAAATATATAAAGACATTGCAAGGTATGTATCAGATTATACATAGTATACTTATACGGCTTTAGGCTTAATTGGCCGCCAGATATCGTTTGCAATACCAAAATCAAATCTTTACACCAAAATGAATAACTATTTATCACTTGTATATGGTACACAGGACCTTGTGTATTCGGGTTTCTTCTCAAACTTTATGATGTGGTGCAAGTGCGGTGGAATTTTGATCCCAAGACGTTGCATACACATACATCATTGATTAGCGTTGCAATGAGCCGGTTAGGTGTGCATAAATTGTTGGAAGGTCTGCGAGCACAATGAGTATGAGAAAGCTACCCAGAATTCCACAGACAGCATAGCCTACTGACTGTGCATAGTCGGCCTCTGTTGGCAACATTTCCTCTCTCTTTGTAACTGCAAACCAATAATCATTATATCAATTCCTGCAGAATCATCGATATTTAAAGACACACTACGAAGGCTGATGCCTTCACTTACCTTTAAAAACACCTAAACCCCGGGTTTTTGTTGGCATTTTGTCAGTTTACTAAGTAATGTTCGGTTACTTACCGATACACTCGCCAACCGGCGGTTCCCATATACCACTCGGAGAACACACGGTTATTGTCTCGTTAGCTTCTCTGTCAGCAAATTTCATTCCTTCCATGCAAGTGACTGCCGCAACAATTCCTACTACCACTTGTGTTGTATTTGATAGGGCGCCGTTCCATACTTGTATGGGTAAGCAAGTGATCTCTGGTATAACAAATGCAAGTTGAAGCCATTTAATGCACAACATGTTGCCAATCGAAACCGGCTGGCATTGAGTGCTTCAGCTTTAAGCACAAAACTTGTCATCTGTAAAATGATATGCAAATAGAGCTGCATATTGGAAAAGCCATGTCATTAACCCAAGGCATACACAGAACTGGCTGCTTGTTGGAATTGAGGCGAATGGTTTGAAAAGATCGGATGTCGATAAGATGTCTCACTAATAACAGTTGTAGCTGTTGCATTACTTAACCATTATGTGTTTTTAGCGATTGGCAAGTGACTCACGTACCAACATAATTCACTCTTTTGCGACATCTAGCGTGATGTTTTGTTCGGTTATAAACGATTCTTTTGACATGTAGATGCCTAAAATGCCTTAACCGCATACATACAAATTGTATCAAATCACATTAGCCGATTTGGAAAATTATGGCCTGGAACACGCACTTCATAATTCGTCCCATTGCTGCAATACCTTACAAGACGATACGACATGATTGTTGTCATCAGTGCACCGCTCATGGTATCATATTTATATGACATCCAGAACAAAGGAATACAAACCCTGAAATTTTCATTGTTCCTTGAATATGCTACCAATAAACACACCATCAATCATATACATGAAAAATGGAGCAAAATTATTAGGGTGTTATAAGAACCACTGAAATTTCCAATGCATCCTGCGTATGTTACAAATAAACACACCATCAATCATATACATGAAAAATGTATTAGGGTGTTACTAGAACCACTGAAATGTTCAATTCTCCCTGAATATGTTACAAATAAACACACCATCAATCATATGCATGACAAATGGAGCAAAATTATTAAGGTGCTGTTATAACACCTGGTATATTTGGTAGTTTGAAGCATAAAGCATACCCAAATCACATTAAATGACTCATCTTATTGCTGCCATGCCATTCACAATCACTCAATTTAGTCTCACTTTTGCAGAAGATATCCCCAGGTTCCCATGTTCCATGCATATTACAGGTAACTAGGGCCATCCTTCTTCCTCTGTGCAGCCACCAACCTGGCAGGCATTTGTAAGTTATCTCGGATAAGAATGTTGTGTTGTAATTGACATCTCTGGCCGTGTTAATGATACGCGGAGGTGTACCACAGTCAACAGCTGTCACAGATGCACAGACATTCAGAAACCAAGCTTCAAAATGTACAAAGGATTCTTGCTTCTTCCTCTTGAAGCCAAAAATATGCTCAGTACATGGATACTCGATCGGGTTTTGGGTCGCTTATTTTATCTGCCTTGTTTGTTTTCACATAATTTTATGATTACAGCAAAGTATTAAATTACTATGCTTTGAACTGCTACAATAATTATTTAGACATGTGTCTGTGCGTTTTCTCATGCCACAAATAAGCTGAATGTTTGTCAAACCTGTTAAATACAGATACCTCTAATAGTGTGCTATTCACCTGTACATTGGGTAGGACCTGGCTGCCACGTTCCGTCCGCTGCACACTCGCTCTTCCAGGTGTTATTCATATTAATAACGTAACCATTCTTACATTTGATCGTCATTTGATCCATGTAGTTTGCGCCGGTCTTGTGCACCACTGTGGTAGCTGTGCTGGACTGATCGTCACAAGTGATCCCTGTATCGCCAAATCAAAACAACTAAGGCAAGATATGGCAAGCTAAACACATCATAATGTTTAGCTCTCATAAGCAGATTTATCATTCAACTTACGAGTGCATTCCTGTGGCAGATCACTCCACTCTCCATCTATGCATTTTGTCGAGACAATGTTATTCCCAAACGCCTGATATCCCCGTTCGCAAGTGTACATAATCTCAATTCCATTGTCCGCAGAATTTGTACTGGCCGTGGCATGTAGAACAATTGGGCGTGGGCGACAGCGATTTCCTGAATCCAATTCAGCAGCATCATTATAGTATTTGTGCTTCTGCTAGTCTAATTGTAATACAATTTTAATTTTAAATGAATGTCTTGGGTTGATTAATGTTGTCTGATTTAGTTTGAAATGAGTGTTGTCCAAAGAAGTCCTATTTACTGTCACAAGTCAAATCTGTTGGATTCGGAGACCATGTGTCTTGCTGCGTGCACACGACTGTGATATTCGTGTGACCTTCATTAAATCTGAGCACGGCGTCTGGTAGCTCGACACAAGCGTAGGTACAATTTTGAGTTGTACTTGTACCGCGTGTCTGTGTTTACCATGGGTATCAATCCCGAGATGTCTCTGGTGGTCAGTGCGATGCCAGGGGTAGATGCACAAGTGATCTCTGACAGAGAACCACACAACAATACGGCCAACAGCTTGATGGTATTAGGCGTACAATATTTGTAAAAAAATCTCCAAATGATTAACGAATGATAATATGTATTTCCAGTGAATACGCAAACAATCGTCCATCTCACCCAGACATGGTTCGATGCTGTCATTCCACGAACCCCCATCTAAGCACGTGACAACCCGGTCCATGCTCTGATTGGTCATGGTGTAACCTGCGTGACATATGACCCTCACCACAGCACCATACGTCACCATCGTTGAGTTCTTGCTGCCGTTACCAAGCATGTGCTGATGAATCACTGGGCACGTGTTTTCTAACCACAAATCACATCAGTCTTGTACAACCACGTAAGGTTCAAAGCATGGCAACATGTATCGCAAGATAGAAGCTTCAAAAACGCAAAGTAGTGCTTTGGAGTGCTCATATAGAAACGCGCGTCATATATGAAAGGAACTTTAACAAAAAGAACATTTTTCGAGAATATTCAAATAACTAACAAATACCAAATTACCGGAAGAGACGTCGATTATCTGATCAGTTAGCCAGCATAAGCTGAATAGTCGGTTTGCAGATCCGAACGGGGCAGTCAATTAATAAGGTAAAGATTAAAGCAGAGAGCCAACTGTCGAGGTCGTCAAAAATTGCAAAGATTCAAATGGGAATGTATATTACCAATAACGTGACTAGTGGTTTGGTCGTGCGTCACATAGGCGTGTCTAATGAGAGAATACCACGCATAATTCAGTGCTACTAAATGGCTGGTTACTTATATCATATTAATCATTCCATGTATGTCGGAATGTACAATGTTTTTTTCTTGTAAAGCTTTTCATTTAACGTCGTCGTTCTAGTCGATAAATATTTATACAAAGCATAATAATATTACAAGCCAGATTCTAGGTCAGTGACAGCCACATAGTTATCAGTTGTACACCTGTTATCATATTTAATTGATGCATGAGATAAGATTCTATCGCTTTACCCAAGCAGTTGGAGATTGCGAGAGGTTGAGATGCTTGATGACAGGTGCTCTCCTGGTTTGTTAGGCCGGTTTTCAGACTGTAGCCTTGTTTACAGGTTGCCAGCGTTGTTGTCCCAACATCTAAGGTCAGCCTGTCTATATCACTGCCGGGAGTGTATCGTGGCGGAGCGCAGCGTTCTGCAGGGCGCGACAAACATCAGTACAACTTAGCTTCTTTGATTGTCGCTATTTTGAACAGGACACGTATTACAGGATTTTCGATTATAAAACAGAACATAAAAATATTTTATTAAGCATATAAATGCTTAGGCTTACCTTTACAGGAGATGCTTGACTGAGCCCATTCCCCACGCGTCCCTTTTTGCGTACACGATAATGAGTCGCTAGTTGTACCACGTTTAGTTAACTGCCTGGGCTTGTCACAGTGGTACTGCACGGCTGTTCCCACCGCCACCTCATCTTTGCTGCGATGGTCGTCAATGACCAAGCCATCACCGGCCGTCGGTATAGTCGGGCAATGTATTTCTGCATTAAAACACACTGAAGCTACATAATTATGAGATGTATTATCAGGTAACTTTTACAAAGGTGCAGGAAAAAGTCCGAACATGACCACATATGAGTTTTGCTGGTGCAAAAGACGGGACATCACTTGATTTATGTCGATAGCAGCCACGTACCGACACACTGCAAGGGTGCCCCGCTCCATCGCCCAGATGACAGACACACTGCGCTACGCACAGAGCCGCCCTCCACAAAGTGGAAACCCACATGACACTGGAACACCGCGACGTCATAGACGTTGATTCCGGTCACCGTGACATCAGCATGAAGGACTGAACGAGGCCGCCCACATCCTCTACTGCCCTTGGAGTATACTGAAATGATATAGACATATGATTACGGGACGAAGAAATGAGAAGCAGCATCATTTAAGAAAAAGGAACGATATATTGGGAAATATACACAGGTAGAATCAGAGTTTAACCAAAAATTAATGGCATATACGTGGTAATTGGGGAGAGAAAGATGAGAGTGATAATTATGATGATGACTATGATAGAAAGGATTACAATCCCAATGGTTTTGCTGAAGACCATGTCGATACAGGAATATACAAATGATTTTTAAATGGCAAGTTAACAATGCTGATGGAAACACTGATGCTGATGATAACAACGAATAGATGACGATAATGATACTGAAGGTGCAAATTCAGATAAAGATTATAACGCACGTGGGAAATGCGGTGAGAAAGAAGTTGTAAATGATGATGAAGTGAACGGTCATGGTGGCAATGCTGAGGTTAGTGATAATAAAGGATGGTTATGGTGATGATAATTAGTATGGTAAAATGGACGAGAAACGAGAAATATATATTCGATATTGACCAGTCGTGGGTTCTGCTATTGGTCCACTCCATTTTCGTGTTTCTGATATTGACTGTGCTTCCGTCGGTTGTTTTGATTCAGTGGATGATTGTGCTTCACTAGGTGTTTGTAATTCATTGGTTGTGTTTCCGTGGGTATTTGTGCTTCAGAGGATGGTTGTGCTTCACTAGGTGTTTGTAATTCATTGGGTGTTTGTGTTTCAGAGGGTATTTGTGTTTCAGAGGATGATTGTGCTTCACTAGGTGTTTGTAATTCATTGGGTGTTTGTGTTTCCGTGGGTATTTGTGTTTCAGAGAGATGATTGTGCTTCAGTGGGTGTTTGTAATTCATTGGGTGCTTGTGTTTCAGTTAGTGTTTGTGATTCAGTCGGCGATTTCGTTACAGCGGTAGTTTGCGGTTTAGTTACTGTTTGCCTTGTAATGGATGATTGTGTTTGTGTTTGTGATTCTGTTTCAGCTGCTACTGTTGGAGGACCGATAGTTGACTCTGTTGGCGCACTTGATGAACTCACTGGTAAAATGACACAAATATGAGAGACATCGCAACAAATAAAGTATTGTTCAGAAAACAATACGAAGAAACGATTTCAAGCTGTCATGACTGCGTCCACATTTACATATATTACTTACAACTCGGAACTCAATTGGGAAAATATGAACTGATGAATACCAGTGATATATTAAAGCAGTTGTAGACCCGGCTGACCTGGATAAGATGAGTTGTTACAAATGCACTCGTTGTTCTGCAGATGGCAAGTTTGAGAACTCTCATCACACCGGAAAGGAAAGCAAGGATTACTTCCGAGCTCTAGGAACCACCAAAAATAACTAGTGAACAATTGTGCATTTGGTGTGCTTAACAACAAATAGAAGATGTTTACAAATTTCTATAATGATGTCTTTACCAGAGCAATAGATGTCTTTCAAGGCTCGATTCCATTGTCCATCACATGGGCAATGAACAACCTTGAATTTGGACAAGTCCATGAATAAGAAGCCAGGGTCGCACGTATAAGTCACAGAATGAAACGTAGAGTTGACGGCATATGAAGAGTGAGGTAGAGAAGAGGGTGCATTGCACAGGTCATCAGCTAAGCACACAACATATTTTATGTCTGAAACATCCCATCACGGCAAGCGGCCATCATACATTCGATGATTTACTTATCCTGTCTCTACCATATACCTCAAGCAAACCATCCACTTGTAGCTCTAGCCGTAGGTTGTAAATATATCCATTTGTTTGTTTAGTGCTTTTTTTGTTCATCGTTGAAATCTGCGCACGAAAGAAGTCTACAATATCCTGTTTTGTGTATGATCGTTGTATAATGAATTGAGCTTTCGAAGTTGTGTAGTTAACTGTGTATGTTCAACAACTATGCTGCAATTAGGAATAAGACCAGACGCTTGCTAAGGGTGCAAAGAGGGGAGATTTTGTTCACTTCCACGACTTCTGTTGCCGATCAAGTTTCACTCACTGTAATATAGTTTCCTCTTAGTATGACTGATCCGCTCTACACTAGCCTCTTTCACTTGTTCGTGATAATTTTCTTTTCTCAGTTGCGCTCATTCACTATCCCAAGCAAAAGTCGACGCATCAGTTTTATTGAGGAGGTGGAAATAGTTAATTTAAAAATAGATCAATAAGAAGAGATAGGGAACAAGGGGATATTTTTGATTTTATCAGGCATAGACGCTTGTATTGCCGTTATTGTGCTGTAAATATATGGGTAGATCAGTGGCACTGCTCTGGAGATTTTAGTCTATAGCATTGATTAGTGTTTGTAAACAGATGTATTATTGGGATACAGCTATAGTAATGTCCCCTCAAGAGTAAACCCAACAGTCCGTTGCATGCTTTACATCTAAAACCATCAATCCAAGCACCCATAAGCATGCACATACGCGAGTTTATGTATCCATGCGCCATTCATTGTATTAATATGCATTATACGACGACTTACGGGCTTTTTCGCACAAAAAAGCATTGAGTTCATCGCACGATTTGGTCTCTATCTCTCGATCATTCTTCTTACGCATGCACGGTTCACTATTACTTGGATCATTAGTCATCTGGCCGAATCTATAGAGAACGGGCGAATCGTCTTCATACCGATATGATCCTTGTCCATCCCACTTGATTCCAATCCAAACCTGACTGTAAAATAAACAAACAAATCATCAAAGTGAATATCACAATGCATTAATCAGCAATGCCTTGAAAGATTAAAGGAAATGTTGCCGTTTGCAGATTAAACGGTATGATGTCTATGGTTTAGTTTTGCCACTCCTGACAGGTGTACTTGATCAAATACACGACGATGAACCACATGCCTTGAGGTGCTAGGGATGTCGCTCGAACTTCCCTGTTCTGTGATATAACTAAATACCTGTATTTTATGCAGTTACTATATGCGACAATTAACAATATGCCCGAACGAACCGTTGATTTACTGAGTAATTATAACTCAAATGTTATCATACTTTACAAACATCAAAGCTCTCATTTAATCATATATATAATTGGCATCCAAAGTACCTAAATTCCGCATATGCGCATCATCAATTGCGTTGGACCGCATTGATAACACAGCACTGGCAGTACCCGCTAAATACAGTTAACTCATACTTCTGTCGACTCTGTTATTGATGGGTACTTACTCATAAGACTGTACACGCTCCATATAGTCGACATCAGTTGGCATTGCTAGCGTTGAAGCCATGGTGGTCCGACAATAGTCACTCGCTCTAGACCAGGTCAGCTTGTTGTAATGGGCACTTTCTTGAAAGCAAGATTTGTTCTGTCCTGCAACGAACTTACAAGCTAAGTGGTCATCTCAAGATTGTGGTTATTGGCTTCATTAAGCCGTCAACCAGATCGCATAGTGAACGTGAACTCACTCATTGGATAGAGGTTGAGTGGGAACATGTCAGAAATATGGTTTGCGACTGCTTCTGAGAGTTCAAAGTGTGCTCAGGTTGAAATAACGTTACTCTTGATATATCACATCTACCACATAGTTATAAGGTAGTGTGGACTTTGAATTGGCTGAGGTGTGTTTACCTACGTATTCCGTGAAATACATTGCCCCAAATTACACTCAAGCAAAGACGTGTGGTAAACTCGTTAGCTGCTTGGCGCAAAATATATTTCACTGATAAAGTTTAAATGCTGACTATATTGAATAACTGCTATTAGAGTAGTTCCAGGTCCCACGAGCGGAGGTACAGCACGCTGGTTTCATTACAGTCTATTGTACACGTGTTTGACATCATTTGTTAATAGTCAGACCCTAATGATCAATAAATGTTAAAAAGCATGGCACGGGCCAAATTGCGGAGTTGCGGAAGGCAGATCAGCACTTAATTTGACCGCATACATCGAGCTTCTCCTTCCATAATGTGAATCGTCACAATCGTCTTGGCGACTATGACTCACAATCATCTACACATTGGCTATATAGGTGGGACTATGTTTTTATATGCTTACGGTAGATACTTCTGTCGGCCACGATTGACAGTTGATCACATGCATCTGCCATGTCGGCATTGTCATTTTCCGTTAATATACACAAGCTGCTATCAATTTGGTACTCGAGTCGCCTGTTTACACAAAAACAATGCAGTCAGTATTAGCTTCATTGGTGACTCAGAACGTTCTGAGCTTAACGATATCTGACAATAAAATAACCTAGGTTTTGCTGTCTATAAAAGAATAGAATAGCGCAACACGTCTAGTTTGGATTTTGCCAAACGACCCAATTACTATTGAAAAAGGTAAATAATTCGAGCAGGCTCTTTTAGAAAACCTGTGCTATGTGACGAACTGTTGGGTGCTTTTGATTAGGCCGGTCTCATTCGCCCCTACTTACGTGCACGTTATAAGCGCTTCGTTAGCGCAGTGGTTCATACAGTGACGTAAACTAGGGGTGTTGCGAACAGTCAAATTTCTGCTATCCGTGGAAAGACATGCTTTCTTGTGAAATTTCCAGGAATCTAATTAAAGTACATCAATCACAGGATCGTGAATAATGATTTTAGTGTAGAAGAACAATTGGTTGATTCTAGTCGGATTATTCAAATATGGAAGTAATGATTACCCGGCCACTTTCCAAGGCAAGTGAAATTGCTGTAACATATATCTAAAACCACGCATACACAAAAAATCAACAAGTTTCAAATAATCACACCGAAATTAACATGTTCAGTTTTAGATTAGCATTTGGAATTTATACTGCTCTAGAAATTTAAGACGACCATATTACTTGTCATGCATTTTAGCAGTATAGGTCGATCCCAGCGGACATTCACTGAAGTTGACATGATGTTTTTCAGAATTTGCAATTTAAGAAAGCTGATAACGGGGTGTTCAAGCCGACAAAACAGGAGATGAGTGTAATTAATTCACCGAATAAAGTCTGGTTCTGGCAGAGGTAGCATTTGTTCTTGTCGTCACTCTTGACGGAATCGAACTCGTTGTCATTCAATATAACACGTGTGTTATCTCTTTGGGGATGGCCTGATTTCCAGGGAACGTCCCCATTGAATTTGAGGGAATACCATTGTCTGTCCAATGATGGGCAATTGTGTCTGTGGGTGTTCTAGTGGCAAGTCCAATCCAACACTCAGGAATACTACACAAACACACAGTAAAGTAAAACAATAGGTGACAATACCACAACACAATAAGCTGAGGCACGTGGAAAAAGAATAAAGACTTACTCCTGGGTGTTTGTAGCAGATATAAAGTCGTCAAAGATCTGTCGCGTTAGGAAGGAGGCGAGGATTTGGCTTTCTTCGCGACATTTGCGCGCGGCCATCAAGTGATCAATGTCATTTTCATTCATATATGGTACCACCCATTGACAGCATAAACTGGGGTTGTGGCGAGCACTTGATGTTCTGCAAATACGGTGAACAATTTGCATAAACAAAACCAGTTGTGTAAAAAATACATTTATGAAAATATCTTTGGAGCTAGTTGTCAATGTTACTCGTGAGGGTGCAGCACCCTTTAGATCAATTCATCCAACCGTTAGGAAAAATGAAAACAGATCAAATTGGAAAACGAAGAAATCCTTAAGTGCCGGATTGAAAAAAATGACATGATGGTATTTGCTGTCGCAATCAACAAAATCAGCCTTTTTGTTCGGGCTGCTGTGATAATATCAACTGGTGGCGGTTATCTGTGTCGTCGTCATCGATCCAACCGACGCTAATTGCGTAGTCTATTGCAATGAACCAAATACATGGTATGGGGTCTCTTTTGAAGCCAGTTCAGATGATCAATTATTTAATGTTGGTATTAGAGAGTGCGACCATGCCTTCCACACAATGCCCGCAGAACGAATATAACTTATCAAAGGGACCCTTCGCTGCTTATATCTTATTTACCCGACGCTGGACTTTTCAATCGCGTGCTTACATAAAGTCCATTTGTCATAACGTTTTTGTACAAGTCATATGAATAGACTGAGACAACAATTGATCACAGTAGGAACAATGTCGAATGTACACACATTGATCTGAGCGTTGGGTGGTTGCTTGGAAACGAGATGCCGTGGAGATGTATACACAACTACTGCATGATATCCTTCGAAGGACAATTATAGCCTCAACATTGTTGTGACAATGCCTCAATAATTTTGGATTATCCCATGCAAAACCACAACCGCCTTTCTCACTTTACTAACAGCAAATATTCAACGGTCATCGATTAGTGTTTTTCGTCCACAGACACCCCTTTATGAATATGCCCAGTCATCTCCAACTGAAACCCCACTAATCTTATCACTACAACATGAACATCAGAGACTCTCATAATATCATCATCATCATCATCATCATCATCATCATCATCATCATCATCATCATCATCATCATCATTATCTCTAGGTGAGTAATTATAATACAAAACACAGCTTATTGGCGCGCTCTACCTGCCCCATAGCCTTCTCCTCAGTGAGCTGTTTAATAAGAGCGACATACAATAGTGCCTCTTCAGTTGACGATTGGACAGTAAGTGTGATATGTCGTTTTATAGGTTGAATGACGTACTCAATGATGCTGAAACCCAACCGATATAAATATATACTTACAATTCGTTTTTTCTGGCCGATAATATCGAGACAACACAAGGCAGATCGGATTTCATGACTGAGATATCGTTCCTCGATGCTTGAATTAATAATTGGCATGCATTACCGTTGTTTTGCATTGAAATATTAGACCGACAGTTTAATACTGTTCTGGGGAATTTGCTTCTGCAAAATGTATTAATAAATGACACTTCAAATAACAACAGAATGGTTTTATCTTCGGTAGCGAGATGAGGCGCCCATTGATCTGCTTACTTGAACAAGTATTGACACCGCACATAAGCAGGGGTTTAGTAGTTCTGAAGAAACTCATCTTGATAATCTGACGATATGATGAATTAGAAATGCTCATTTTATCAATGTGATCCCCGACTTTGATACATACATAAGTTGAGAGAATTATCAGTAGGAAATCACCTGTCGACAGCAGTATTACGGTCCACAAGAAATCCATTGTATCCTTTTAAACGTTGTCCGATCAACGTAATCTTAAACCAGAGCACAACAGAGACGTGAAAGATGCTGATTAGATGCCCTCCGGGTTAAGAGATGGACGGAACTTTTGCCTCTAAGCAGTACCTGTCGCTAATCTGATCACCGGGCCGTGTGCGCCAAGAGGTGTCAACCCGTGCGTATACATACCCTCCGGCCAAAGCACCCATATTTATTGTTCAAAGCAGACGAGCGGGGTGTCGGTTCCTTGTTGATTATTTATGAAGCCACGCATTGTCGATTCCTCGAGATCGAGTTATTATGGTTTACACAAAGCTATGGCAATGTATAACTCATATTGTTGGCCATATTGACTTTGCGGGCACAGAATGCCTCTCACATATGACTTGCACGGTGTATAAAGACACGACTGCATCAGCCGTTCAACCAACTTGACAATGGCATCAATAAGCTGGCACTTCCTTAATGATGCAGAACAATTGGACATACACCATAGAAATAAGATAAAGTTGTCTCACGAGTAGGCAATTGACTATCCCTCAGGTCACAATCCTTCATCTTCGATAATTCATTACTCGGCCATAGATCAAAGCAATATCCTTGAAAACCGTCGCCGTCAAGCAGACAGCTACCATAGGCCACGAGGAATCCAACGGTTGAATTATATTGTGTTCATATAGTTTGTTAAACTGGTCCCTAAAGGGTTTTCATGCACGTTTTTGATCGAGTGGTAAACAGCGTATGTGATGAGCTACGCGTAAAGCTGTCGGTATTGATTGGTTTCCACCTAATGCATAGTATATGTTTTTTGTATGATGGAGACATGACTGAGGGACGTCGCCTGCAAGCTAATATATAACACCTAATAAGCACTTATTGAAACCCAATGCGACGCTTTGACATATCTTGGTGAGATAAAGTTTTATATTACCTTTTAGTTGTAGTTTAACACAATCATTAACTTATGCGAGATTGATAATACCGAAAAGACCATATATGTGTGTTGCGTCATACGAATTGTAATGCTATGTAAAATATACTCAAGATTGGAACAATAATTTGCCTTTAATGAAGAGATGCATCACAAGGTAATTCTTGACTGATTTATTAATTGAATAATGCAAGTGGTTTTGAAATTATCGAAAATGATATTCACTTGAAGTCCGACATTGTAATTTAGAGGTAAAAATATAATTTAGTTTTTTGACTTTAACTAACTAAACTTTTAAATTAACAACCAAATAAATCACACTAAATATGATTTATTAGACGGGTGCCGGCTTTTGCATTTTAACCAACTGTGTGACAACAATAGTTGGTAATTAAACAGAAATTATAACGTACGAAAATATTGGAGGCAAGAGCCAATCAAACGTAACCAAATCTCATATCCTACTAACCGGAAAAAAGTAAATTATTCCTCAGATTACTGTTTGTATTAAACATTTGTCCTTAGAACCCCGACGAAATAACAATGGGATATATAAATTGTCGCATAATAAATATAATAGCTGTACGTATATATTGCGTCCTAGTTAAAAAGGTGTTGCAGCCATGGTCATGTAGTATATGCCAAGTGGGTAGAGGTTGCGGTCATACAAAATCGGACGTTTGTGCCTATCGAGCTGATGACATGCGTTGCGGTAGTGCAATGTGTTTCATGTCAGGTGCTAATGTATCGTGCCAAAATAATCCAGTCATAACAATTGCGTGCATACTGTTCATGTTTAACCGTCTTTAGTACTGTAAAAATACCACGTCGTAAACCATATCAAAATAACAATGTAAGCAACGATACATTATGAGGCAGTTGCAAAATCTACCTTCTAAAGGGGGTGCTCAAAGCGCAGAAAAAGAATTACGCACGATTTGAAAACGAGCCTCTCTAGCCTCAGTCTGGAGATTTACCAGTTCTACTACGACCACATATTTATCATAGTCAGCATGAAAGTGGAGTTTGAAAAAGAAATCCATACTCTAATGTCATGGACAAATATTGGTGAATTGCCTAGAAAAAGAAAATTAGCTGAGCACCAAATAACTTTATTAGAGTATTCTACACATTTTGAGCTAAGCAATCAATGATATTGCATTGTAAATTTGGGCGTTACATCTATCTTATATAGGATGCAAGCGCTATGTCGTTTACGGTCTGGTCGGCAGCTCTGATGCCTCGGCATTTCTGCAAAATATAGGCTGCAGCAAATTGGCTTTTTTTAGTTCGGTGTACCACATTACGCTCTCCCTCTCTAACAGGGGATTGGAGTTGATTGTATATAGACTGTACCAGGTTATCTACATACTTTGCTCGCGTTCGCAGTTATATAAACCATGCTTGTCGTTTGGTAAAGAGCCCTGTTGAGGACCCTTGCTGGCTGGGCAGTAGGGGCGTTACGTCTATATATATATATATATATATATATATATATATATATATATATATATATATATATATATATATATATACTTACAATTGCAACCATTTTGGACAATATCGGCAGAACCGACCATTTTGGTTCATTCGATTATTTCACTTTTTGGAGCTCAAATTATGTGATATCGCGGATGCAAAATATTATACATCTGCCTTGTGCAGCTTTCAGTTAATATCTTCATTTAAAACTTATTTTAGAAGATTATAAAAATTATAGGCCAAAATGGTTGTACCAAAATAGTCGCGATAGTTTTGTCATGCAAAAAAACAACCATTTTGGAACTTTTCTATAAAACCAACCATTTTGGCTATTTTATATAACCAACCATTATGGCCATTTTATATATCCAACCATATTGGTGATTAAAATAAACAAATGAGCCGACCAGCCCTTTTTGCCTTCCGATATTACCAACCATTATTATCCAAACCAGGTACATGGTTGCCACTTACGGCCAAAAGTCAATCGGCGACACCGTGCGATCCATACTCAAAGCTTCAATGACCGATCAACTTATGACGCGTTACAACAGAACAGGGGCAAGAAAAATGAGAAAACTCCCAGAAATCTTTGAACTTTGCATTTTATGTGAGCATATAGAGCCTTTTATGGATCAAAAATTCAACTTTGATTCTATATGTAAATAGATGGGAGTGAGCTTCATTGTTAAGGTTCGCTATTGAAGTACTGTACATTGCTCTGTAAAACCACATGTATTCTGCCTTTCTGCAACTCTGAAGTATTTCCATAGGGATTCCCAAGAAATTAAAGTAAAGAGGGGTAGGGAGGAGATACGAACAACTGTGAAAAGTGAGACGTAGAAACAGCTGGAGATCTTCCTATCCAACTGCACAACCAGACTTCAGAGGAAGTCTGGAAACAAGTTGTCTCTAGAAGGAGAAAAATAAATTGTCATAACAGATAGTACTAAGATATTGTGCAACTGATTAATAAAATCATGATGTTACCATTGTTGTTTGTTTGAATTAAGCTGAACATATGCAGTGATATAATTAACTCACAGTAATCTCACAGAGATATCAGTATGTAGTCTCACAGAGATCTCACACTGTGATATCAGCTCATGATATCTTTGTGAGATCAGTATGTGATCTCACAGAGATCTCACACTGTGATATAAGCATATGATATCTTTGTGAGATCAATGCGTGATTTCAAAAACTACCTCACAGTGATATCACAACTGTCTCATATGGTGGCATCATGTATGAGATCACTGTGAGATCGCCATGAGATCACATTCTTGGCTGGGAACCTACTACTGACAGACCATCGTTTATACAACCTTGGGTACAAAGCTTAGAAGGTCTATGAAACCATAAACGACTTAAATTAAATTCCTACAAACAAGCTTACACAAAGTATTGCGCGTTGTTAGGTCTTTCGGGAACCGTAAGAAACTTTTTTCCATTTCTCATCGTTTATACATAATTCGAACTGTACACTCACAATATTCAACGAGACATGAAGAAAAAAGTGAAGTTAAATTATCGGCGCGATTACACGAAATGCTGACGCAATGTCTTGCTCCGAAAAGTTCCGAACCTTGCCGAGCGGCAGGTGGAGAACGGAGTAAATATGCATTAAAGTCACCTATTTTAAGGAAGGGAGTTCTTTAACGTATCCGTTATTAATTTGGATACAATTTTATACTTAGGTACTGCGAGTTTTAGCAAGAATTAGTGATACTTAACATTCTGAAGATTGTCGTCTCTAATATTGGAGCATGGACGATTCCAAGTCAAAAATGCAAGTAGGTCATATTTTTATTTTATATTCTGATTCATGGATAAAACTATATTGAAGTATTGCTGTAACTATAATACATATCGATTGCCTTGGGCGGATTAATGTTATTTAACCACTCTGAACAATGTTATATGTCTGTCAACGATGTTGGACAACATCTCTCGTCCCTTGAATCGGGAGAGTCCAAACAGCTGTCACTATTTATCTCCGTTCGACATTGCGACAGTCTTGTCGCACATGGCCGAAGTTGCACAATCCGCTTAAATTTGGTGCAACAACAACAACAAGGTGATAATCTTCAAACCGTTCCAATTAAATGAAAGAAGTGTTTATATATATAGTAAAAGAAAGGCAAATAAGATATGGTAATTTGAGAGCAAATAACTTTCGACTGAAGCTATTTGGGTGTCGCCCAAATCGGTCGGGTTGACAGGCTTCTGTGAAGTTCTTGAGCAGCTAGCTAGCTATATACTGAATGACACGGAGCAGTGGAGGCAGCATCACATAGCGTTATGAACCCAGTCCTCGCTCTTATATTATATGGTTCAATAATTTATTTTCGTATTGTTAAATGTTAACTGCAATCATGCAAACCAGCCGAGAAGTTTAGGCAACAGGGCACTAACCAAAGTATGTGCATGTCATATAATGATGTGTCCAACTGCATAAATTCATGTATCTATTCACAATTTGCTTCATCAAATGTCAAACTGACCTCCAATTGATTAATTGTGCATTCATTATTACATGTTTTATCTGTTCACAAAAGAGCATCATTGTCTTGCCTTACATTAGATTTATTTTGAGAATTAAACTGAATCCCCTCAGGACATCGTGATTAAAACATGTATTAAACAATCTTTAAGTCTTAAATATATCACCTTTATTCAGTTTGCCACATAATAACATGTAGTTACAAAATTTAAAAAAAACAGCAGCATCTGCAGGCAATGTGCTGAAGGATTTGTTAAGGTCAGGACTAAGCAGAAGATGAATTTGTTTTGTTGATTATTAAACTTTGATTGCTGTTCACTTGCCTATCTAGGGTCACTTGAATTCTACCAAAAAATGTATCCACAATATAGGCATTCAGAGTTGATTCAGCTGAATAAATTGACTTAATGGACTGAATGTATTGACCTCATAAGAGTTAACAATATAAGGAAATCAATTATCAGGATATCATTATCAAGCAAAGCATATCTACAGATAAATTTGAACATGATCAGCAGGAACTTCGACAACAGCGCCTTATGTTGCACTATCAGTAATAAACTTTCAAGAGGTCCAGTCTTGGTGGGTTTCCATTAGGACACAATTAGTGAATCCATACAACAGCTTGTCCACATGATTCAGTAAAAGATGATTCTCCTGCTGTGCCCCAGCTATAGTTGCACATTCTGTTACACACACAAAGTTAACTTGTCAAACTCCCTATCAGTCTTATATCATAAGAACTAAAGGAAGTCAGTGTAAAACATTACACAACATTAATTGTTACCAACCTGATAAGGTTGATCATCAATACAACATGTCACATGAATCAATCTCTTGTTATTAAGTAAAGGAAGTAAAAACTAATCTCTCTCATGTGGCAGAAACTGAATCTACATTTGAATATACACTAATAGAATATTGGTAAAACACATTGTAAGCCTGATCTTATCAATATGCACTTAAACTGCAATTATATAACCAATAACAAACCGCCCACCCATCAATAATTAATGTTACCTTCATTCATTGTCCACTGATGGCATCTTTAACATTCTCTTTCTGGGTATCGAGATAACAGGCATTGACTAGTGACCACCAGGAAGGTTGCTATGGAGCTTAGCATGGATAAATATACCAGAATTCAATGCTTGACTGCTCCCCTGGGTTGGCTATGGTGCACTTCCATCTGTCACTTAACCACTGATAAAATGGTGTCTCATCCACATAAGCCAGCTCTCTTTACCCTTAACCTGAGGTCACATTTACAATTGTGCACATCTGATAATCAGTATATAGTGAGGATGAAGACATACATATCTGATGTTCATCTGGAGATGATTATGTGACAAAGCCAGATGTTCAGAATAAGTCTACAGCCCAGGGAGCTTAGTTCAGTCATCAGTAACAGGGCTGGAAGTTAACTAAAATGGCCACCCATCCTGACCTGTCCTGGTGACGGGTGGCCATTTTAGATGTTAACTGGCCTCACGAAATTCTACCCCTCCAAACAAAAAAGATGCCATGTTAGGAGAACCCCAGGTCAGTGACATACTGGGCTGGTGACAAGAACCCCAGGTCAGTGTAACGACTGGCGGGTAATAAAAATAACCCCAGGTCTGTGTCATGCTGGGCTGGTGATGAGGAGGTGATATGAATTGCAGATAAATACAGAGCAGATTAAGTGCACAACAATGAGACACTATACACATGTGCATACATCAAAACTGCAAGACCATCAATCCGGACCAGGTGGAGCCTAACAGTCATACTGGGTAAACAGAACTTCTGATAAAAAATTTCTACTTAAACAGACTGTTGAAGCCATACTCACACACAACAAATACAGATAATACTCATTGTTTCGGTCATTTTGGTCATTCTGATGGTTTTAACAAGAATTATCAAGCCCCAGTGAATGATATATCTCAACGAAATATGATAAATAAGAGAAGCCAAAACATTGATGAAGCCAAAACATTGATGAAGCCACAACATTGACGAAGTCACAAAATTGGTGAAGCCACAATATTGGTGAAGCCACAGTATTGTAGAAGCCGCAATATTGGTGAAGCCGCAATATTGGTGAAGCAACAATATTGATAAAGTTTCAATATTGGTGAAGCCACAATATTGGTGAAGTCACAACACTGGTAAAGCCACAACATTGGTGATGCCAAAATATTGATCAAACTACAGTATTGGTGAGGCCACAATATTTGTGAAGCCACAGTATTGTTTAAGCCACAATATTGGTGAAGCCACAATATTGGTGAAGCCACAATATTGGTGAAGCCACAATATTGCTGAAGTCACAACACTGGTAAAGCCACAATATTGGTGAAGCCAAAATATTGATAAAACCACAGTATTGGTGAAGCCACAATATTGCTGAAGCCACAATATTGCTGAAGCTACAACACTGGTGAAGCTACAACATTGGTGAAGCCGCAGTCTTGGTAAAGCCACAGTAGTGGTGAAACCACAATATTGGTTAAGCCACAACATTGGTGAAGCCACAACATTGGTGAAGCCACAGTATTGGTGAAGCCACGTTAGTGGTGAGGTCACAATATAGGTAAAGCCACAACACTGATGAAGCCACAACATTGGTGAAGCCAAAATATTGGTTAAGCTACAACACTGGTGAAGCCACAACATTGGTGAAGCCAAAATATTGATGAAGGGATAACATTGATGAAGCCACAACATTTGTGAAGCCAAAATATTGGTGAACCGTGAAGCCACAGTATGGGTGAAGCTATGTTATTGGTGAAGTCACAATATTGATGAAGCCACCATATTGGCGAAGCCACAGTATTGGTAAAGCCACAACACTGGTGAGGTCACAACATTGGTGAAGCCACAAAAGTGGTGAAGCCACAATATTGATGAAGCCACAATATTGGTGAAGCCACAATATTGATGATGCCACAATATTGATGAAGCAAAAACACTGGTGAAGCCACAACATTGGTGAATCCCAAAAAATGATGAAGCGATAACATTGATAAAGCCACGTTATTGGTGAAGCCAAAATATTGATGAAGCCACAGTATTGGTGAAGCCACGTTATTGGTAAAGCCACAATATTGGTAAAGCCACAACACTGGTGAAGCCACAACATTGGTGAAGCCACAATATAAGTAAAGGCACAACACTGGTGAAGCCACAACATTGGTGAAGCCAAAATTTGGATGAAGGGATAACATTGATGAAGCCACAACATTGGTGAAGCCAAAATATTGGTAAAGCTACATCACTGGTGAAGCCACAACATTGGTGAAGCCCAAATATTGATGAAGGGATAACATTGATGAAGCCACAACATTGGTGAAGCCAAAATATTGGTGAAGCCACAGTATGGGTGAAGCTATGTTATTGGTGAAGCCACAATATTGATGAAGCCACAATATTGGTGAAGCCACAGTATTGGTGAAGCCACAGTATTGGTGAAGCCACAATATTGGTAAAGCCTCTAAAACTGGTGAAGCTACAATATTGACGAAGTTGTACAATATACATGCATACAGAAGAAAATAAATTTTCATGTTGGTTTAGCACATGGACCTTAATATTTCAAATGTAACTCATTATGTAGAATAGTGAGAAGGTCAGGTGGCTTCATCTACATTACTCACAGTAATGTAGAAGAAGCCACATGACCTCCTCACTATTTTTATCTTTAACTATACATTTATCTCAAATCACCAAATGTCATGAAATGATAAGACTAAAGAATATTTCTTTTCACTAAGCAAAAGCCTAGTGGCCCTAAAGCAAAACACTGGTCCCTTTGATATGAGGAGGTATCTTTCAGAGATAGATGAGCATAATTGTGATGTTTGGACAGCTGATACTGTTGCCCATCTTGAACAAATGAATTTCCTAAAGGGGGCTGATAAACCAACACAGCGGATATGAATCTCCAATATGATCAACTGAGACGCTGGGTCCATAATATTAAACCCAGAACAGTAGGTAAAGCAGTTTATACCATATCATGAGAGCTGCTAGGCAAAATGTCATGCAAACACTTAGTCAATCTAACTGCCTTACAATAAAGACAGAAGGCCATGGCTATTGAACTCTGCTTCTTTTGGCACGATTTGTATTAACAAGTTATGACAGCATTTAATCATAGCTTTTATAGCATAACATTGTATTCAATGATACACCAGTGCTGAACAATAACCGCAAATAGTTTTAGCATTTAAGCCAAATAATTTAAGTTTTTTGAGAAATGCCTTAATAATAAATGGAATGACTTTAAGGTAAATGCAATGAATCTATGCTACTGTATATATTATTTGCGTATAATCATATGTCTTGCACAAGTTATTCGCATACACAAGTCAGCCAACACACGGTCCTATGTATTGGATACATGCCATTCATTCAGTTGTTGGTATGTGTTAATATTAGTCATCATTACTATGATCAAAGGAACACGGTCATTGGGATTTATGAAAACATTTTGTGCTGATGTTACGTTCCGGGAATATAATCTAGGTATGTTATAAGTAATTATTTGAACACAGGAAAAAGTATGGCTGGATTGAGCCATGATGTCGAACACATCATATGTGGGAAATACGATGCGTTTCAATTGTGATATGCGACTCATGCTTCGCACACCGTCAGAAGCCATGAACAGTGTCGCCGTCGAACTGTATTTTTGGTACCTGTCGGCTTACTCGTACGTTTGCGTATTCATTAGCCCGAATCTACAACTTCAAGCACAGCAACATCGCCAGTGTAATACCGGTTCGTATGTTTACCTATTATTGAATCCAGTTGGGAACGACATTCAAGACTCGATTACGTCTAAGCTTATATTGAAATGGTTAAATCATATTTCATGTCACCTTAGTATGAGGTCTAGCATCACACCTACAATAGTGAGCTACATGCTGACGAAACGTAGTTACAACTAGTAACAGTCCGAAACACAGAAATAGCAACCTAAGACACTACGGACATACGTGTTTATAATAAATAACGTAAAAATCTAATGTCCTTCAAATATAAAACTATGAACGTTTTGTATACCTGTAAGATATTCCCAAGGAAACGCCGTCTTTGGAGATGGTGTGACCATTAATTTGTTAACTATTGATGTCAAGCTGACTTGTCGTTCTAGCTGCTAACAATTGCCGTTCCTGAACATAAGCTCATTTCTTGCCATTTAGAGCATTTACGTTATTAATTGACTGGATTAATATTTTAGTGGTATTTTGCTCTGCGACTGTGAGGCCGCTATGAACCGTTAACGGTCATTATCAAGATCCATAAAAAACTAGAAGGTTTTAGAAAGCTTACTCGCAAATGATGTTGCTTTGTGGCCATATGTTATGCAATACGCTTAATTAGTACAATTGATAATGACTACAACATATGTAAAATTCTATATTAACCGCAGAGTTAGGGGAGCTGAATAATCTCGGCAATAATATGTGATGTATTTCGGATAACTTTCGCAATGATTGGACAAGCTTGCACTTGATACCCAAGGCTGCATTCATAATAGTAGCAATAAAATAAGATAAAAGATGGCCTACCTTACCTTGACGAATTGCCGATTGTCACTTTGACTGTATGGCCAAACATTTTGCATCGCTTAGGTTAGAGGAAGACCACAAAACTGCAAACATGTCCTTTGTTGACATTAAGAATTCTTCCTCATTATATGCTCACGTTTGTTAAAGCAGTCATAGTAGACTTGTTCAGATGCACAAAACTAGCTAAATTGTATTACTTTCGTTACGTGCATGAAGACTGTTAACCAAGTATAATTGTATATGGGTTAAGTAATTTGTAGTTGTGTACGCAAGTACGTGTGTTTATGCGCTAGCATATCTATCTTCTCCCATATAATTGATGCACCTGGCTAGATAAAACATTTAAATGCAACATGTCACTGTAAATGTGCTGTTATACATGGTATTTGGCACCTTCAAGACAAAAGCTTAACTTCATTCTACGCATTAGCCACCCTATAAGTGAAGAAAAGCACCCTTTGTTTCAGTCTCGGCCGGGATAAGATAGAGTCGCGTATTTCTCAGCCATTGGTAAACGCATGACATATCAATAGCGACAAGAACCCCACAAATTACTAACTCTGGCCTTGTTCAACGTAGATGAACGGAAGTAGAATGCCAGATCGTTTCGTTTAAATAACGGTTGGGATCCTGTTGATATATTTGCACTCTAGAATAACATACTAACGACCAAAAGCCAAAGTCTTGGCCAGGTAGGTCCGTAAACGAATTTAATGGTTAGTAAATATTATGAGTTCCATAATTACAGCCATCCTCGTACACGTCTACTTTTTACGAATTACTTGATGCACTATGAATGAAAGAAAGCGAGGACCACGCATCATTTGGACGACCATTTCATGAATTGCTTCATACGCTGTCCTTAAGGACATAATATATTCAGAATGGCTTCGAGCCACGGCAATGCTAAATTATCTGCTCATCGATTACATTCCCCTATTATGAGATTCTGATCGCTTCAATCATCAACGCTATCTAAGCATGACGATGTTCTATGCACCAGTGGAGTTTTATACCAGCAAATTCTTTGCTTAGCATTGGCTCGGATATAAGCTTTGCAAAGGTTTAGAAGCTGCACCTGCGCATCTAACGATTATAGGCTGCTCAGCAAATGAACAAACTGGGCACTGCATTTGAATTGCAAGCGGGTTCTCATGCAAAGTTGATCAGGGATGCTTTTGACAAAATGTTATGTACGAGCACTGCTCGTTTTTAAAAGACCACGCCGTGAATCGATTGGGCTGGTGCTGAACATAAATATGAATATCACAAAAGCAAATAGGTCGACACTTTTACGGTCCGAACCAAGGTAGCAATTTTAGTTTGCTGGTACGTTAGATTATGGAGATGAGTGGCACTTCAATTCGAATAATTTATATGTTTGCGGTCAATAGCATAATTTTCACCCTAAAATGTCATTAGCCATATATGCGCACTCTTGACGGATATAATCAACACAGTCCACGGACCTCTGTGCCAGGTTATGAGTGATTCGTCACCTCCCTAACAATGATTCAAATTCCTACGACCTCATCGACGGGAGCTTGGCGGGGAGGCTCTGTATGAACAGCTAGCTATTACTGTACTGTCACTCTAAATGTTCGGTAACTTTTCGCGGTGTGGCTTCCTTGCTGGAGAAGCACACCCTTGTCTAATCGAGCGATGCTAGACTTATGTACTTCTATTCATGGTTGTACCACTACACAACTGATCAAATGGTTAACGCGATATATATCATCAGAGGATACGCTGCTACATGCCAAAATACAATGGCATGTTGGCAAGTGGATTAGTGATTTCATGGAGTTATGTTACTGCGTCAAGATATAATGCTGGTTTACTAGCATGTTTTTTGTGCTTGTGCATTGCGGAATTTATCTGCAATATTTCTGCTAAATTTAACTTATATATTATCAGTTTGAATATCTGGCAAAAATCAAGACTTAAGATTTCATTAAGATAGAGGATGATTAATACAATTAATGTATTTTTGTTAGTTACTGCTGCTACGGTATATCAATAAATTTGATAGATGTTTAGGATTTGACAGCGACCGCCCCTCGTAATCTCATGTCAATGCAGCATGAAGCGTACTGTTAATACATGCTGTTAAACAAAGAGCACCCAGAGCATTCAATATCCGGCGGAATAATCATTGTCGGCGCGGTTCTGGAGTGGAATGACCAAAAGTGTAATGACATCCGTTCTGACAATATAAATTAGCAACAACGAATTTAGTTGATGACAGAAACATGATATATGCTTTTAGCAAAGTGTGGACTTTAGAGAACTGAACTTGCCCTGCAATTAAGAACAAATCAAAACATGAATGGATCATACAACAGATCATACATCAGGCAAAAGTTGAAAAAAGTTAAAGGATTTACCACTGCGCATAGCTGCGACTGGTGTTCCACTTGATCGTTTGTAGCGTTTTACTTCGCTTTCCAACTAATAGCAGATCATATGACATTAAAACGTACGTTACTACATGTCTGAAGATATCAGGTCCGAATGCGTCAAGGCTACAATTACACCCACAACACGACACGTTTTAAATGTCTTCTGTTGTCGTAAGCAGATTATTTGCCAAGAACAACAGTACCTGCTGAGAATGGCCGCAAAAAGCCTTGCCGAAATACTTTGATTGTGGTAGAATCTTAATTAGGCATTTGGGAACATTTGAGCAACAACTGTTTATTCAAGACTGTGAATGAATAGATTGGTGATTGTGAAGTAGTATAAAGTGGAATTCGAAGGATTCGTGAAATAATTGATTTGCTTTTTGCACAAACAACGAAGGATTTTTGAGGGTTTACCGATTGCTTATTTTTGTTCACATACAATTTCCATTGCTACACTTCAGGTAACGCGTTAACAGGACCAAGCGATTACTGAGCCTGCAACATCGTACTTTTCCATACTTTTATAGCTAAAAATATTGCTTTTTCTTTTATATGTATGATGGTAAATCTATGTACGAGCCACCTTTGAATGGCTGGCTGCGTGCTATGTCTAGCCAAAGAGTTTTAACTTCTTCAAACTCCCAGCCAGTGCCCATCTGCGTCCACTTTTCCGAATGTTTTTGTATATCAGCACTGCTCCTATTCAGGGCCTCCTCAATCACGTATAAGCTGTATCTATTGTTTTATTCCTAGTACTGGATAGACCTACTTAGCGATACCTTCGCTTTTATTCTTCCGAAATATTATGCCTTTGTTAACAATGCACCTGTCTTCGGAATCCGCGCCTAGTAGGTGATTTTCGGGAACGTTCATAGATTATCCCTGAAAGTAATTTGTGACACTATACTGTGACTTTTTGAAGACTAAGCTTAGCGATGAAGGCGATTTCGCTGGATTAACCGCTGGCACAGCCACCTCGGCGGCTGGTATAGGCTGCTGTGTCTCAGCAAGCTGAGTATGAGGGGCACGAACGACCGCCCATGACCATAGGTATGGTGGTCTTCACCCGGTTTTTGCTAGAATATCTATTTTACAGTACACCCACACTCGTGTGATGGAATCGTGTGGTGTATAATCCTATAATATATATATATATATATATATATATATATATATATATATATATATATATATATATATATATATATATATATATATATATATATATATATATATATATATATATATATATATATATAAATATATGTGTGTGTGTTTGAGTGTGTGTGTGACTTTTGCAATAAAATGATCCGTTATATAAGAATTGTTATTGCTCTTGGGTCACTGGTTTGTAGTATAACATATTACCCTATGTGCTGTTGCTGGATGATAATTGAAATTGCATGGGTCCTGGTGAAAACATTTATCCATGGACACTTGGGATCTTTAACGTAAAGTACTTCTACGCTTTCATCACTTATGCATATTTAGTGTTATTGAGAACGTCTGCAATGCCCTTACATGAGACATTGACATTGTATCACAATAAAACTGTTTTAACATTTCTCATACGCGGATTATTTGACGCCTTGTGTTGTAAGACACCTTTTGCCTACCCGTACCGAGGTTCTCCTTTCAAAGTCCACGAACAATGAATATAGACGAACTGACCATCCTAATGTTGTATTATAGTTTCACTCAGCGCGTGTCGACGCCTCCAATCTGATTATTTCTCCGGTTGACCTGTATTATATGAGGTTTTTTTAGAACTTAGCCAATTTCACTTTCCGTCACAACTGGTGGCTTTTTGACTCAACAATGTTGCTAAATAATATTGAAAAATTTAATATATCCATCGGTAAGACGCAGCTAAGTCGTTCTGTCTTAAATCGTGAGGCACTCTTATATTAACTGATGTCAAGCAATTTAATAAGTATAGCATTTCTGCAATATTTATGCTTTTCTGTTAAATACAATTCCAAAATAAAAGAAATAAACTGTGAACTGTCATTTTTCGCACAAAAGCTTGCAAACTGGTGATACGCTAATGCTTATATATTACGTAAATACGACAGATATACAGATGTATTGCGGGCCTTGTTTGATCTATGCTATTCCATGAAATGGTCGAATTACGTTGCCACTGTTTAATTTCGAATCGGTATCTAAAATTATTCTAATGATGATCACACAAGCTATCAGTAATTGGCGGTCTACAGACAGCTCTACATGTAGTGTACCACCCGACTCAACTACCGTTCACGTCTGTTCAATACGTTCCATCATGAGAACAACACAAATTGGCAAGTGCTGTAGAAAACCGCCATGACTGCAAGCTTACATCTAATTGAATACCATTGATTTAAGTGACCGAGTTAAAACGGCATTCGGTTTGCATATGGAATTGTCGCCTTCGCGCAGCTTATTTTGTTTTGTGCTGTGTTACGCAATTGACGTATTCTTATAACTTAAATTCAGGTACACCTGCCATCGACCAGGTACTTGGTAAAATGAGCTAGTTTGTAAAGAGAATTAAAGTAACCTGAAGCTTATACATATGGGCAATAAAATATTGTTTGATCAAATTCTACTGAAGACAAAGTCTATTTTTACCAATTTATGCGCAATGTTTTAAGTTCATTGATTAACGGTTCGTTCAATCGCTTTATATTTCCACTACGCGTGTCAAGTCACATTGATCATATGCTGGACTATATTGTTCACCGGAGATGCTGTTGATTTGACCGAGTAACAACCTATTGCTCGATTGGGGTTCATACACTTGCTTACTCGTCGACTAGGTCGCTGAGATCATCTGTTGAACGGCCGCAACCATGCATGCTTCTTGACTATAGTTCACAATACTTATCACCCTGAATTTAACAACAGGTTATTGTCGATATAAACGTGACAATGAGTCACATGAGTCATATGTATATACATATATATAATATATATATATATATATATATATATATAGATATATATATATATATATATATATATATATATATATATATTATGTAGATATATGTATATATATATAAATATATATATATATATATATAACTATTTATATATACATATATATACATGCATATTCATATACTTATAGGTATAAATGTAAAGGTAAATATATTCATATATATATATAGGTATAATATATATATATATATATATATATATATATATATATATATATATATATATCTCTATATATATATATATCTATATATATATATATATATATATATATATATATATATATATATATATATATATATGTATATACTTGGTCTTCCTCCACAATAAGGTAGATGGACTTATACATACCTGGTTGTGAAAATATACACTGGCCTCTACCAATATTGGGTATGCATATTTTCGCTCAGGATTCTGTCACCCTACTTTTTGCGACTCTTCACATGGCGACCCTTAGCTTAGGTGCGAGTAAAGAATGAAGCCCACCCCTCGGGCCTCTTTAAGGACATTCTGTTAGGTTCAACACCGAAATACTAAATGCAGCTCCTTTCGGTTACATCAGTAGCAGTCGCTACACCGGCATTGGAACGAGAACACCGTAGCATGGCAGTTAGATTTATATTATATACTTTCCTCGTGTTACTACGGCGTAACATGCATTTTTGCCATATTGATGGCTGTGTGGGGAACTGGCGCACAGGTAGCATCATCATTGCTCTATTTTATCTCTGCATATCACTGCTTAAGACGAGATGACATCAGTGCAACATCATGCAATATATCATTGAAAGCTGCATAAACATATTCAAACCATGGAGTCAACGAGTGACCAAAAGTTCTTGTATGCGTCTTCTATGGATCGTTGGTCTTATGTATCGTTGGCTCATAGACGAACCTTGTGTAGATAAAGCTGATCAAAACATAGTCGATAATGCCCGCAGCGATGATTTAAAAAAAAGCTCTATACAAAGACAATCAAGTCTATTCCACGATTTGCCTACATGGACATAAGGGTATATATTCCTGTCGACCAATAACACCCTGGGGCATGGCACACTGTAATTCTCTTTATGATACGTTATTACCCTGTTAATGATCATGCGTCGGCCCAAGTGTAGTTAAAACAGCCATTTAAAATGCGTGGCTCATTATTTCAACATATAAAATCAGCCGCGTGACATAATATTTAGCGACGACGAACGTTCAAAAGTCTATGAAGTTTTCGAGAGGGCAGACGCGTAGTCAGGGTAAATTCTAGCAACCTACCAACATCCGGTCATCTAGGCAGTGCTATTACATACATAGCATTCTATTCGAACGTAATAAATGCCGATTACCCGAGCATTAATGCTCAACTATAATCTTCGTTGCCGAAGAGTAAATGATTTAGAGTGATATTAGTCCTATTAGCAAGCGTCTTGTAATCTGATTGTAGTCGTTAATTGATCTTGTATTATGCTAGGTTAAATATACAATATGTAGATTCATTAATTGGTATATACTTCAGCAAAACGGAGTATATCTGATGTGGTGAGCAAACAATTCATTGCTGGAGAATAAAAATAGGAGGTTGAACAGTGAACACGATGACATTTGTGAGCAGTTTCATTGAGAAATGAAGGATCGCGTAATGACGCGTACGCAAGAAATTAACCAGGCACAAAATTGCCCCAATGTTAACTGTGCCGAACAATGGAATATCAATTTATTGCGCAGCAAATCACACAACAACGTTTCTGATTGTTCCATATCGATTGCCTTAGAGACAATGTTCTGCATAATTGTTAAAATGAACGTTTTGATCCTCTAGCTGATACCAAACGTTAACGTTTGGATAATGATACCCATATGCAAAACGTTTTGATGCCTACGTATTGCTGTAACGTTCTATTAAAAGTCTTTCACAACTTTATGATTAGAGGTAAATCGTAAAAGTATCACTACAATATGTCGCCATACAGCTGTCACTTACTGCAAGCTTTGTCATGTCCCTGTTGGACTTAACGTCAAGGCCCAAGTTATAGATCCCAGGTTTTCTGATGATATAATAATAGCAATAAGCTTTGTACAATATATTGAGCTCCTTGTGGCTTCTTCGGGTACTACGCAACTATTTATACTGCACCATTAAAACATATCCAGAATATTTCAAAAGTGTTAACTGTGTCATTCGCTCATGGGGCTTCACACTCTGACTTTTCTTTAACTCCTTACCGAAGAACACAATGTGAAATGTTGTTCCTATGTCCCTATAAAATGACAAACACGCGTATGTTTTTCGACCTAAAAATTATAGAATGTAACATTGCACTCACATTGATAATATAAATCACTGCATCTCGTGTGGTTTATTCCATCGATCAAAATCCAAAAAGGCAATCGAACACCAGTCCTTCATCATGTGATGATCAAAGGTTAAAAGAGAAATAGAAGTTCCATTACAATATGTTGCCATACATATGCTGTGAAGAGCGCCCCAACTAAGGTGTCACTTATCGCAAGGTTTGTCCCGTCCATGTCTGACATAACGTCAAGGCTCTAGTAACGTAGTAACTCCCATGTTGCCTGATGATATATCAATAGTAATAAGCTGTGTGCAAAATATCAAGCTAACTGCAACTTTTAAAGTCTGTAAGCAACTATTATGACCGCAAGTTGTTGCCCGCTGGAGTAAACATATCCTTAGAACAATACCCTGCTATATGAGCCAAAACCAAACGACTGCTGGTACTGCATTAGCTCGTATAATTCATATATACAAACTTGAGCTCACGGTCGTCGGCGTTCAAACATGAAAAAATTGGGAAAATACCACTGCCCGCTCACGTGAAATATACACCAGGCGTTAATAACATGTAGGCTATCTAGCTGTAACTTTGCCTAACATTTACCTACTCACAGCGGGAACGTTCGTCAATGCTATATGAGTCTGCATTGGCTTCCAACGTGATTGTCTGGGATTAGATTTGGTAAACATTGCCAAATGGCTTGTTGTTGTGTGGACACGTTAAGTGCATATCTAGCGTCTGTATACAAAAGAGTGTAAATGGCATAAGGTCGCATGTTCTGGCCTAGGGTAACAAATGACGTCAGCTATATTGTCAATAAAGCGATGCGCATCAGTGCCACACATAGCTGCTGCTGCTGTGTTTTTGTGTTTAAACTATATTCCAAGCGTGACGAATCTAGTTGGTATCTCGCTTTGCGCATGTTTAGAACGTTCGGTTGGCTGACGTTGACTAATATGATGCCTTATTTTGGAGAGGTCACTTAGGAGCCATAAGACAACAACTACACTAATATTGCAACTAAGACTGAAGATATATTTCACCGGTGTGTGACATTTGTCCCTGTGCTACATGAGTATTGGCAGCCGCATGGCGCTACTCTCGATCGTTCCTTTCCGGCATTTGGGCTCAAAGCAGGCACGAATACATGTGTGGCGCTTAATATTGCCTAACAAATTAAATCATTTTTAAATCACCAATTTTGCCATGGGAACTTTTCAGGGTTTGTGAGTCAAATGAATCAGTGAATCAAGGCACTCGGGTAGAAAACCACGGCCCTAAATGGGCTGCATAATTCAGACAGCGTGGGATTAATCTCGGATTATCGATAGAACGCACACGTTCTGTCTGCTTTCATGAATTAGTTTCCGTAGAAATGAATGACCGGGGTAAAGCTACGATTCATTGCGTAAATAATCGCTATGATGTATGCACAAAACGCACGCACACATCGTAATACACACGTACACATACGTACCCACACGTGCCCGCACACGCACAAACAGAATTATATATATATATATACGTATATATATGTATATATATATATATATATACACATATATATATATATATATATATATATATATATATATATATATATATATATATATATATATATATATATATATATATATATATATATATATATATATATATATATATATATATAATATATATATATATATATATATATACTTACAATTGCAACCATTTTGGACAATATGGACAAAACCGACCATTTTGGGTCATTCGATTATTTCGCTTTTTGGAGCTCAAATTATGTGATATCACGGATGCAAAACATTATACATCTGCCTTGTACAGCTTTCAGTTAATATCTTCATTCAAAACTTATTTTAGAAGATTATAAAAATCCTAGGCCAAAATAGTCATGATAGTTTTGTCATGCAAAAAACCAACCATTTTGGAACTTTTTATAAAACCAACCATTTTGGCCTTTTTATATAACCAACCATTTTGACCATTTTACATATCTACCCATATTGGCGATTAGAATAAACAAATGAGCCGACCAGCCCTTTTTGCCTTCCGATATTACCAACATTTATTATCCCAACCAACCTACTACTGACAGACCATCGTTTATACAACCTTGGGTTACAAAGCTTAGTCAATGAAAAAGCTTAGGTCAATGAAACCATAAACGACTTAAATTTAATTCCTACAAACAAGCTTGCACAATGTATTGCGCGCTTTTAGGTCTTTCGGGAACCGAAAGAAACTTTTTTTTTCGATTTCTCATTGTTTAAACATAATTCGAACTGTACATTCACAATATTCAACGAGCCATGAAGAAAAAAGTGAAGTTAAATTATCGGGGCGATTCCACGACATGCTGACGCAATGTCTTGCTCCGAAAAGTTCCGAACCTTGCCGAGCGGCAGGTGTACCGGTCGAACGGAGAAAATATGCATTAAAGTCACCTATTTTAAGGAAGGGAGTTCTTCAACGTACCCGTTATTAATTTTGATACACATTTATACTTAGGTACTGCGAGTTTTAATAAGAATTAGTGATACCTAACATTCTGAAGATTGTCGTCTCTAATATTGGAGCACGGACGATTCCAAGTCAAAAATGCACGTAGGTCATATATTTTAACGTATTTATATTCTGATTCATGGATAATTAAACTGCTATCATTGAAGTAATTGCTGTAACTATTATACATTTCGATTGCTCTGGGCAGATTAATGTTATTTAACCACTCTGAACACTGTAATCTGACTGTCAACGATGTCGGACAACATACCTCGTCCCTTGAATCGGGAGAGTTCAAACAGCTGTCACTATTTATCTCCGTGCGATATGGCGACAGTTTTGCCGCACATGGCCAAAGTTGCAAAATCCGCTTAAATTTGGTGCAACAAAACAACAAGGTGATAATCTTAAATCAGTTTCAATTAAATGAAAGAAGAAGTGTTTATATATAGTAAATGAAAGGCGAATAAGATATGGAAATTTGAGAGAAAATGACTTTCGACTGAAGCTATTTGGGTGTTTCCCAAATCGGTCGCGTTGACAGGCTTCTGTGAAGTTCTGATCAGCTAGCTAGCTATACACTGAATGACACGGACCAGTGGAGGCAGCATCACATAGCGTTATGAACCCATTCCTCGCTCTTATATTATATGGTTCAATAATTTATTTTCGTATTGTTAAATATTAACTGCAATAATGCAAACCAGCCGAGAAGTTTAGGCAACAGGACACAAAGTATGTGCATGTCATATAATGATGTGTCCAATTGCATATGTTCATGCATATATTCACAATTTGCTTAATCAAGTGTCAAACTGACCTCCAATTGATTAATTGTGTGGGTGCATTCTTTATTACATGTTTTATCTGTTCATGAAAGAGCATCATTGTCTTGCCTTACATTATATTTATTTTGAG
Organism: Urechis unicinctus; assembly: GCA_034190875.2. NCBI lineage: Eukaryota > Metazoa > Annelida > Polychaeta > Xenopneusta > Urechidae > Urechis > Urechis unicinctus. Next base: position 14,179,383 of record CM067343.1, read on the forward strand.
AATTAAACTGAATCCCATCTTTTAGTGTGAACAATATAAATCCCCTCAGGACACCATGATTAAAACATGGATTAAACAATCTTTAAGCTTTAAATATATCACCTTTATTCAGTTTGCCACATAATAACATGTAGTTACAAAATGAAAAAAAAAAACAGCAGCATCTGCAGGCAATGTGCTGAAGGATTTCTTAAGGTCAGGAGTAGGCAGAGGATGAATTTAATTTGTTGATGATTAAACTTTGATTGCTGTTCACTTGCCTATCTAGGGTCCCTTAAATTCTACAAAAAATGTTTCCACAATAAAGGCATTCAGAGTTGATTCAGCTGAATAAATTGACTTAATGGACTGAATATATTGACCTCATAAGGGTTAACAATATAAGGAAATCAATTATCAGGATATCATTATCAAGCAAAGCATATCTACAGATAAATTTGAACATGATCAGCATGAACTTTGACAACAGCGTCTTATGTTGCACTATCAGTAATACACTTTCAATAGGGCCAGTCTTGGTGGGTTTCCATTAGGACACAATTAGTGAATCCATACAACAGCTTGTCCATATGATTCGGCTAAAGATGATTCTCCTGCTGTGCCCCAGCTATAGTTGCACATTCTGTTACACACACAAAGTTAACTTGTCAAACTGCCAATCAGTCTTATATCATAGGAAATAAAGGAAGTCTATGTAAAACATTACACAACATTAATTCTTACCAACCTGATAAGGTTGAATAAAAATACAACATGTCACATGAATCAATCTCTTGTAATTAAGTAAAGGAAGTAAAAACTAATCCCTCTCGTGTGGCAGAAACTGAATCTACATTTGAATATAAACTAATAGAATATTGGTAAAACACATCGTAAGCCTGATATTATCAATATGCACTGCAATTATAACAAATAACAAACCGCCCACCCATCAATAATTAATGTTTCCTTCATTCATTGACCACTGATGGCAACTTTAACATTCTCTTTATGGGTATCCAGATAACAGGCATTGACTAGTGACCACCAGGAAGGTTGCTATGGAGCTTAGCATTGATAAATATACTAGAATTCAATGCTTGACTGCTCCCCTGGGTTGGCTATGGTGCACTTCATTCTGTCACTTAATAAAATGGTGTCTCATCCACATAAGCCAGCTCTCTTCACCCTTAACCCGAGGTCACATTTACAATTGTACACATCTGAAAATCAGTATATAGTGAATATGAGGACATACATATCTGATGTTCATCTGGAGTTGATTATGTGACAAAGCCAGATGTTCAGAATAAGTCTACAGCCCAGAGAGCTTAGTTCAGTCATCAGTAACAGGGCTGGAACTTAACTAAAATGGCCACCCGTCCTGACCTGTCCTGGTGACGGGTGGCCATTTTACATGTTAACTGGCCTCAAGAAATACTACCCCTCCAAACAAAAATGATGCCATGTTAGGAGAACCCCAGGTCGGTGACATACTGGGCTGGTGACAAGAACCCCAGGTCAGTGTAACGACTGGCTGGTAATAAAAAGAACCCCAGGTCTGTGTCATGCTGGGCTGGCGATGAGGAGGTGATATGAATTGCAGATAAAAACAGAGCAGATTAAGTGTACAACAATGAGACACTATACACAGGTGCATACATCATAACTGCAAGACCATCAATCAGGACCAGGTGGAGCTTAACAGTCATACTGGGTAAACAGAACTTCTGATAAAAAACTTCTACATTAACAGATTGTTGAAGCCATACCCCACACACAACAAATACAGATAATACTCATTGTTTCGGTCATTTTGGTCATTCTGATGGTTTTAACAAAAATTACATTTAGACATAATATGTCTTTTTAAGCCCCAGTGATTGATATATCTCAACGGAATATGATAAACAAGAGAAGCCAAAACGTTGATGAAGCCACAACATTGATGAAGCCGCAACATTGACGAAGTCACGAAATTGGTGAAGCCACAGTATTGGTGAAGCCACAATATTGGTGAAGCCACAGTATTGTTGAAGCCACAATATTGGTGAAGCCACAATATTGATGAAGTTTTAATATTGCTGAAGCCACAATATTGGTGAAGTCACAACACAGCTAAAGCCACAACATTGGTGAAGCCACTGGTTAAGCCAAAATATTGGTAAAGCCACAACACTGGTGACGCGACAACATTGGTGAAGCAAAAATTTGGATGAAGGGATAACATTGATGAAGCTAAAACATTGGTGAAGCCAAAATATTGATGAAGCCACAACACTGGTGAAGCCACAAAATTGGTGAAGTCACAATATTGATGAAGCCACAATATTGGTGAAACCACAACACTGGTGAAGCCACAACATTGGTGAAGCCAAAATATTGATGAAGCCACATTATTGGAAAAGGAACAGTATTGATGAAGCCACAATACTGATGAAGTCAAAATATTGATGAAGCCAAAGAATGGGTGAAGCCACAATATTGATGAAGTCAAAATATTGATGCAGCCACAACATTGGTAACTCCTCAACACTTGTGAAGCCAAATATTGATGAAGCCACAGTATTGGAGAAGCCACAGTATAGGTAAAGGCCACAATATTGATGAAGCCACAGTATTAGTGAAGCCACAACATTGGTGAAGCCATAATATTGATGTCACAATATTGATGAAGCCACAATATCATTGAATCCACAACACTGGTGAGGCCACAACAATGTTGAAGCTAAAATATTGTTGAAGTCACAACATTGGTTAAAACAAAAACACTGGTAGAGCCACAACTTTGGTGATGCCACATTATTTGTGAAGCCACAATATTGGTAAAGCCACAATATTGTGAAGCCACAACATTGGTGAAGCCAAAATATTTATGGAGACAAAATACTTATGAAGCCACAGTATTGGTGAAGCCACAATATTGATGAAGCCACAATATTGGTGAAGCCACAGTATTTGTGAAGCCTCAATATTGGTAAGGCCACAACACTGGTGAAGCCACAACATTGGTGAAGCCAAAATATTGATGAAGCTACAGTATTGGAGAAGCCACAGAATTGGTAAAGCCACAATATTGATGAAGCCACAATATTGGTGAAGCCAAAGTATTAGTGAAGCCACAATATTGGTTAAGCCAAAGTATTGGTGAAGCCACAGTATTGGTGAAGCCACAATATTGATGTCACAATATTGATGAAGCCACAATATCATTGAATCCACAACACTGGTGAAGCCGCAACAATGTTGAAGCTACAACACTGGTGAAGCCACAACACTGTTGAAGCCAAGAAATTGATGAAGCCACAGTATTGGTGAAGCCACAATATTGGTTAAGTCACAATATTGATGATGCCACAGTATTGGAAAAGCCACAGATGTGTAAAGCCACAATATTAATGAAGTCACAATATTGGTGAAGCCACAGTATTAATGAAGCAACAACATTGGTGAAGCCAAAGTATTGGTGAAGCCACAATATTGATGTCACAATATTGATGAAGCCACAATATCATTGAATCCATAACACTGGTGAGGCCACAACAATGTTGAAGCCAAAATGTTATGAAGCCATAGCATTGGTGATGCCACAGTATTTGTAAAGCAACAATATTGGTAAAGCCACAATATTGGTGAAGTCACAATATTGATGAAGCCACAATATCATTAAATCCACAACACTGATGAAGCCGCAACAATGTTGAAGCCGAAATATTAATGAAGCCACAGTATTGGTGAAGCAACAACATTAGTGAAAACACAACACTGGTGAAGCCACATTGGTGATGCCACAGTATTTGAGAAGCCACAATAATGGTAAAGCCACACAACTGATGAAGCCACAACATTGGTGAAGCCAAAATATTGATGAAGCCACAGTATTGGTGAAGCCACAACATTGGTGAAAAACACAACACTGGTGAAGCCGCAACATTGATGATGCCACAGTATTTGTGAAGCCTTAATATTGGTAAAGCCACAACACTGGTGAAGCCACAACACTGGTGAAGCCAAAATATTGATGAAGCCACAGAATTGGTGAAGCCACAACATTGGTTAAAACACAACACTAGTGAAGCTACAACATTGGTGATGCCACAGTATTTGTGAAGCCTCAATATTGGTAAAGCCACAACACTGGTTAAGTCACAACATTGGTGAAGCCAAAATATTGGTGTAGCAACAGTATTTGTGAAGCCTCAATGTTGTTTAAGCAACAACACTGGTGAAGCAAAATTTTTGATGAATCCATAACATTGATGAAGCCACAGCACTGGTGAGGTCACAATATTTATGAAGCCACAATATTTATGAAGCCACAATATTGGTGAAGCCACAGTATAATTGAAGCCACAGCATTGGTAAAGCCACAGTATTGGTGAGGCCACAATATTGGTGAAACTACAATAGTGATGAAGCCACAATATTATTGAAGCCACAGTATTTGTGAAGCCACAATATTGGTGAAGCCACAATATTGTAAAGCCACAAAAATGATGAAACCACAATATTGATGAAGTTGTGAATTTACCATTAACATAAAATTTGTTTTCATGGTGGTTAGGCACATGGACCTTAATATTTTTATATCAAATCACCAAATGTCATGAAATGAAAAGACTAAAGAATATTTCTCTTCACTTAGCAAGAGCCTAGTGGCCCTACAGCAAGACACGGCTCCATTTGATATGAGGAGGTGTCTTGCAGAGATAGATGAGCATAATTGAGATGTTCGGACAGCTGATACTGTTGCCCATCTTGAAAAAATAAATTTCCTAAATTGGGCAGATTAACCAACACAGAGGATATTAATCTCCAATATGATTCAATTGAGATACTGGGTCCATAATATTAAACCCAGAACAGGAGGTAAAGCAGTTAATCACTACCAGATTGTGAGTGCTGCTGAGCAAAATGTCATCACAAACACCTAGTCAATCTCACTGCCTAACAATAAAGACAGAAGACCTATGGCTATTGAACTCTGCTGCTTTTGACAGCATTTAATCATAGCTTTTATAGTATATCTTTGTATTCAATGACACACCAGGGCTGAATAATAACTCCCAAACCCACTTGTCTAGCAACAATAGTCCATCCCCAAGTATGCTAAAAGTTTTAGCATTTAAGCCTAATTATTTAAGTTATTAAGAAATGATTCACCCTAACACCCATGAGCTAATAATAACTTAGCTACATTTTCCTGGAACAAGCAATTTTAATTTGCTTTTATTTAGCAAGTCAGAGGTCAAGAGCCATAAAGCTATGAGTTAAAGTTTGCAAGATTTGGTCAATGTGAAGTTGCAAGCTTGCATTATAAGAAAACGTGCCATCAAGAATTATTCCCCATTGAGTAAATCACTCAGGAACAAAAGGTCATGCAGCGCTGATATTTACTTTGTAGCTTTTAAGCCTAACTGACAGATGACCATGGCATTTATAGCTTATACATGACATATTCAAATGATGTGATTGTACTATTGAACATTGAACATTTGACAACAATTTTACTACCAATATTGATGTGGCAGATACCCTGACAAAAGAGGCTCTGGACTTCAAAAACCCACCTAGGTTCTAATTATTTGGCAAGCCACTGTTGAACCTGGCTGGCAGCTAAAACTAGCACAGTTTGTTTTGGATAGCTATTATTGAGATACAGATAGGATCATTCTCCTGACTTATTGATAACAAAAGTTGTGATTATCATATAACACATAATCAAACTTATAGGAATGTAATAAAGAATTCATGTTTTAGTGTATTACAATGATACATAATATTAGCAGATCATGCTATTTCCATGTCCAATAAAAGTACTTTAAAAGGTAGGTTAAAGGTCACATTACTGATGCAAGTAAGTATATTATTCAAGAATGTTGAAAGCAAATTATCAATCTTCAACCTTTGAAAAAACATTGAAAGAGTAACCCCACCCCACTAACGCACTACCACCAGAGTAGTTATAACTTATATGGTGTACTATGACACTAGGCTAGGGGTGGCTAGTGTCATAGTCCACCATACAACATAGTTAGTTACAGGGCATAAAGTCTGAAGTCTGTTTGGGTTATTGTGATACCGGAGCGGATTAGGCAATGTTTACATCTGACAGATGACAGCAAAAGCCGTAGGCAATAGTCGATACGGTTTAATGAACGTTAGGAAATACATTTAAAAAAAAATCATTGGTAATCGATAGATCTATCCAACCAAACTGCAGGCATCTAGTCACATTAACGTGGTATCTGGGTATTGTTGGCCCTTGGAATGGTGTTCGTGATCGGAAAGTGTGAGTGTGAACCAGTGAACGGTAGAGCCCACGCAATTGGCCCACGTACGGAACTGCCTGGTGAAGCTCGCTAACCACTGTAAACTACGGGTATTTCGTAATTTGTCGTACATGAAATTTCTTTCCGCAACAATAACGTTCATTGTTACATGAATGATATTCAATCTATAAACGTTAGAATCATACTGACCGAGCGAGAATCACATGGAAACAGTGCGTGTAAAATTGTCATGGCTGACCGATCGTCTTGTTTATGTTCGCTCGTGTACCGGAAATTCCACGAGGTATGGCAGGCTGGAATAGTTACAATCCCAAAATATACCTTCAGCTTGAGCCCGCGGGTGCGTTAATGGGAACATTTGGATTTTACGACACGAGCAAACTGATTACACAGAACAATCTTTTTAATTAAACACTTGATAAAAACAGTCCGTTGATACGATATGCTTTCATTGATTACTCGAAACTTTACACATCATAGATCGAAAAAACCGGTATTTCATTTCAGTGAGATTCTCAAAACATTTTTAATGCTGATCTGCTTCTAGAATTCCCAGCTTAAGTACTGCATTTGTTCTTATTTATCTAAATTAAACATTATCAGACGGATATATACTGAGAAAAAAACACCCAAAATGAGTTGACAAAGACTTACAACTTAGTATTTCCCAGTAAAATCGCCATTTTTTTTATATCCGTCCGTAAAGATATTTGAGCGTGTGCCGCCCGTTATTCTTTAATCTGCTGATTTATATATTCATTCAAAATTTGTATGTTTTTCATTTCAAGCGATAATTTAAAACAAAGAATTGTTCATTGAAGTTAAAAGTCACACAAATCATGAATATAAGTTTGAAGCAAATATACATCGAACAAAAGCCATATAATGACCGATTATTCAACATGGCCAAAATGGTCGTTTTGGCCAAAATGTAAATTCAGGCAAATGCATTTAACGCCAAGAAAAAGTGGATAGTTATCCCGAATAATAAGATTCCAACCTTAGGAGGAGTAGAAGCAAATAAAGTTACGATTTTGTGGGGAAGCGCAGCTGTGTAAGCCTATGGGATGACGCTGACTATTTTGGCCCCATGATCATCGGCCAAAATGTAAGTATGGGCCAAGATGGTTGGTGAATTGTACCAAAATGGTCGGACTTGTATAATATATATATATATATAATATATATATATATATATATATATATATATATATATATATATATATATATATATATATATATATATATATATATATATATATATATATATATATATATATATATATATATATATATATATATAAAACATATATAAACGTAATCACACCATATTTGTTCGTTATCAAAAGTCGATGAATGCATGCTATGGTTACCACAGCAGTGATTTATATCTGACGTTCAGCTAGATTTCATCAATCGAAATGACATTCCTGGAAGTGAAGTTTGTGTTGTGCATCACGGCCTCTTTTTTATAGCTTCAGTTCTTCCACAAAAATAAGATCGTATATCACGAGCAACACATACCTCAGAAGATTCAGTCACTGCCCTATAAATCATAATCGGAAACAATATTTGATGAACGGCAATCTTTAATATTTTTTAGATCGGTAATGCAAGAGAATTAGGATCAGCTATTTTCCGCCATTTATAATAGTTGATACAAATGGCGTTGCAAGCTATTTATTTATTTTTTTATCGATTACGCCACGGAATGATATTGATTAATGATGCAAAGCTCTCATCGTGGCTGATCTTTGCCATGCGAACCTACCGACATGCTCGAGCGGTAGATAGACAGTTTACGTCAATTTCGACATCGAAGCGGTATTGATAAGGTGGTGGATGTGGAAGCTGATACAACTTCCATACGCAATCCCACGTTTAGCACTGATCTTGTTTCTGGAGCTGGAACGGAGCTGGAAGCCAAAAGTAGAAACTCCAAACTCCGTGCCGACAGAAACAAAACTTGATCTTTGTTCATTTGTATTGGATTCTGTAAATCTTCGTTGCCCATAACTATGGTTCCGGGCTGTACAACATGACGGTTATGATTAATCTTGCGGGATTTAACAACGTCCAACATGACTGAGCTTTATTTATGCACCGCTTCAACGATACCCTACATTAAGTTGAGTTAATGTTAACCTATATAATTTACCACATTGATTTATATTTTCCATTTCTAGTTATGGTCTTCGTTGGGCACATATACGCACTCTTAATTATGAATATTGCATCATATATATCAGCGACTAGCTCTGTTTGTTGCAAAATATGGTTCTGGATTTCATTATAAATGCAATGAGAGAAAAGAACTGATAAGATTTAAATTACTACACTGCATTTCGCTGTTTGGGGAGTTCTGTCATGGGGCATTTCTGATACGCATTCTGAAGCTTGGCAGATGCCGGAAATCGATTGGGCTGTTACTGAATATAAACACGAGGACCTCATTGGTCGTCATATTACTGTCCGAACCAAGATAGCAATTACAGATTGCTAGTAAACTTAATTATGGAGATGGCTCGCAATTAAATTCGAATAATTCGTGGATATGTTAATCAGACGCATAGTAATTGACCTCGTGAACTTTGGTGCATTCAAACTATGTTTGCGGTGGATATCAGAATGGTGTAGGTTCGTTGGTCGCAGTCGCTGGCTGCATGGAAACACTTTCTAGCGTTTCATTTCCCGGTGATTCTTTGAATATTGTTTGTTATTACTAAAACCACTAGTGTATATTCTCTACCCCAGAAGGTCCAAACAACAAGTTTGACATAAATGCGCTCTCTTGGCGGAAATTATCAACGCAAGCCACGGAGCTATGTGCCAATTTTTAAGTGATGCGTCACCTACCAATACATGATTCTAATTTATATTACATAATCTACGTTGTCTGGTAGAGAGGCGTGCCATGTTGGGTCCCGGAAAAGTAGTTGTTACTGTATACTGTCACGGTAAAGTATAATACAGGCTCGCCACTTTATGTTGTCATCCCAAGTTTAGTGATGTAGCGCAGTGTGGCTTCCGTACCAGATAAGCACACAATCGCCGTGTTGAGCGATTTGTATGCTGCGCAGATGTGCTCCTAGTCATAAGTGCACCACTACACAACGGATAAACTATTCTACGAGATATATACCTCCAGATAATACGTGTGAACATATGTTAGATACCAGACCTAGAATACCATGACATTTTGGCAAATATATTGGTTTATTTGGTAGTGGTATGTCACTCCAGCTACAATTGACGCTAGCCCAAACATATCTTCTATATGTCTGCGTAATTAAACTTGTATAAGTATAAGTATAAGTAATAGAATGAATTAAACCTCATGTGAAAGCATCAAATGGCCAACCGATGACTCTGTCGATCCTTGGTTCGCTATACAACAACAGCGAATTGGTTTTGGAGGAGGGGTAAATATATATATAGATATATATATATATATAGAGAGATAGATATATCCTATCATCTATAGAGAGATAGATAGAGAGAGAGAGAGAGATATAGAGATAGAGAGAGAGAGAGATCTCTAGAGAGAGATATTCTCTAGAGAGAGAGACAGAGAGAGAGATCTAGATCTATCTATATCTCTCTCTCTCTCTAGATGAGAGAGATATAGAGCATATCTCTAGAAGAATATAGACACATATATATAGAGACATGAATATCTATATATTTCCTATGTAGACAGACATATCTCTATCTAGAGAGATATATCCTCTCCTTTCGTAGACTTGGGTCCACGAAAGGATATACCACAATGTCCACATAAAGTCAATGCACTTTTTCTTTCAAAATGTTTGCAAATATTTTGTTTTGACCATTTTAATATGATAGTCTAGTCTTTATAACGTACAAAGATAATCTTTTAGGAATCATTTCTTTGAATTTTTAATATTATAGCGAAATCAAATTTTAACCACTAACCATTCGTTGACATTACCCGATAACCTCAATATCTTCCTTACAACCATATATACTTTGGCCCAAATGGTCAAAATAATATTTAAACATGAAGCGTAGTTAATTTTAAGTTTTTAAAGATTTGAATTTTTTTTTTTTAGTTGAACACCGAAATACTATTTTTTCTCATTATTCGTCTATAATAACAACTTTGAATAAGTTCGCAAAACGCTGCCAATAGCTCATTATGATCATATCTACAACAAATATTAAAATTCTAATCCATTAGGACGGAAATTTTTAAAATTTCTGTATTCCACAAATATACGCAAATATATAAGGGCACGAAAGGTTGGATTTATACGTATAAATAAGTATCTTGACCATTCGTGGACGATCTTTAGAGGACTTAAAGTATAACCCAGGATTATTAAGCGGAAAAAAATTTTATTTTGCATTAATCTTTTATGTTATATAAATCATAATCGGAAACAATATTTTATGAACGGCAATCTTTAATATTTTTTAGATCGGTAATGCAAGAGAAGTAGGATCAGCTATTTTCCGCCATTTTTAATAGTTGATACTAATGGCGTTGCAAGCTATTTATTTATTTTTTTATCCATTACGCCACGGAATGATATTGATTAATGATGAAAAGCTCTCATCGTGGCTGTCCTTTGCCATGCGAACCTATCAACATGCTTGAGTGGTAGATAGACAGTTTACGTCAATTTCAACATCGAAGCGGTATTGAGAAGGTGATGGATGTGGAAGCTGATACAACTTCCATACGCAATCCCACGTTTAGCACTGATCTTGTTTCTGGAGCTGGAACGGAGCTAGAAGCCAAAAGTAGAAACTCCAAACTCCGTGCCGACAGAAACAAAACTTGATCTTTGTTCATTTGTATTGGATTCTGTAAATCTTCGTTGCCAATAACCATGGCTCCGGGCTGTACAACATGACGGTTATGATTAATCTTGCGGGATTTAACAATGTCCAACATGACTGAGCTTTATTTATCCACCGCTTCAACGATACTCTACATTAAGTTGAGTTAATGTTAATCTATATAATTTACCACATTGATTTATATTTTCCATTTCTAGTTAGGGTCTTCGTTGGGCACATATACGCACTCTTAATTAAGAATATTGCATCATATATATCGGCGACTAGCTCTGTTTGTTGCAAAATATGGTTCTAGATTTCATTATAAAAGCAATGAGAGAAAAGAACTGATAAGATTAAAATTACGACACTGCATTTCGCTGTTTGGGAAGTTTTGTCATGGGGCATTTCTGTCACGCATTCTGAAGCTTGGCAGATGCCGGAAATCGATTGGGCTGTTACTGAATATAAACACGAGGACCTCATTGGTCGTCATATTACTGTCCGAACCAAGATAGCAAAACAGATTGCTAGTAAACTTAATTATGGAGATGGCTCACAATTAAATTCGAATAATTCGTGGATATGTTAATCAGACGCATAGTAATTGTCATCGGTTTATTAGACCAGACCTGACCTCGTAAACTTTGGTGCATTCAAACTATGTTTGCAGTCGATATCAGAATGGTGTAGGTTCGTTGGTCCCAGTCGCTGGCTGCATGCAAACACTTTCTAGCGTTTCATTTCCCGGTGATTCTTTGAATATTGTTTGTTATAACTAAAACCGCTAGTGTATATTCTCTACCCAGAAGGTCCAAACAACAAGTTTGACATAAATGCGCTCTCTTGGTGGAAATTATCAACGCAGGCCACGGAGCTATGTGCCAATTTTTAAGTGATGCGTCACCTACCAATACATGATTCTAATTTATATTACGTAATCTTCGTTGTCTGGTGGAGAGGCGTGCTATGTTGGGTCCCGGAAAAGTAGTTGTTACTGTATACTGTCACGGTAAAGAATAATACAGGCTCGCCACTTTATGTTGTAATCCCAAGTTTAGTGATGTAGCGCAGTGTGGCTTCCGTACCGGATAAGCACACAATCGCCGTTTTGAGCGATTTGTATGCTGCGCAGATGTGCTCCTAGTCATTAGTGCACCACTACACAACGGATAAACTATTTTACGAGATATATACCTCCAGATAATACGTGTGAACATATGTTAGATACCAGCGACCTATAATACCATGACATTTTGGCAAATATATTGGTTTATTTGGTAGTGGTATGTCACTCCAGCTACAATTGACGCTAGCCCAAACATATTTTCTATATGTCTGCGTAATTAAACTTGTTATCAGGTTGAATATCTAGCATAAATAAAGTTCGAAAGGTCATGATGAAAGCATCAAATGGCCAACCGTGACTCTGTCGATCAGCTACCGTACTGGGTGTTGCGTTACACTACATGTTATGATATCAAGTTGGTTAAATATAGGTGCAATACACACATCGCCATGGGTCTCTCTTACGATTGTCAATTTAGCGTGATGAGATGTATTTATCGTAATATATGTTATAGCAGCAGTGAAAATTATATATACCTAGAGAATTTCGATATCCATATAAAGTAATATAGATCTGTCGCTAAATAGTCTACTGGTGTTGCGTTACACTAAATGTTATGATATCAAGTCTGACTTTTGTGTATATTCAAGGAGTATTTAATTTAGCATCATGATGACAGGAAGATGATGTATGCTTCTTACAGAGTCCAGACTGTAGATAACTGCGATAGCTATATATAAGTTTATTGTTTGCTAATGTACTGCCACGCGAATATGATATATATATATATACCATATATATATATATATATAGTGTACGACTGTTGCTCCAATTATCCTCTCGTTATAGTGTATCCGTTCTCGTCCATTCTCTCTCTATCTATATATGACATATATCGTCTCTTCTTTGCTGTATATCTATATATCTCTATATCATCATATCTCTATCTCTCTCTCTATCTCTATCTGTATATCTCTATCTCTCTCTCTCTATCTCTATCTCTATCTATCTCTCTCTATCTCTCTATATCTCTCTTTATATATATTTTTTTGTATTTGTATTGCACGAACGCGACCTTTAGTGGACAAATTTGCCAGCCTCCCTTGTCCTCAAATAGTCTTGGGTCCACGAAAGGATATACCCACAGATGTCCATATAAAGTCAATGCACTTTTTAGCGGTCAAATGCTTGCAAAAAATTTTGGTTTTGACCATTTTAATATGATAGTCTAGTCTTTATAACGCACAAAGATAAACTTTTAGGAATAATTTCTTTTAATTTTTAATATTATAGCGAAATCAAATTATAACCACTAACCATTCATTGACATTACCCGACAACCTCAATATCTTCATTACAACCATATATACTTTGGCCCAAATGGTCAAAATAATATTTAAACATGAGCGTGTTACTTTTAAGTTTTTAAAGGATTTGAATTTTTATTTTAGTTGAACACCGAAATACTATTTTTTTTTCATTTTTCGTCTATTAACAACTTTGAATAAGTTCGCAAAACGCTGCCAATAGCTCATTATGATCATATTTACACAAATGTTAAAATTTAAATCCATTATGACGGAATTTTTTTTAAAAATTTCTGTATTCCACAAATATACGCAAATGTATAAGGCACGAAAGGTTGGATTTATACTATAAATAAGTGTCTTGACAATTCGTGGACGATCTTTAGAGGACTTAAAGTACATACCAGGATTGTTAAGCGGAAAAAAGATTATTTGCATTAATCTTTTATGTTATATTATTTAAGGTATGCCGAATTAATAATTAAAAAAATATTTACAGTTAAAATGCACTTAAACAAATTATCCATGAAAGGTTGGAGTCTACGAAAGGTAGTAATCGTCAGTATATATATATATATATATATATATATATATATATATATATAGATATATATATATATATATATATATATATATAGATAGAGATATATGAGATAGAACACTATATATATATATATATATATGAGAGCCTTTATATATACGATATATATATATATCTATATATATATATATGGTGATATATATATATATATATATAGATATCTATATATATTCTGAAAATTTATCTATATGATATATATATATATATCTATATATCTCTATATATATATCTCTGCATCTATATATATATATATATATATATGCTTATATCTATATATGCTATATATATATATATATATGTCTATATATATATATATATATATATATATGTATATATATATATATATATATATATATATATATATATATATATATATATATATATATATATATATATATATATATATATATATATATATATATATATATATATATATTATGTACAAGCATTGACTGAGTGATCTTCTCTCAGTTCCTTTTTGTATGCGTTCTTACAGCGATCCGAATGGGATGCATGATATTGCAAGTAATAGAAATATATGCGACATGCGTAATTCACTACATAACTTTGTTGCAAAGATTGCATTACAAACTTTGTGTCTGTTTGGAATGTTGATTATTTGCTGAAGCAATGTTTATGGTGATGCCCTGCAAAATTCCACAGACAACCGGACGGTGGTTCCATGCACTAATTTAAGGCTTTCAATAGATTTATCAAACCACCAACGCTGATGAATGGCAAAAGCGCAGCAAACTATGGACGGAACGAATTTTGGATAAAGCATCACAAACTCTAACATCAGAGCCTGTGACATTTAAGTGAAATTCATTATCATAGCGTCATTTAGAACCTGTAATATAATGCAATATAGCAAATGCATCCAAGACATCTCCACAGGTATTCTCATTTTAACAAATTTTTCACTGACATTTTCCATGATGGTAGCTCTACTTATTTGGAAAAGAGCCAGATGTTTCCCAATCTATGACGATAGCAACCGGTTTTCGCTGTCCTGTAGGGTTTTGATATTCTGCATTCCAGGCAATGAAAGCGGACAAAGAGGATTATATGCAAGGCAAAGCTCTGACATTAATCAGCCCGCTCTAATGATTTTGCCATGCAGGACCAGTGTGCATCCTACATAGCTGCAATATCTTAATAACACACAGTTGGCCTCGTCACTAAGCATGAAAGCAAGTGCTTAGTGAGATATTTCAATGCTCTATATTTTAATTTTGCGATTGGGCTGGTATTCTGAATGGTTATTGTTAACCTTATGGAATAACCCGTATTGTTGGCAACGCCTTGGTGAACCATAGCGTAATAAGCTAAACCAATTAATACCGCCTAATGACATACAACACTTCACCATCAATGGTGACTTCGTTTTTATAAGCCGATCTGTGTTGACTAAAATTTCTGAAAGAATTTTATTCGTCAAATGCAATCAACAGACACCAATACCGGACCTCGTGACGGTTTAAAAGAGTATTTTTAGACACGAGTATTTTTGCACTGAAACATTCGGGTTACCAAAAAAAGCGCGTTACTGCTCTTTGGCAGTTTATATGAGGTTGTCTTTTATGTGGTTACAAGTTGCTTTAAGTACACGAGTCAAATCATTGTAGTATCACTGAAATGCGCCACAGTAATTCAATGATATAAGAGGCGTCAATAGAATGTTGCATTGGAGATGTTATAAAAGGCATCGATTGGTTGGTGTTTTGGGGGGAATTTGTGTGAGAAGATGTGCATCTGATACTGTAATGTTTGCTGCTGTCTGGAATGGTATAAAATTAGGAAATCACATTGATATTACGTGTAAAGCTAATTCCGATTGCTAATATCCGTTGACCGAGATTTTGAAAGCATCGTTTCGGTGTTTCCTTTATCAGCGAGCATATGTCTTGGCATATTTCTAGCATGGTGACAATGGAATGAACATGAAATGAAATGTTGGGGTTACAAGTAGCCTGCGAAATAAAATCAAGAATGTCAGTGATGTATATGATTGGGAACTTTTATCGAACCGTTTCAACACTGTCACCCTCTTTGTCATCATATTGTACTCCTTCCGGTTTGCTTACTCTTCTTGTTTTATATGACTTCCGACACAATACCACGGAGAAGTCGGGTTGATCTCATAGACACAAAAAGCCGTATATGTTCACAGTGATTAATACATTTAAGACTAACCAAAAACGTGCCAAATTGCAAGCATATTTTTCCTCTATATCTTATCACACCCGTTTCGAACGGTAATGTTCTTTACAACTCGTAAGTAAAAAAAGGCTTTTAATTGTGCAACATGGATCAACTGTATGCTGGACAAGTAAAAATAACTATATATTTATACATTTTCAATGGATGCTAAGCTACAATCGGTAGGCTTCTTAAGTGACCACAACTCCAAACATTGCAATCGACCCCCTTCGCCAATTATGCAAACTCTGTTGCTATCCACAAGCGCTCATAACTTGCGATGAATGGTTAAGATACAGGAGTCATAAACCGGCATAATTTAACATGCCCTAACATGCTCACATGACATAATGATATATGCATAATCTTTACATGTCTCATTATTTGTAATGACTCACCGAAATAATGCTTTTCAACACAAAACCTGCGTCTCATATATGTCTATATATGAATCTTCTTTCAAATGCAGATATCAAATGATGAATTACAATCAAGGTGAGCTGAGTGAATTGCCATATGCATTGATCACATAACGTTCTGCTAGTGCTGCTATTTTTCAGTTACTGCTTCGTGGACATGTGTAATGCATTATTTTCACTCTACGAAACTTGTATGCAGAAAGAGATTTTACGAATCGCATGGGAAGATCCTCTATTCACAACAACCTATGTC
>CM067343.1:14201311-14286311 GCA_034190875.2 Urechis unicinctus
ACAAAAGTTACCAAAAATCACATTAAATTAAGGATTGACCTGAACTCTTTTGGCATCAATGGTTACTTTTCTAACTTTAACTTTTAATAAAGGAACCATAATGGGTAATCAGGCCAGGGTATCGTTGCACGAATTTCTGCAGGACCTTACAGTAGCCCCAAACGTATTTACCTATGCGATGGAATCGAATTTTTATTTAAGAGGATGGCAACCTAAGACGGTATCGGTATTGATGACTAAGGCGAACAGACTGTTATGTTCGTAGATATACTGTCATTTAATTAAAACCAACACTAAAATACCCACACTGCGTTTTTCAATGCCGTTGGATTAGGATGCTAAATCAAAATGTTCTTGAAAAACTATTCGATTTTGTTTTAATAAAGTTCGTTGATCTGGCTTACACTATAAAGATTGGTGAAGTGTACTGCCAATTAATTAAACGCAATGCTAAAATATCCACACAACGTTTTTCAATGCCGTCGGGAACAAAATGCTAATTGAAAGTTTTATTCTTGAAAAACTACTCGACCTTGTTTTTAAAGAGCTCGTGGATCCGGCGGACGCTAGCATGACTGGTGAATTGAACAGCTATTCGTTTTTAGTTCGTTAGTAGTCAAACATACAAGCACCATATAAGCCCTAGTTAATTGTTCGAATAAACTGCACAACGCACGAAAAAGCTCAAAAGATGCCGATTTGCAGCTGATGTTACGTAAATAACCGACATGTTGATATGATATGCAAGTATCCATATTGTGTCTTATGATAAAATTATTTTTATGGTATACATGCGTGGTTATTTGCCATGTTAACATATGCACTATCACATGATTGCGTTCATAGTGTTCGGTATCGATTAGCAGATATTTTTGCCAGATATTGCAATTTGTATGAATAAGAAATATGATCTCATACTATGACAGCTGCGGTGGTGATCGCTTGGTTTTCCGCATTCTTTTGTGTAGCAACGTAGCTCACCAGTGCCTGATATTATATTGGCAATACTTCGAAAACAAAGTTTAAAGCAAACTTGCAATGATGCAAGATATTGAGTCGGTGGCATTTGTGGTGCATATAGGTAGTTGCTTTTGAAATTGAGAGATGGTTCACATGACAGATACACCAATTCGTCTGGTCGGCAACACAAGGGTAATGAATCATTGGAATAGATCAGGATTTAGGATAGATATCGGACAAACATCAGCTAGGCGTTTCATCATCTCTCAATCATAAAACTAATGTATCCTTAACTCGTCAAACGGTTTTCACATAACAATGACTTAATGCGACTGTGGCTGTTCTATCTTCTGCTATCTACTTTATTTGTTTATTATTTGGCACACCGATTCTATTGTACTGAACAGTAAGCGCGCCCTGTGGTATTACACGTTTACCATGGTTACGCATCATATTTATTCGGGTGCCAGCGTTCGTTGCCTATCAAGCTATGTATGCTAAGTGGCAAAGAGGACTTTATTGGCGTATCCAGGTCTCAGCCCTCGAATGCTCTTATATGATATATATGCTTGTGCACCGAGACCCATAACAGGAGCAGAATAATAACATTTTGCTGTAAGAAGCGATAATAAAACCCTTTCCGACATTGATTTGATAAATCGAGTTTCGTTCTTTTATTTATTGATAATATTTATTCAGTTGATGCTCCTTTCGCCAAAATGAATGGTGATATTTTACCGTAATAATTCTAATATAAAGCTCTATTTCGACCAAACCTTCCATCATAGTATTTCTCTCTGGTAATCGGCACCTGTTGTGATGCCCATAGAGGGGGCACTAAATCAATAAATCGACGTTTCCGCGACGGTAGTTTGTCAACCCGTAAAGCGTATGTTGAGGTTTGACTTCTGAGCCATAGCCAGTGTGTATTTATCTGACACAGGGTCTTATTGACATAATATCAAACATGTCATATTCAAGATATGTATGCTAATCGGGCAAGAATTAGTTGAGTGAGATACGTACCCAGCTCAATGAACCAATCAATATTTGTTTCCATTATCAACATCATCGTGTATTTATATACCTCTATCACCGTATCGAGGGGGATATAATCGTTAACATATATAGATTGAAATAACATCGCATAGGTCTACATGGTCCGTTGGTGACTGCTGATGGTAGGGATCAAATCGGATGTGAGTAGCCATGCTGCCTTCAGCGTCACACAACCCCCAGGATTAGCAGAGAAGAGTGGCTCTATGACGTAATGTTAAGCCACTTTGGTACTGCCCCAATTGACAATTATCTGAAAACTTCCCTTGTCGTAGAGTATTGACAGAGCCGGAACCTGTGTCAGGTACTGATTGCTAATTGGCGTGCATAGACAATCTGATATACCCCAGTCAGTAATATTTGGTCCCTGGAATCGTTTAAAGGATTGATAACGGTGACCATTTCAAGTTCTCAATGATTGAACCGATGTTGCATGATTTATCGCATTATTCTGGGAATATATCTTATGCAGTGGTGGTATGTAAAGAGGGGTCTTGTATTTGTTGCTGAATCATGTGTTAATAATAGGACCATGTTATGAATGATTTTTTTTATGCAAATGTTTGTAAATCTCACATTAAGGTTGTGAAGTTTCTGAAAGTTGTTTGCATACGACAAACTTGTGACGATGCTTTGATATATTATCAGGCTGAGGCACAGGTTTTCCGGCGACTAAGCATCAACAATTAACATTCCACCTTTATCATTATACGACTTGCATTGTTTTCTCTGCTGACCTATTGAATCTATTTCAAAAATGCAGTGACATTTGTTGCTAAAGTGTTCAATGCAAATAGTGATTATAAAAAAAAGTTTAAGTGTTGTCTATATACTGCTGACTGTACGGTACTGGAAATAAGCAGACATTACATACTTACAGTTAGGAGTCAACAACAGTCTTACTTGTCAACAGAAGCATATCCCTGAATATATTTTGACAATATAGGCCCATGCTGCTATCATAGATGCAGATCATCTGTGGATTTATTGCCTTTTCTAGATTCAGTGCCTCTTATGACTTTTTGCTTACAAAACTTCTTTGTCCTAATTGATCCCCATTATGAGAGTCTTATCGCTTCAATCATTAACGCCAACTAAGCATGACGATGTTCTATGCAGCAGTGGAGTTTTACACGATCAAATTCTTTGTTCAGCATTGGCTCCGATATAAGCTATGGAAAGGTCTGGAAGCCGCACCTGCGCGTCTAACGGCCATAGGCTGCTCAGCTAATGGACAAACTTGGCTCTGTATTTGAATAGCAAGCGGCCTCTCACGCAACGTTTATTGGGGTTGCTATTGATAAGATCTAATGCTCGAGCATTGCACGTTTTTAAAGGACATCGCCGTGAATCGATTGGGCTGGTGCAGAACATACATTTGTATATCCCAAAAAGCACACCTAATTGCTCGACACTTTTACTGTCCGAACCAAGGTAGCAATTATAGTTTGCTGGTACGTTTGATTATGGAGATGAGTGGCACTTCAATTCGAATAATTTATATGCGGTCGATTGCAGATTGCAGGCGGTATATGAAGCGTCTCGGAACAGCTAGTTATTACTGTACTGTCGTACTAAATGGTCAGTAATTTTACGCAGTGTGGCTTCCCTGCCGGAGAGGCACACCCTTGTTTGGTCGAGCGATTTATATGCTAGGCTTATTCACTTCTATTCATGGTTGTACCACCACACAACTGACCAAATAGTTTAAGAGATATATATCATCAGAGGATACGGTTCATTATCAAGGCACGACGGCGTCGAGCGATGGCTACACCGAATCAAATTGTCATATTGTCGATTACATTCCTTACTTAGATATTCGTATAGAGATCCGGCCAGCGATTACATCATCCATGCTCTCAAAAGATGACAGATTTCTACGCAGCAGTGGAGTTTTTCACTGTAAAACTCTGTCTCCACCATGTCCTCTGATACAGGCTATAGAAAAGTAGCGATGGCACGCGTGGGCATTTAATGGATTTGTATTGCTCTGCAAGTTTGACAAACAACAGGAATTACATTAGAATGGCAAAGATGCTATCATTCAGCGTTGATTAGCTGTATTGGTAACACACAATCCTCGAGCAGTGCTCATTTTAAAGCAAGAACGCCACTGTATGCGATTAATGTTATTCAAGAATCCAATAAGAGATAAGTACTGATAAGATTAAAATTACTACACTGCATTTCGCTGTTTGGTGAGTTTTGTGATGGGGAATTTCTGTCCTGCATTGTAAAGCTTGGCGGATGCCGGAAATCGATTGGGCTGTTACTGAATATAAACATGAACACCTCATTGGTCGACATATTACTGTCCGAACCAAGATAGCAATTACAGATTGCTGGTACACTTAATTATGGAGATGGCTCACAATTAAATTCGAATACTTCGTGCATATGTTAAACAAAAACATAATAATTGTCATCAGTTTATTAGACCAGACCTGATCCGATGAAGTTTGATGCATGCAAACCATCTTTGCGGTCGATTTCTGACTTGTGTAGGTTCGTTGATCGCAGTCGCTGACTGCATGCAAACACTTTTCTAGCGTTTTACATCCCGGAGATGCTATGAATATTGTTTGTTATAACTAATACCGCTAGTGTATATTCGCTACCCTGGAAGGTCCAAACTACTATGTCCAAAGCTTGACATATATGCGCTCTCTTGGCGGAAATTACCAATGCAGGCCACAGCAGGCCACAGAGATATTACACAATCTACGGTTGTCTGGTGGAGAGGCGTGATATGTTGCAATTTTTATGACTTGCCACTTTATGTCATCCCGAGTTTAGTGATGTAGCGCAGTGTGGCTTCCGTGCCAAATAAGCACACAAACGCCATTTTGAGCCATTTGTATGCTGGACAGAGGTGCTCCTATTCATAAATGCACCACTACACAACGGATAAACTATTTTGCGAGATATATACCTCCAGATAATACGTGTGAACATAAGTTAGATACCAGCGACCTAGAATACCATGATATTTTGGAAAGTAGATGGGTTCTTTCGGTAGAGGTTTGTCACTCCAGCAACAATTGACGATGGTCCACATATATCTGCAATATGTCTGCGTAGTTAAACTTGTTATCAGGATGATTATCTAGCATCAATAAAGTCCAAAAGGAAATTATCGATTTTTTTAAAATGAAAGGATGATTTATACATTTAGTGTTCTATTGTATCATCAGTACAATATGACAACAAAGATTGCAAAGCCGCATTACATATGAGCAGGGATGATCTGCATAATAATGAATGACACTCAGACAGGATTTACCCAATAACATGAACGCAATATGTGGTTACTCTACTATGAAGACATTTCATAACACAGATGGACAGGGTGTATCATATGATATTGATGTGCTGTATAACATATGGTGTTGGTCATCTCATGACAGAGAGCTAGGAGTCAATCTCGAGTAATCGTGTCATTAATTGACATTATTGGCTTCTAAGAATCTAAATCCATATCATGTGTCTTACCTTATGATGTACAATATCCGTATATTGCCGTGCGCAAAAGCCGTGCACGATTCAACCATCTTATAAAGCTGTTATTGAAATAGTCTACAATTCCCGATTGACCGCAGTTAGTGACTTGAATTCACACGTGAATATATCCAATAGTGCTGACACCTTACAATATAAACGTCGGTTAGAAAGAAATATTACGAAATTCATGCACAAGTCACTCCATGTTTATCCAGCGACTGAATGCTTGATTTAAAGATATACATATACACACACACACACACACACACACACACACACACACACACACACACACATATATATATATATATATATATATATATATATATATATATATATATATATATATATATATATATATATATATATATATATATACATATATATATATATATATATATATATATATATATATATATATATATATATATATATATATATATATATATATATATATATATATATATATATATATATAATAAGACCACTGCCTATATAGATGAGTGAAATCCACGTAATGAAAACATGACAGTTGGCATCTTAAAATTGATCGACAGAGACACAGCAGTACAAATTGGAAGGTCTATTATAGGGCGGCTCTGATGAGCTTGCGTAAGCTATTAATGTACTTTTGGGCTTGAAATTCACATAATTTTCACGTTTAAAGACGTGTGGGCATAAACAGCTATCGACTATGTTTCACGAGCAGCATGCCTGCAGACATTGCGGCATGGATGGTATATGTAGTCTAATAAGCAGTTTTCTCGCTCCATCATACTTGCTATCTTACATTGTTATTCGGCGAGCAAACAAATCCAGAGGTCAACGCACAAGATATTTAACTGTCATGCACGCTGGTATTTTCTCTCATCTGCATGCTTTTGTTGTTTACCCCCTCGGACTTCGCTGCACGAATCTCTGATTTTGAGTACACGCTGTATTTATGTGCTGCAAATTTGAAATGACATGCTGCTGCGAGGAAATGTAATCTGCTAGCGACCAATAAAGTTTACAATTAGGATTGGAATAATTCGAGCAAAGACTAACGAGCCTTTGCTATTTCGCCGAGCAGTATCGTAACATTTATCATAGTTATATCATCATTTGTCCAGCAGCAGTACAAACTACCCGTCAGTGCGCCATATACATCGTAATATAGTCGAAATTAGTTGTGCTGTTGTACTATATGCAATCAATCATGTGTTACAGAAATATAATCATTTGTGTAGAGATCAGCAATTATATGATATTACCTCAGCGGCAGTTATTTCTGAAACCATTACACTGCAACTAGACACCGATGCTTTGATATCTCGCCTCATAATATTGAAGAAAAAGGGGAATGTCAACGGATGTTCTAGTTTCCGAGAAACGCCCTCTACACTGACGTTTTTATATGCTATAATTCACTTGTTGCATGCAAGCCAAAGTATACCCCCCGGAATAGTGTGCTAGCAAATATTAAGTTTTGCATGCTTTTCCGGTTTCCGGCTGCTTAATATGTTGAACCATCCACAATATAGGTAGCACGCTAGTTAGGTCGCGCGTGTTCTTAATGAAAAACATTGCGTTTAGTTTCAGCAGCCATGCATGAAATAAGTGAATCGATTGCCGAGGCAAATGACTAGTAACGGCACGACGTCATACTCTTACACAAAACCACGGCCACTATTGGCCGATTTTAAGAAGCCCAACTGGTCGCCGGGAGCTTTAGCGTGGAGATAGAAGTTTCTCCCAAATTTGTTCTGATCCAAACTCATCAGAAGCTACCCAGCAAACTCCCGTTATTGTCCCGCTACGTATGTACCCCATACGTATCCCGCATATCACACGGCCAGAGGCCGCACGAACAACTTCCAGCTTCAGTCCGGCCATAGTCGTTATATAGTCCTCCAGGGGGCCGGCTGCCGGCTGCGGGTGCAGATGTGACTGAAGCAAAAACCACAGCATGGGCAAAAGACAAGAAAATAGATGCCTCGAATGTTGTGTCATACTATCGAATGATACTTTCTCATAAAAACACGGCTTATGTTATACCAGGGCCTTATGGTTTTTTTTCACAAGCCCTGGAGACATAACCGTATCAGGTTTGGCCAACCCTGTTCAACTTCTTGCTTTGTTTTCAGCTGCTAATCATGTCTGACTGTGCCTTATTCCATTTATACGTATAAGAAGTATCTACATATCAAACGCTAGGGATCAAATGCAGAACAATAGAGATTCATAGATACCTCATTATGTTATCAAAACTAACATAATTACAATAATAAAAACATCAATATCTTACAATGTTTTGATAAAACAACAAAGCCAATTTCGATCGCTCACACTTGATCAAATGATTTTGGGAGATGGAATTTGCGCTGGAGGTAAACCCATCCTTTTTGATTACTGTCATCGATAAAGACATAAGATGGTTGTGTGTACCACGATCTGATACACATCTTTGTCGGCTCTGGTGATTTACCGACAACGATTCGTGTCGAAATGTGTGTAACCTTTGTTTGTATAGACATTAGATTTAGCTAAACCACTCTTCCTATATCGAACAACGGACATGAATATTCCCAGCAGGCACATATGGCTACATCTATAAATCGTTTATCGGTAATAACAGCGATGAAAGTGACATTTACAATGTAATCACATGGCCGGTTGTATTTTGGCGAACAAGGTCGGGGAACGCCGACACACGCTGATTCATCAATAAGGAAACGTGCAGCATATTTGTAAGTCAGAATGAGGACGATCGCCCCAATATGCCAGTCAGATTGACCTTATGGGTGGAATGCTTGATGCAAGAAACGTTTTATTTGGTTTGGTCAAATAAAACATTGTCGTGAGCTAAGCATATTGTTCGAGGTCCCGACGTAACACAGCACCCCCTTTGAAATGATTGTAATATTTATAGGTTATCTTACTAACCTATGTCCCAAGGCATAGAGGACAGGATAGTGAGGTACAGTAAAAAGGCGGATGGAATTGGTATCTACACATCATTAAGTGCATGGGACTATAATAATGCATTGCAAACAGAATATTAATGGCCATTGACGGGACAGAGCAATTTATCCACATTCTGAAATTGTGTGTGATATTATATTTGCCCAACAAAAATTTGCGTATACATTATGGGATACTATAAACGCGTAAGTCTAAGAATCCATAAATCTAACACCAAGATTGCGTGATTCCTGTCACCGTCTGCTAAGTGGTCTGTGTTAAAGTGGCCCGATAGATGATTTTGTTTGTGTTGCGAATATATGTATATTTCAGGGAATCAATAATCGCTAAGACAACAAAATAGATATGTCTTAACTCCTCATAAACAAGTATACACATATATATATATATATATATATATATATATATATATATATATATATATATATATATATATATATATATATATATATATATATATATATATATATATATATATATATATATATATATATATATATATATATATATATATGTCTGTATATACATATTGACGCGGATACATAGATTTATTTATTAAACGACAGAATTTTCTATCTATCTGGTGTCAGTGGTAATTTCAAATAAGGCAACCATGAACTATCGGCTAGCATTAGCCATAGATAACTAAAATATATTATACTGATATATGTGGCGACACAGTTAACCAGGTCAAATGATCAACCAACATGTTTAAGCGTTGTTTTAGTCAGACTTTAACATTATGGTTTGCACATTACTCTGCGCTTTAATCAATTATGATGTAATTTCAGCGCACTTATGAAAAGACACAATTTCACCATGAACACCAAATGTAATACACTATAAATACGCTTTAAAGGGTGGTAAAGTGCACCGCCTATTAATTAAACACAATACAAAAATTATCTACACAACGTTTTTCAATGCCGTCGTATCAAAATGCTAATCAAAAGTTTTGTTCTTGAAATACTATTGGAGCTGGTTTTTTAAAGAGTTCGTTGGACTGGCTGACGCTAGCATGACTGGTGAATTGAGAAGGGATTCGTTATCAAATACCAGTAAGCTGGTCTTGTGGTGTTACACGTTAACCTGTTTAATCGTTACCTCGGTAACTTGTTATCAGTTTTGCAAGACTGGATAATTAAAACTTGGCGCAATGGATATAAAACTAAGGCGCGTTTCATTTTGCTCTGCAAATGTATGCTCATAACATCTGCGCCAAATCCAAACAAAACAGGGAAATTGTACGCGGAGTTCATGGCCGTAGTAGTTACTTAAATTTCGTTCAGTTAAACAGAAATAACAGAACATACATCGGTGTTATAGCCATTCAGGGAATAACTTGCCAATATCGTACTTGTCAAGGTGTTGAATGCATAGAATGCGAACCTATGGCAAAAGGCAGACGCAGGTATATAAAACAATGCGTGACGTTCCAGCTGTCTCCATCAAAGGATTCGTGGCGGGAGGGAAGGAACGCACATAAATAGTTAGGGTTAGATGAGCATAGTGTCGAGGAAATATGTTATCAATGAACCAATCAAACTAATTAAGTCACACTTATATGCACTGTACAAGTCAATGCAGAGTACTCGTAGCAATATTATAAGACATTAATCATATTACAGACCTACTTATGCAATAGAGTAATACAACATCTTTATTCAGTATTTCGGCACTATGGAATTTGTACTAGAAAAACATTCAGCAATACCGATATGAGTTTGTGTATGATTAAGGATAGTTACTTGGAATAAGAGAGGTACCCTTAAAATACATGTTAAATAAGAAATGTTAGAATACGCATGAATGTTGGCAACACCTCATGAGGATGAAAAAAATGTGGTTTGAGTGGCGTGTGGGTCTACCAAGCAAATATTTTGGTAGGCCAAACATTTGGACAAGCATTGCTTTTAGCATTTCCAACCTGAGATTCTTGAACATGATTCCTCTATATACCTCAAGCAGAATAATAATATACTGTGCATCAACTACGCATTATTATCGCTGGCCACACGCGAACATGCCTCTTACTTCTACGTACGTGTTTACGAGCCCTGTGCAGGCCAAAACTGTCCATGCGGGCCCGCCGTGTGCTATGCTACCCCTGGGCCCTACGATTTTGCGAAATGTTTCGCCTCATTAGGGCCCGGTGGAGCCCGTGGATGAACGTTGAACATGCCCTTTGGGCTTACGGGCTTTCTATGGGTCACAGCTACGTACAGCCCTCAAGGCGTGTGACCAAAACTTCGTACAGGAGATTACCTTTTAAGGGCTTTCGGTGGGCCACAGCCCAGTATGGCCCTAAAGGTCATGTATGGACCACAAGCCACTGTATGTCTCATATGTCATAGGCAAAACATCGAGCACACGAAAAAGTAAGCATCACAACCTGTGACTAAAATAGTCTTACATTTGATCAATTTGACCTGACAAGCGTAACAAAAATTTCATGCATTTAAGAAAGGCGTAAATCAATAAGCGTATTACATTGCGTGAGTAAGATTGTTTGCGTTAGCCTGAATCGACTGCATTTATGGGTCAATGCATGAATTGCAAAGTTGCATTGCGCATAGCGATACTTAGCATGCCAAGTTTAAATTCGGACTATTTGAGTCTCCTAATAAAACTAGCTCTCATCAGCCGCGCCTATCACCACAGTACCTGGTAGCTGGCAGGGGTTTAAGTATTTGCGAAATAGTAAAGCGTCGATAGGGTAACAATGCACAACATAATCCGCTGTGAAAGGGCGGGAATTCCATGTACCAAACTGACTGTCATTACAAATCACTCGTTTACTGAAATTCTTGACATGGTATTCTCATTTGTTCTACATTTAATACAGCTCATTGGCTATTGTTGAACGGAAATACCATAATTTTGCTTGCACGAACATTATTATGATGTAATTCATCAACTGATGACTGCTATCACACTTTCCGCTACTAGGATCCGACGTAATACCTTGTGGTCTCCCCAATCTAACTACAATAGACCTCTGTGACCTTTTTCTGATAGCCGCTATGACTAATCGTAATCCTAGCCAGCAACTTCAATGAAATAGTTCTTCTAACTGTATTTAAATCAGATATTTGTCTCGTGCAGGGCAATGAATTTGAGAAGCAGGTTGCACATATATAACGATTAGCCGCTTGGCAGCTGCTTCCAAGGAGTGCAAAAAAACCCACTTTTGGGCTTAAAGTGATTTTGTTTATCAAAAGCGGCGCAGACTGAGCTCTTTAGTACAAAGTTTTGTATGTAGACAGATAGAACAGCTCACTATGTGTTGCCGTTTCAAGGGAACAAAATTAATTGACATTTGTGGGCTTAGAGGCAGTGGAGGCGCCTGTGTTGAACCTTCAGAATCCCTATGAAAAGTTGCACATGAAGACCAAATAACACCTGTTGAGGTGCAGCTGTTTAAGGGTGACGATAGATATATTGACTAAAAGTCGCACAGACCCTCTTAAATATGTGTTCAAAGGACAACTACAAGGTACCAGCGACGGTTAATACAGCAAAACATTAATGCGTTCACAGAGCTTATAAAAGCCTTATGCATGCGCATAGTGTGCACTGGTCCATGGCAAGAAGATTAATGGTGGATTAAGCTTAAGAGGGTGTAACAGTTGTTAAATTGAGAGGTTAGATCAATAGGGGAGAAGCGAGCTAATAATGCATTGAAGTGGTTGTTAGACAATCTTAGGGAAAGGGATTACGTGAAAAGGTGTAGAATTAAACGGAGGTACATATTGAGACGCACAGTGCTCCGCATTATGTTGGGAGAGGATGTCCGGATGTGAAAAATGTGATGTTGACTTCAGTGTAGCAATAAATGCAAACGGCACAATGAATTAAGCAAGAAATGGGGGCGAATTTCTAACGTGATATGTTTAGATCAATGAGGTGTATTTGTATGAATATGTGAAGTCAAAATCGGTACAACGTTTATGCGGTGCAAGTACGGACATTAATGTCGTAGTTTGGATAGTTTGTATAGAGAAGAAATGGTATATTGACCTATCATATGGAGCGGTGGTACAGTTGCGAGACTTGATGCTGGCTGCAGGGATAGGGTCGAGTTTAAACACATCGCGGGGGCATGTGCTCACACGTACAACATCTTGTTACTGCTTGATTGATGCTTATTGATCGTAATTTTGACCCACATATCCATATTGCATAATATATTCTGTTGTGCTTTATATTCCAAATGTTACACGGTGGTGCTCATGAATGATTCATCGTCATATGCTACCTCATACTGTTATGTGCTTATTGGGCAGGGTGCCGACTTTGTATTACGGAATATAAATATTGAGGGTCGAGGAGCTGATTTATGCAATATCATACCGCAACAATGACATCCGAATAGGTGCTGTCAATATGAGATGCGCACTGACGTGATATAGTAAAACTTATAACACATCATCAAATATGTATAACAGTTATTTGACTTTTCAGTTCCTGATATTTTTCAGCAATATATACTGCACTTACCGGCTTGCGCGTAAGCACTTATCTTCTTCCGTCCCCCATACAACCAGTCATCGAGCATGTTGACAAACACCGCAAACTATTGAAGTATATACCAACAGCTTAGTGTTGAAATTGAAATTTATCATTTGTGAACCAACACGTGTTTATTGGTTTTGCTGAGAGCGGCACAGGCCATGTTGCAATTTCTAGGTAGGAAACACATATGGGGCATAATTCCAGCTGCGGTTAGGTAATCTATATTGCGGGTGAACATGTTAATTCTATATCGTGAAATTTTTAGCTGGGTCGTTAGTAGCAATAGAAGCATTTTAGTTAATTCATGAGCAGATGCTCATGTTAATTTACTGCTGACGTTCATATGATAGGCTCTTATATAGAAAATGCAGGTCAGGCAGATATCAAAATCAGCTACATAATCTTATTATTGAATAATACCGAAACGCAACAGGAATCGTCGATGCGTGTACTAAAATCTTATCTACTTTGAGCGGTTATTGGTGCAAATTTGTAGCTCTGGTTCTTTTCCATCTCATGAAATATCGTTTGTAATATATCAAGTCGTTCTCATTTCAAACACATCCAGACACAAACAGATGGAACCAAGGTGTTTCAAAACACACTAAACGACCACATTAAAAGGGTTAAGACACTCCGGCTGATTGTTTAAGTAATTTCCTGTGACATTCAGTGCGTAAGCTTGTGTGCAGAGGTAATATTTTCCTTCTGATTGTTGGGATATCCTCACTGAAATGTTGAAATAAACGTCGGTCATTTCAGGGCTCTTGCGCCGAGGCTCAGGAATTTACCCGTCAAAAAAGTGCGCTTATCTGATCAATTTGTCGTAAACGCCTCCTAAATTACTAAGTCTTTCAAAAATTCCGACAAGTTTTCCTAGCGACATTGGGGATAGGAAGCCATGTCTCAAAATAGCAATTACTTCTCCTGGTCGTACAATTGCATATACACCGGTGATATATTGCAGAGAAACATTATCTTGCACTATCATCACCAAATCTAGGGTTATTTAGTTCCCTTAATAAACTGCTACTTCCTATACTACCAAAAGGTATCATTGAATCAATGCAAACTGGTTCAGTCACACTTATATGCACAGTAAAATTCAATGTAGAGTACTCACTGCAATATCAAAACCATGAAATTGAATATGAAATAATATAACAATTGACTCGCAAAACTGTCGGCGAAAAAATATCTCTTTCGTATTTCTATCCTTTTTTACCGGAAAAACATAATAATACATGTGATAAGCCATACTTTAACAATGCCGAAGGGAGTTCATGTATGGTTGAGGATAGTTACTTGATCAAGGAGAGGTACCATTATCAAATTTATAAAATAAGATATTCGAATATTCGTGCATGTTTGCAACACCTGAGGAAAATGATAAGGAATGCGGTTCGAATGAAGTGTGGGTCGGATCAACAAATTGTTTGGAAGCCCAAACCATCGGTCATACATTGCTGTTAGCATTTTTAACATGCGGTTTATGAACACGATTCCTATATATATTGTGCAGAATTAACTTAAATTGTTCTCCATTTACATATAATATCGCTTGCTGTTTACCATACTGGTCACACGCGAACATGTATTTTTACTTCCACACAAGGGTATTCATCTGTTTATTAACGTTGCCACAGTTGTTAGTTGAATGCATAAAAGCAGGCCTCTTTGCTTTGTTTTTCGTTCAGTCGAAGTGATGAACAAGTACTCCCTTGGTCGTATATTGTTTAAGCGCTGGTGTCAAATACTTTATATCCAGCAATACGACACCAGCATCTCCTGCACGCATAAAAATAGCCATAGTTAAGGGCTCGGGAAATACCATTACGAATAAACAGCGAGGCGCAACCTCTGAATTGATACAGGCAAAATACTCACATATTGCTGTGATTTTATTCCAAACCCCACACGAGCACTCAATCAATTCTACCAAATGATCAGTACATTGCGCGAGTATGCTTTTAATTAATCGATTGCATGGAAGTTTTAACGGATGAATCAATTTAATAGGCACATGGAATGGTTCAAAGAGGAGATGTCTATCGAGAAACACAAATATTTGGATGAAATGTCTGCACTGATGAAATTGAATGAAAGATATCTGCACGCTGATGCCATCAATTGACAGTCTCCCTGCTTAACATGAGAAAATGAAAGATAAGTGAAGCATTTACCTTAATGATTCTCTTGGTGTGAGCCATTCCATTAAAGCATCATTGGGCATGTCAATTATCAATATGCTTCGGACTATTAGGTTCTCTAATAAAACAAGCCCTCATCAGCCACTCCTTTTACCACAGCACCTTGTATTTGCATTTCAATATTAATAACGCGTCGATAGGGTAACCAACCGCACCAAATTTTGAATATATTGTTCACTGAAATTCTTAATATAATATTTTTATTTGATGTAAATTTGCAGTCAAGGCTAATTGGTTATGGTTAAGCGGCTGTGCTCACACGGACCATATTATAATGTATTTCATCAACTGATATCTGCCATCACCGGTTTCTATGTATTGATCCTGCCCCAAACCTTTCCGGGACATCAATCTAACTTTGACGGAAATGCTGAACATTACCAGTCCACAGCGCTGCTCAAACCAAGTTGCAGGCGTGTAAAAAGGGTGCACAGTTCCATGGCAAGTAGACTAAAAGTGGATTAAGCTCAATAGGGGATATCAGTTTGGTAAATAGAGACGTTGGCGCGATAGGGGTGAAATGTGTTTTTACAAAACATTTGGAGCGTTTTAACAGTTGCGCTAATTAACACCCTGGTGTATACGCATCACATGGATGGTATATCACGGGTACAGCAAGGCTTTACGGTTTCATTGAGGCCTATGTGTCACTAACGGAATCCACTTATTATATATTATCAAGCTATAAGTGACGCTTTACCAGTAACCATTGTATTATTTGTTACCATTTTTAAAACCTCATAGCAAGTTGGGGGAATAGATACCACACAATTTGACTCTACAAAGCCCACAGATAGTATGGGTCAACTGAATTGATCGCACTCTTGGCGATGGTTTGCACAAACTCACTCATACTCAGCAGTCTAGCTACGGTTTCAAAAGATTAAACCGGGAGGGGGGGCGGGGTGGATGGGTGGACATTCTACACGGATGGTCCTGGTGCATCAACCGCACCCGTGGTAATGGTTCACAGAAACTCTCCAATCAATCCTGTCATAGTTGCACATTATTTGCACTTAGGCGTAATTCGTATGTTTAATAGACGGACACCCTAACTGTGTATACTAATATGACTTGGGACATTGGCAAGGAATTAGGTAAGTGTTCAGTGTGTTTTTATTTATGATATGGAGGATGTCGTGTCCTTTAAATATTCGTAAGGTGTTAGCGCGTGTATATCGATTTATTAACAATTAGTTTATTTGAACAGCTCGGTGTGAATGCTTAAAAAATATTTTAATCAAAACATTTATTTGATACTGTGATGAAAAGATATTAATACCTAGAAAAGGGTGGACAACTGCGGGTTTTGGCTAATCGGGGCAAACATAAAGGAATATCAGGGTTAATAAAGGGCGGTGCTGTATAACATACAATTAAATAGTGAGCTCTCATGCCACACTCGATGCCTCAATAGTACTAAAGTGAAGGTTGATTGTAATTATTCAATTATTGCGTTTGACCATTTGGTACTAGCGACTAAACAAGCTAACAACATTTAAGAGGCGTGGACATGAATAGTCATGAATGATTTAAATATTACTGTTGCTAGTATTATATCAAACACTTATTCTAAAACAACATGCACAATACATTTGAATCAAAGAAATGAATACCTCCTAAATATTTATATATAAGCACTGCCATTGCAAGGTATGTATCAATCAGATTATACATCGTAGATCTAATTGGCTGTCGCTTTGATTGGCCACTAGATATCGTTTGCAATACCAAAAACAATTCGTTACACCAAAATGAATCACTATTAATCACTTCTATCTAGTACACAAGACAAAGTGTATTTGCGTTACTTCTGAAACTTTTTGATGCTCCAAAATTAGTAAGTGTGGTAGAATTTTTGATCACAATATGTTGTACATACACACATTATTGATCAGCGTTGCAATGAGCCGGTGAAGTGTGCATATATTGTAGGAAGGTCTGCGAGCGCAATCAGCACAAGAAAGATAACCAGAATTCCACACACAGCATAGCCTATTGACTGTGCAAAATCGGCCTCCGTTGGCACCAGTTCTTCTCTAGATGTAACTGCCAACAATTAATCATTTCATTATTTTTTGCTGACTCGTCGATATTTTAAGACGCACTACGAAAGCTGATTTTAACACTTACCATGCAAACCACCTCCACCGTGGGCTTTTGGGGCATTTTGTCAGTTTACTATGAAACGCTCGGTTACTTACCAATACACTCGCCAACCGGCGGCTCCCATATACCACTCGGAGAACACACACTTATTGTCATGTTATCTTCTCTGTCAGCAAATTTCATCCTTTCTTTACAAGTTACAGCCGCAACAATTCCTACTGCTACTTGTGTTGTATTAGATAGGGCGCCGTTCCATACTTGTATAGGTAAGCATGTGATATCTGGCATTACAAAGGCAAGGTAAAGACATTAAATGCACAATATATGAACGTTGCCAATCAACACTGGCAGGTATTGAGTGCTTCAGCTTTTGTACAATGATATGCATCAAGAGTTGCTCATTAGAAAAGGCATGTCCATCAATCAAGAGCACACACATTACTGTGGGTGTTGGAAATGCGGCGACTGATTTGAAAAGATCGGTTGTCGTTAAGATGTCACACCAATAACAGCTGTAGCTGTTTCATTACTCAACCGTTATGTGTTTTTAGCGTTTGGCTATTAACAAACTTTCCAACAGAGTTCACTCTTTTGCGACATATACGCCTAGTGTAATGTTAAGGATGCACCGCCTATTTCAGGCCTCGCAATCAGACATTGGTCGTGATGATGATATTTTGTTCGGTTATAAATAATTCTATTGAACATATATATGCCTAAAATGCCTTAGCCGCATACATACAAATTGTTGCAAATTACATTAGCCGATTTAAAATGATATGGCCCGGAACATAGACTTTATGATTCGTCCCATTGCTGCAATACCTTACAGGACGATACGATATGATGATTGTCTTCAGTATACCACTCCTGGTGTCATATTTACATGACATCGAGCACGAAAAAATACAACCACTGATCCTTATCAATGCTCACTGAATATATTACAAATAAACACACCATCAATCAGATACAGAAAAAATGGAGCAAACTTATTAAGACGTTATTAGATTACTTAGTATATGTGATACTTTGAAGCGTAAAGCACAGCCAAATCACATCTAATGACTCATCTCATTGCTGCCATGCCATTTACAATCACTCAATTCAGTCTCACTTTTGCAGAAGATATCCCTAGGCTCCCATGTTCCATGCATGTTGCAGGTAACTATGGCAGTCGTTCTCCCTCTGTGCAGCCACCGACCTGGCAGGCATTTGTAAGCTAGCTCGGATAAGAATATGGTGTTGTAGTTGACATCTCTGGCCGTGTTAGTGAAACGCGGAGGTGTACCACAGTCAACAGCTGTCCCAGATGCAAAAACATTCAGAAACCAAGCTTCCAAATGTACAAACGATTCTTGTTTCTTTCTCTTGAAGCGAAACATATGCTCAGTGCATGGAAACTCTATCGGGTTTTGGGCCGTTAATTTAATCTGCCTTTTTTGTTTGCGCATAATTTCCTGTATTGCTGTGTATTATTTGCATGTTTGTAGCCATGTCCTAAAGTGCTATGCTTTGCATTGCTACCAAAAAACATTCAGACATGTGTCTGTTAGTTTTCGGATGTCACAAATAAGCATCATTTTTTTTCAACCTGTCAAATACAAATACTTCTAATAGTAAGCTATTCACCTGTACATTTGGTAGGACCTGGCTGCCACGTTCCGTCCGCTGCACACTCGCTCTTCCAAGTGGCATTCATATTAATAACGTAACCCTTCTTACATTCGATCGTCATTTGATCCATGTAGTTTGCGCCGGTCTTGTGCACCACTGTGGTAGCTGTGCTGGACTGATCGTCACAAGTGATCCCTGTATTACAAAATAAAATCCACTTAGGCAAGATATGGCAAGCTAAACATATAATGTTTAGCTCTCGCAAACAGATAATTAATTCAACTTACGAGTGCATTCCTTTGGCAGATCACTCCACTCTCCTTCTATGCATTTTGTCGATACAATGTTATTCCCAAACGCCCGATACCCCCGTTCGCAAGTGTACATAATCTCAGTTCCATTGTCTGCGGAATTTGTACTGGCCATGGCATGTAGAACAATTGGGCGTGGGCGACAGCGATTTCCTGAATCCGATTCAGCAGCATCATTATAGTATTTTTCCTTCTGTTAGTTTAATTGTAGTACAATTTTAATTCTAAATCAATGTCTTGTATTGATCAATGTTGTGAGATTTAGTTTGAAATGAATGTTATCTAAAGAATTCCTATTTACTGTCACATGTCAAATCTGTTGGATTCGGAGACCACGTGTCTTGTTGCGTGCATACGACTGTGATATTCGTGTGACCTTCATTAAATCTGAGCACGGCGTCTTGTAGCTCGACACAAGCGTAGGACAATTTTGAGTTGTACTTGTACCGCGTGTCAGAGTTGTCCATGGGTATCAGTCCCGAGCTGTCATTTGTGGTCAGTGCGATGCCAGGGGTAGATGCACAAGTGATCTCTGACAGATAACCACACAACAATACGGCCAACAGCACCATGGTTATTCGGGGATGACGTTATGGGATTAGGCGTACAATATTTGTAAATAAAATACTCGTTTTATGTATTTCCATTGAATACGCTGACAATCGTTCATCTCACCCAGACATGGCTCGATGCTGTCATTCCACGAACCCCCATCTAAGCACGTGACAACCCGGTCTCTGCTCTGATTGGTCATGGTATAACCTACGTGACATATGACCCTCACCACAGCACCATACGTTACAAGCGTGGAGTTCTTGCTGCCGTTGCCAAGCATGTGCGGATGAATCACTGGGCACGTGTTGTCTAACCACAAATCACATCAGTCTTGTACAACCACGTTAGGATAAAAGCATGGCAGCATGTATGGCAAGATAGAGGCTTTAAAAACGCATAGAAGTGCTATGGAGTGCTCAAATCGAAACGCGCGTCATATATGAAAGGAACTTTATCATAAAAAACATTTTTCGAGCATATCCAAATAACTAACAAATACCAAATTACCGAAAAGACGTCGATTATCTAATCAGTTAGCCAGCATTAGCTGAATAGTCGGTTCGCAAAAAGCAGAGAGCCAATTGTCGAGCGTCGTCAAAAATTGCAAGATTCAAATGGGAATGTATATTACCAATAGCGTGTCTAGTGGTTCGTTCGTGCGTCACATTGTCGTGTCTAATGAGAGAATACCACGCATAATTCAGTGCTACTAAACGGCTGGTTACTTAAATCATGCTTATCATTGTATATGGTTCTGTTAAAGACGAGCGCTCTCACATGCCTTCATCAATTAATGATGTACAATAAACCATGAGCCAGGACAATAAAGTTTCTGTTTTCACATGTGATGATCTGACAACTACAGCCTCCACGGTTACCTTCTACCAAGAGACAGAAAAACCAGATTATCGGAATTACAATGTTTTTTTCATTTTGTAATCTTGTCATTTAACGTCATATTTGTAGTCGATAAATATATATACAAAGCATAATAATACAACAAGCCAGATGCTAGCTCAGTGACAGTCACATAATTATCAGTTGTACACATTTAATCATAGTTAGTTTATGTGTGAGATAAGATTATATCGCTTTACCCAGGCAGTTGGTGATTGTGAGAGGTTGAGATGCTTGTTGACAGGTGCTCTCCTGGTTTGTTAGGCCGGTTTTCAATCTGTAGCCTTGTTTACAGGTTGCCAGCGTTGTTTTCCCAACATCTAAGGTCAGCCTGTCTATATCACTGCTAGGAGTGTATCGTGGCGGAGTGCAGCGTTCTGCAGGGCGCGACAAACATCAGTACAACTTAGCTTCTTTGATGGTTACTATGTTGTACAAGACACGTATTACTGCATTTTCGATTACATAATAGCACTTAAAATTATGCTTATAAATTCCTAGTGATACCTTTACACGAGATGCTTGACTGAGCCCATTCCCCACGCGTCCCTTTTTGCGTACACGATAATGAGTCGCTAGTTGTACCACGTTTAGTTAACTGCCCGGGCTTGTCACAGTGGTACTGCACGGCTGTTCCCACCGCCACCTCATCTTTGCTGCGATGGTCGTCAATGACCAAGCCATCATCGGCCGTCGGTATAGTCGGGCAATGTATATCTGCATTAAAACCGATCGAAACTATATCATTTTGAGATGTTTTATCAGGTAACTTTTACAAAGATGAAGGAATAAGTCCGAACATGACCACATTTGAGTTTCGTTGGTGCAAAAGATGGGACATAACTTGATTCATGTCGATAACAACTACGTACCGACACATTGCAAGGGTGCCCCGCTCCATCGCCCAGATGACAGACACACAGCGCTACGCACAGAGCCACCCTCCACAAAGTGGAAACCCACATGACACTGGAACACTGCAACGTCATTCACGCTGAT
The DNA here is from genome assembly GCA_034190875.2 of Urechis unicinctus. Classification (NCBI taxonomy): domain Eukaryota; kingdom Metazoa; phylum Annelida; class Polychaeta; order Xenopneusta; family Urechidae; genus Urechis; species Urechis unicinctus. The sequence goes on from CM067343.1 coordinate 14,223,009, forward strand.
TCCGGTCACCGAGACATCAGCATTAAGGACTGAACGAGGCCGCCCACATCCACTTTGGTCTTTGGAGTATACTGAGATAAAGCAGAAATATGTTTACAGGAAGAAGAAATGAGACGGATAATCATTCAAGCATGTTTAGGAAAATATACAAAGGTAAAAATCAGAGGTTAACCAGGAATTAATGGCATATACGTGGTGATTGTGTATGGAAAGTTGATAGTGATAGCTATGTTGATGACTATGATAGAAAGGGTTACAATGCTAATGAATTTGATGAAGACCATGTCGATGCAAGATAATGCAAATGATAGTTATAAGCAAGTTGACGATGCTGATGAAAACCCTGATGCTGATGATGGCAACGAATAGATGATGATAATGATACTGAAGGTGGTAATTCAGATAAAGATGATAACGCAGGTGATAAATAATGGTGAGAAAAAAATTTGAAAACATGATGAAGTGAACGGTCATGATAATGTGGTGATGCTGAGGTTAGTGATAATAATGATGATCATAACGCTGGTTATGGTGATGATAATAATATTGTAAAATGGACGAGAAACGAGAAATATAAATTCGATATTGACCAGTCGTGGGTTTCCCTATAGGTCCACTCCATTTTCGTGTTTCTGATGATGACTGTGTTTCCGTCGGTGGTTGCGTTTTAGCTGGTGATTGTGATTCAGTGGATGATTGTGCTTCACTAGGTGTTTTGGCTTCTACTGTTGGAGGACCGTCAGTTAACCCTGTTGGCGCACTTGATGAAATCACTGGTAAAATGACACAAATATGAGAGACATCGCAACAAATAATGTATGGTTCAGAGATCAATGCGAAGTAACGATGTGAAGCTGTCATGACTGCGTCCATGTTTATAAATATTGAGAAACATCCTGGTAGTTACTAATAGCTCAATTGGGAAAATATGAATTGATGAATACCAGTGATATATAAAAGCAATTGTAGACACGGCTTACCTGGATTAGTTGAGTTGTTACAAATGTACTCGTTGTTCTGCATATGACAAATTTGGGAACTAACATCACACCGGAAAGGAAAGCAAGGATTACTTCCGAGCTCTAAAAACCATCAAAAATAACAAACGAAACATTTAGAACAACAACGTGTTCAACAAGAAGAACAACATGGAAGATGTTTAAAAAATTCAATTATGATGTCTTCACCAGAGCAATTGATGTCTTTCAAGGCTCGATTCCATTTTCCATCACATGGGCAGTGAACAACCTTGAATTTGGACAAGTCCATGAATAAGAAGCCAGGGTCGCACGTATAAGTCACAGCATGAAACGTAGAGTTGACGGCATATGTGGAGTTAGGTAGAGAAGAGGGCGCATTGCATAGGTCATCAGCTAAAAACACAAAATCTTTTATGATTGAAACATCACGGCAAAACAATTCGCTAATAAGTTTGTAATTGTAACAAATGATCGGACGATTATCGCCCATTATACATTCTACAATTTGCGTGTCCCCTCACTGCCATTCACCTCATTCAAGCCATCCAATTGTAGCCGTAGCCATGTGTTGTGAATGTATAGATTCGTTTTAGCGGTTTGTTTTTTAATCATGTGACCCTGTTTGCTGTCTCATCTTGCGGGTATAATGTGTTATAAACTGACTGCATGTTATGCCAGAGTGTTTTGGAAGTATCAGTTTACAGTGTAAAGTTCCGTAAACATAAAAGCTGCTTACGGAAGAAGTCTACAATCTCCTGTTTTGTGTATGATCGCTGCATAATGAATTGAGCTTTCGAGGTTTCTGGGTGCACAGAGGGGATATTTTGTTCACTTCGACGTCTTCTGTTGTTGATCATGTTTCACTCACTGTAATATGGTTTCCTCATTGTTTGACATGTCAGCTCTACACTAACCCCTTCAACTACCTCGTGATAATTTCTTTTATCAGCTGCGCTCATTCACTATCTCTAGCGAGGAGGTGGAACTGTTTAGTCTAAAATCAAATCAATTAGAATGCTAGAGTAGATAGGAATCAAGGCCATATTGTTGATTGGAGAGGATTCTATTGGATTTGTTTTTATCAGGCATGGACGATTGTATTGTAGTAAATGTGTTGTAAATGTGTGGGTAGATCAGTGGCACTGCTCTGGCGATATGACGATTCCATAACATTGATTATTGTTTGTACACTACGGTTGTTGGTCTGTGGTCTTGACCTACAGTTTTAGTAATGTCCGCTTAAATTGAAACCAAACAGTCCGTTGCACGCTTTACAACTAAAATAATTAATCCAAGCACCACTAAGCATGCACACATTCAGTGTATTAATTTGCATTATACAACAACTTACGGGCTTTTTCGCACAAAAATGCATTTGGTTCATCGCACGATTTGGTCTCTATCTCTCGATCATTCTTCATACACATGCACGGTTCATTAATACTAGCAACAGCAGTCATCTCGCCGAATCTATAGAGTGCGGGCGAATCGTCTTCATACCGATATGATCCTTGTCCATCCCACTTTATTCCAATCCAAACATGACTATAAAAAACAAATGATCATCAACGAGATTATCACCATGCATTTTTCAGCAATGCTCGGAAATGTAGAAGAAATGTTGTCGTTTGTAGATTAAACTGTTTGATGTCCATGGTTTAGCTTAGCCACTCTCATCTGGTTAGGGTGTACTCTATCAAATACATGACGATGAACCACCTGCCATGAGGTGCTAGGGATGTCACTTGAACTTCCCTGCTTTGTGATATAACTAAACACCTGTATTTTATGAAGTAACAATATGCGACCATTAATTATATGCCCGAGCGAACCGTTTATTTACTGAGTAATTTTAACTCAACTGTTATCATACTTTACAACCGTCCAAGCTCTCATTTTACCATATAACTAATTAATATCAAACGTACCTAGCCTCAGCATAAGCACATCATCAATTGCGCTTTGCCTCATTGATAACACACCACTGGCAGTCCCCGCTAAATGTAGGTAACTCATACTTTGTTCGATTCTGATATTAATGGGTTCTTACTCATTAAACTGTATACGCTTCATGTAGCTGTCATCAGTTGGCATTGCTAGCGTTGAAGCCATGGTGGTCCGACAATAGTCACTCGCTTCAGACCAGGTCACGTTGCTGTAATGGGCACTTACTTGAAAGCAAGATTTGTTCTGTCCTGCAACGAACTTACAAGCTAAGTGGTCATCTCAAAAAGTTCGATTTTGGTTATTGGCTTTATTATGACATCAATCATATCTGAAAGTGAGCGTGTACCCATTCATTGGATAGAAGTTAAGTGGGTACATGTCATCAATATTGTTTTCGGCTGTTTCTGAGAGTTCAAAGAGTGTTCAGGTTGATAGAATATTACCCTTGAGATATCACATCTATCACATAGTTATGAACTATTGTTGACTTTGCATTGGCTACAGGGTGATTATCAACATATTCTGCGAAATTCGTTGCGCCAAATTACACTCAAGCAAGGGCATGTGGCAAACTCTTTGAGCACTCGACGCAAAATCAGCCAAAATATATCTCGCTGATAAAGTTTTAATGCACAATATATTGAATAACTGCCATTAGAGTACTTCTAGGTCCCATGAGCAGAGGTACGGCAAGTTGGTTTCGTTAACGTTCATTGTACACGTGTTTGATAATATCCGTTAATAGTCAGACACCAGATAACCCATAAAGGGCAACTAGTATGTTAAAACACTTGGCACTGGCCTTATTACGAGTTGTGGTTCGCAGATCAGTACTTCAGTTGACGAAATACTTCCATAGGTGCTACCCCTTCGATAATGTGAATCGTCTCCATCGTATTGGCGGCTATGACCCATAATCATCTTCACATTGAATACATAGGTTGGATTATGTTTCAAGATACTTACGGTAGATACTTCTATCTGCAACGATTGACCGTTGGTCGCATGCATCGGCCAAGTCGCCATGGTCATTTTCCGTTAATATACACAAACTGCTATCAATTTGATACTCGAGTCGCCTGTTCACACAAAAACCATGCACTTATCAGTATTAGCTACTTTGGTAACTTAGAACATTCTGAGCCACACGATAGCTGAAAATACAAAAACCTAGGTTATGTGATCCATAAAAGTATAGAGTCGTGCAGCTAGTCTGGTTGGGACGATGCCAAACGACACAATTACACGTAAATAATTCGAACCGCCTCATTTGGAAAACGTGTGATATGCATTTAACTGCTGGGTGCTTTCGGCCAGGTCATTCTCTCTCGACCCTACAATACACTGATTAACATGTTGTCTGCTGCTATTGAAGTGTTTGCGAAAAATAACAATGACATAAAATAATTCACGTTCGGGTGAATAATCCACTGTCATCCCGATTCCCATTTGTGTGTTCGTGTCCGATTCAATTATGTCTTTCTTAGCTTTACCGAGCAAAGATCATGGCGAAATATTGATTGTTTAACGTGATACTTACGTGCACGTTATAAGCGCTTCGTTTGCGCAGTGGTTCATACAGTGACGTAAACTAGGGGTGTGACGAACAGTCAAATTACTGGTATCTGGGGATAGACATGCTTTCTTGCGAAATACCCAGGAATCTAGTAATTCAAGTACACAAATCACAGCATCGTGAATAATGATTTTAGTGTAGAAGAACAATCAGTTTATTCAAATAGGATGATTTAAACATGGTAGTAATGATTACCCGGCCACTTTCCAAGGCAAGTGAAATTGCTGTTGCATATATCTAAATCCACGCATAGAAAAAACGTCAACACATTTCAAACGATCACGCCCAAGTTATATATAGGCGAATTTAACATGTTCAGTGTTGTATAAGCATTTGGCATTTATATTGCTCTAAGGATGTACGACGATCATATAGCTTATCACGTATTGAACATTCAAGGTCGATCATAGTGGCCATTCACTGAAGATGACATGATGTTTAATCAGAAATTACAATTTAAGAAAATTGATAATGAGGTGGTTCAAGCAGACCATAAAAATGATGAGAGTAATTAATTCACCGTATGAAGTCTTGTTCTGGCAGAGGTAACACTTTTTCATGTGTTTATTATGGACGGACATGAACTCGTTGTTAAACAATATAACACGTGTGCGATTTATTTTAGGGTGGTCTGATTTCCAAGGAACGTCCCCGTTGAATTTGAGAGGCATGCCGTTGTCAGTCCAATGATATGCGAATAAATCAGTGCGTGTTCGAGTGGCAAGTCCAATCCAACACTTAGGAATACTACACAGAAACACAGAGTAAATTTAAACAACAGAAAACAATACCACAACACAATATGCTAAGAGACGAAGGCAAATAATTAAGACTTACGTCTTGTTTCTTGTGGCAAATATAAAGTCGTCAACGATCTGTCGCGTTAGGAAGGAGGCGAGAATTTGGCCTTCATCGCCACATTTGCGCGCGGCCATCAGCTGATCAATGCCATCATCATTCATATATTGGTACCACCCATTGACGGCGAAAATGGGGGTTGCGGCGAGCACTTGATGTTCTGCAAATAGGAGAAACATTTTCCATAAACAAAACCAATTATGTCAAAAAATGCGTTCATGGTTGCAGCGTCCTTTAGATCAATCAATCTAACAGTTAGAAAAAATGAAAACACATCAGATAGGAAAGCGTAGAAATCTTTGAATGCAGGAATGAACAACTTATAATGATAGCCTCAACTCGTATTTAGTGTCTTTGCTGCCGCTATCAAATTAAAACAAGGTCTTTGTTTGGGCTGGTGTAACAATATCACCTGGTGGTGATTACCAGTGTCGTCGTCATCGATCCAACCGATGCTGCTTATGTAGTTTATTGCAATGAAGCCAATACATGGTATTGGGTCTCTTTTGAAGCCAGTTCAGAAGATAAATTATTTAACGATGTGCCTTCCACACAATGCCCGCAGCACGAATAGAGCTGATCAACGAAACCCTTCGCTGCTTATATCATATTTATCTGATGCTGGACTTTTCAATCGCGTGCTTACATAAAACCCATTTATCATAACGTTTTAGTACACGTCATATGAGTAGACCGAGACAACAATTGATCACAGTAGGAACAACATCAAATGCACACTCAGTGAGGTGGTTGCATGGAAACGAGAAGCCATGGAGCCGTGTACACCAATGATGCATGATATCCTTCAAAGTAAGATTATAGCCTCAACATTGTTGTGGCAATGACTTCATAATTGGAGATTATCCAAAGCACAACTGCAAACACCTTTCTTACTTTGCTAATAGCAAATATACAATGGTCATCAATCATTGTTTTTCGTCCACGGACTCCCCCTCATGAATATGCTAAATCATCGCCAACTGAAACCCCAATAATCTTATCACTACACAATGAGCATAACAGACTATCATAATACCATCATCATCAGCAGCAGCAGCAACCGCAGCGACAGCAGCACCAGCAGCTACAACATTACAAACAACCACCCTTTTGATATGGGTTGAACGTGATTCTTAAATTCATACCCTTGCAATAGTGTCGCCCAAAAGATATTCATCTCAAATCTCGACAAATATAGATACATTAGTTCACTACACTGATGATAAGGTAATGACACTTAAAATATAAACCTCACAGCACGATGGTTCTGACCAGCGCATGACAGTACATATGTATACAACAGTCCGACCGGGGCTTTGCTGGTATATACTACGGTTGGTAGTCAGATCGCTAGGTACATCATTCATAGGTTAGTAATAATAATATGAAACATAGCTTCTAGTCGCGCTCTACATGCCCCATAGCCGTTTGCATTTCAAGCTGCTTCGTACGAGCGACATACAATAGTGCTGATTAATTTGACGATTGGACAGTAAGTGCGATATGTCGTTTCATATTGACTGAGATAATCGTATTTTTTTTATGCAGAGAGCCAACCAATATGAATATATACTATTCATACTTTTTCGGCCCGATAAAATCAAGACAAACACAGAACAGCTATGATTGCATAACTGAGATTGTGAAACATTTCCTCGATGATGGAATCAATAATTGGTATACATCACTGTTGATTGGCATTGAAATATTCGACCGATCGTTCAATATTGTTCTTGTGAATTCGCTTCTGCATAGTTTAGTTTGATTATGACAACTTCACATAACAACAGGATGGTTCTATCTTCGGTAACGATATGAGGCGCCAATTGATTTGCTTACTTAAATAACTAATATACCGCATTTAAGCAGGGATTAAAGTAATCTTTAAGTAACTCAGCTTGATTACCGTACAATATGAAAAATTAGCAATACTCATTTAATCAAAGTGATCTCGAACTTTGATTTATAGATAAGTGAATGAGCGATTTATGAGCAGAAAATCACCTGTCAACAGCAGTATTAAGGTCCAAAAGAAATCCATTGTATCCTTATAAACGTTGTTTGATCAACGTTATGTTATACAAAAGCACAACAGAGACGTGAAAGATGGGGATAAGATGCTCTCTGGGTTAAGAGATCGACGTGCCTTGTGTTTCTAAACAGTACCTGTCGCTGATCTGATCACCGGGCCGTGTGCGCTCTGAGGCATTCCCGAGCATGTACATCGCCTCAGGCCGAACCACCTATATCAATTATTCCAAGCAGACGAATGGAGTGTCGGTTTCTTGTTGATTTTTGATGAAATTACGCATTGTCGATTCTTTGAGATCGAGTCATTATGGTTCACACAAAGCAATGACAATGTTCAACCCCCATTGTTTGGCCATATCGACCACTGTTCGGCTAACCTTACAATGGCATCGATAAAACTGGCACCTCGTTAACGATGCAGAATAATTGGACATATATCATAGAAAAAAGAGATTGTTGTTATACGAACTGTCAACTGATTATACCGCAGCTCACAATCCGTCATCCTCGATAATTCATTATTCTGCCGCAGTTCAAAGAATGCCTCAGCGATCGACTTGAAAAGCTGACAGCTACCACAGATCAACGAGGAATCCAACGCTTGTCTTTCATTGTGTATATATAATTTGTTACACTGGTACGTACGGCGTATTCATACTGCTTTTTGATCGGTTCGGTAATTAGGTATGTGTTGAGCTACGCATTATGCTGTCCGTAGGTTTCCCCCTGATGCATAATATATGTGCCTTGTATGATGGAGACATGAATGAAGGACGTCGCCTGCAAGCTAATATATAACACCTAATAAGCAACTATTGAAACCCAATACGACGCTTTGACACATCTTGGTGAGATATGGCGCTATGTTAATTTATGCGAGATTGATAATACTGAAGAGACGTTACGCGTATAATCGACCGTTACTGAAGGGCTCGATATTGTCAGACGTCATAATACGTTATTTGATCAGTGTTAATCCCTCCATCATTTCGATGTAAGATGCAATTTTGGAGCTTTATATTCTACCAGATTATAAAGGTTCTTTTAATGGACAACTAGAGAAATTTGAATAATTGATATCGTTTTCAGTTACGTCTCCTTTATAGCGACATTAGGTATATGGCAGAGACAAATCCGGCGTAGTGAAGTTAATAAGAAAAATTCGCAGGACTTATTTACGGACGATTGATTAAACACAAGATATCACCTTGGTCTACGATTACCAATTTACAAGCAAAGGTCTGCGTGCTCGGTTGCGTTTAGTGGGTACAGACAAAATGGGATAGTATTGCATACATTACCATTTTTTTTAAGAATGGTCTAAGTGAGTGGATGTTAGCAAAGCAAAGTGACGCAGTTTGTATAAATTTTCCATGACATGTATTTGCGAGTAATTCAATTACATTTAACCAGGCAAGATATGGCCAGCAAACTTCCCATTCTGTCATTCTGCGCAGACCCAGTGATGAACCAACCATATCATATCGTTATCGTAGGAGAAATATGTTGGTTTTTTTTAGCCCCTTCAACGAGGTGCTAACCTGATAGCAGCGCCTAATCATGGAGCTACATTTTGACTTGTAGCAATAAACGGCGCATAGTTATCAGTTGCAGCATTCGCTCTCACAAGGGCTAAGTACTTAGTACCAGTCATTAAGACGGGTATTAACTTCAGCATTTGTTAATGCTTTAATCAGCAATCAAATATATTTACCTCTCCCTAATGCATGTACAGGTAGATAATGATGGTATCAATGATTATAAGTAAGAAAACTATCACTGACAAAATAAAAAAAACTTCAGTTCAAATGTGTTATCTTGCAATTCAGCAAAGTATTTGATAACTCTAACTGAAATCAACAGGAACTCAAATTTTTGAGACAAGAGCCAACCAAACGTAACCAAATCTTTTACCCTACATTACAGGGATAAAGTAAATTGTTCTTCAGATTACGCTTATTAGGCTTTTGTTTCGAGTGTTTCGCATTTAATATCTAACATTACTCATAAAAGTGATTTTGTAGCTTCAGCTGATTGACATAGAAATATGTAGAGATCTCCAGTGAATAAAGAAACATACCCAAGGGCAACAGACGTGGTTGATTTTTGGATATCCAATGTGTATTTACGATTATTGTCCTTCGTATACAGCACAAGTAATGATTGATCATTATATATAACATCTCCGTATTATATGAATAGCTGTTAGAGTATGAATCTATCCTTTACCACATATGCAACAACAACAACCAATTATGCTGTTCTACGGGGATAATGCCTTACGATTTATAAGCAAAACGACGCAGGCGTACATATATGAAATTATCATAAAGATAACCAAACTGTATGTGAAATTGGTTAATAGTCTCCGGATAGTAATCGTAAGGAAGAGGGAATTTGTCTATTCGTCAAATTTATGCAGACTTCTAAATCAATTTTTGTACAATATACGGTGAATTAATCGAATATTATTCATACACGTGCGACATGCGTTAAATATGGCTATTTAAAAGTCTGAATATAGCCTGAGGCACGCTTCCAGAGGTCAATCACGCATATTATTATTTGTCAATGTCACAACTTTCGCCTTTAAATATGTTACCTGTTCACCTGAAATAAGATTAGTTGTCATAAACCAGGTATATATACAAGCCTCGATCACCTTGCGTAATTCCATTACGTTAATATGGTTCCCCATTGTACTTCGTTTGTTACGTTACTAGTCAACCAGCTATAGTTTACCCTCTGCCCCCCTTGTCTTTGACAAAACAACTTCGCTGCGTACCGGGTGCAAGAACTAGTGAAAACGTTTGGCACATCCCAAATATCTCTTGTTGCTAATCTTCAGTATTTTAACAATGTTTCAATTCGTAACCTGCGTAGTACAAGTGTTCATGTTCTCGTCTTTCGTATTTACGCCGATTTTGAATACAAAAGAGCTAGGAGATTACGATGATGGGAATTTTAAGGTGAATGCATGTTTTAGCCGAGGCCTCAATGATTACAAGACGCCTAGCCCAAGGGCTCGTTGCCTCGTGATTATGTAAAAGAACAAATGCAGTGCATTATTTCATGCCCAATCATGGACCAATACCCGGTGTTAATTATTCATCCGAATTGATAAATTACGTGCACCAAAACTGCATGTCCAATCTCTAACTGCCGCTAGCACGTAAATGTTGATAAAAGGTGTGTCATGAGTACAAGGTTATTGCCAAAAGATGCGATATATTGCGGTATTAAGTATGGCAACTATATAAAGCCTGCTGAAATGCTCAAAAGTGTCATTAAAGGTACCATAACCCGCAATGCACCCAGCCATGCCTCATACCGGTCGCGACGATCGTTAACCATATTCGTGTCAACCCTTCTCGCCCATTTACCTCTTGTCCCAGTATCCACCATTTAACGTTTCATGAGTCTTAGTGTTACTTTTATTTTGATGTTAGGATAATGGATTTATTGATCGAACTACACAATCAATTTGGTCAAGATATATAATTCAAGGCTTCGTTATGATATTTATGATTGTCGTTTATGGCAATAGCATATGTAGACGAGTCTGTAGAAGAAGAAAGGCGTTTTGCCTCAGCATAATAAGCCTCAGCACAAAAGCAATTCACTGTGTCACATAGGGCTAACATATATAATGTAGATGGCAATATCGCCTGGACATGAATACAATAAAGGCTAACAATATCACAATCTAAATGTTATACGACGTTTCTTGATCAATGTAATGAGAAATGGCATTATGGTAATTGGAATCGCAGTGACTTTAAGGTGAAAGCATAATCTTATGTCTTGCACAAGTTATTCACATACCTAAGTCAGTGAACACACATTCAATTGTTGGTACATGCTAATGTTATTCATCGTTACTAGGAGCAAGAGCGAATGGTCACGTGGATGTAAGAACGCATTTTGTGCTGATGTTACGTTCCGGAATAACATCTAGGTATGCCATAAGTGATTGTTTGACCACAGGAAAAAGAATGGCGGGAATAACTCATGATGTCGAACACAGCCTAGGTGGGAAAAACGATGCGTTTCTATTGCTATCTATGACTGCTACTTTGCCAACCGTCGGGAGCAATGAACAGTGTCGCCGTCGCAGTGAGACACTAGCGGAGATTTGGGCAGCGTTGTAATAAGGCGGGTTGAAAACCGGCCTTTTGGGTGTGCACCAACCGGTATCACGAGGGTTGAATCGTCAAGAGATAGTTAACTCGCTTGGGGTTATGGGCTCTACGTGCGCGTAGTATCACGGGTACAACAAAGGTACGGTATTTTGATAAACCTTGTAAGATACGCGTTACCCGTTTGGCATGATTGGGTTTAGCTATAAAGTTATCACCAGCCAAGGTAACTTGATTTTCACTTCGTAAAGCTGAGTGCACTGCCCAACAGTTCGTAACATTGCGCTTCACAAAAAGAGGGTGCCAAATTCGTTTACTTTCGACCTGTATTTAGCAGGTTCTCTCGGTGTTCCATGCAGCGGAGCGCAATTGATGCTGCGCTAGTGCTTAATTTTCATTTATATATGCGATGCACCCGTTCTCTACAGTTTCGGCGAGCTGACTAAATCCTAATTAAGTGTTCGCAGCACCGATTTTGTGTGCCGTCGTATTTTGCCAATATATACAATTACTGGAGCGTGGGTATCTACACTGGCATAAGTGCATGTATATCGGTGCATTAGTTTTTGAGTTTGCATCTTGGTTTACTCAGTGAGCAAACATAACTAACAGCCGCATTATACAAATATTGATCACTGTTATTCGCGGAACTTAAATCATCTCTAGAGCACTGCCGACAATCTTCCCCACATATTTATAGCACCATTACGACAATACAAGTCTGACAAAGCCGGCTCGAAAAATGTTCCAGAGCTTGAAAAAAAACGTATCCCTTAATCATAAAAACGTTCATCCCTTAATCCTTATATATATAACTTATTATGATTTTTCAAAAGTATCAATTCTCACCTCAGCTCAGAAAGAAAAGTATCACGGACTAGTCAGAGCAGAATAGTCAAACTATAACAATGAATGAAGCTAGATGGGTACCAAAAGGTATCCAAGTAATGAAAATAACTATATGTGCACACAACACATAGCGTCCCGTGTTGTTTAACATACACATTTATACACAGATTCCATGGCCACGGAAATTGACCAACTTTTAATATTCCACCACACGGAGCTACTACAATTGTACAAAACCCACACTAACATCACTTCAAAAGCTCTTTATGCGGGGATCATAATACGGTAACTATCTGTACAGTTATACATTCCACAGATTATAACACAATATACCTGCGATAGGGGAAGCTTTAACTAATTTACTACAACCGATAGATGATAAAAGAAGCAAATCTATCAAATGTACAATCCAAATATACGACTAGTGTTACAAGTAGATCACTTGTGTGAGGAATATGCTGGGGCCGGGATAGATAAATTGTCGACGTGAAGATGGCCGACAGTCGGTAGATTACTAATGATCCACTGCATATGTTTTAGCGATTGATTTTGCCACTATATATTTATATATAGAGCTATAGTCTATATATACTTATACAACATACATATATATATGTGTACCTAGCTTATGACCTATCTGAGTGCGCCCTCTTCTCTACCTCTTCCTCGAATATATTCTGCCCCTGTGTATAGAAATGGAATATAGACCCTACAAGACATATATCCTCTCTACTCTGATAAATATATCTCTTGCTTATAGATATCTAAATATGTCTATATATCTCTACTCTACTATATCTATCTCTCTCCTCTCTATATATATATATCCATATATATATATATATATATCTATATATATATATATATCTATATATATATCTCTATATCTATATATATATATATCTATATATCTATATCTATATATATATATCTATATATATATCTCTATATCTTATATTGCTGTTATGTATTTTTATATTTCGACCGATATATATCTATATATATATATAAATATATATATATATACCATCTATATATATATAAGCCTATATATATATATATATATAATATATTTATGAATATGAATAATTATATTGCAATGTTACTGTTTTTGTATTGCGACCGAAAAATGTGTCATGTAAAAATCAAGGGTACCATCAAGGTAACTAAGCCATAGCAATGTTATTAGCCCTCTAAACCACGATATACATCGTGCAGTGGTATAGCCAAATTTACCTTACACGTCGGTACAACAAACGGGGTAATCAGTGACCCGTGCTGCAGATTGAAAACCCGTCACATTGCGGTTTGATTCTTTGCCATTTCTAGCTACCCGTTACAATAAGCGCCCTGTTTCTTGCTTTACCATTTAATTGCCTGCTACACTCCTACTTGCCAACCGCAATTTGAAAATTCAGGAAATCTGTTCCGAGCAATGTCTTTGTGTGTAAGTAACTTATTACATGACATATGTTTCGACTTGTCACTCCAAAGCATGACATGTATAGAGCTTAGATGTTGTAATACGTGTCTGTGGGCCATGATTCTAATGTAGTTGAACGAAACTGATGTTATTGATGGCAACACAACACTGGTCTAATGGTTAACCAACACATAGATGGTATCGAAAGCAGAAACTCCACGCTGGTGATGTATGCTGCTGTAGTGACGGTCATGCGTCATGTAGGTTATACCATGACCAATCAGAGCATGGGCCGGTTAGTCATGTGCTTAGATTGGGGTTAGTGAAATGACAGCATCGAGCCACGCCTGGGCGAGACGTTCAGTTATAAGCATATTGCATGGGCGATATAAAAAATCATTTGGTTTTACAGAAGCGAAGCTCTTGTACGCCTTATACCATGAGAACATTGCAAATGTGAGCCTCGAGCTATTGACCGTTATGATGTGTGGTTACCCGACGTCAGCGATCACATGTGCATCTACCCCTGTCCTCGTATTGACCACCAGACTCGGGACTGATACTGTGAACAACATGGGCATGCGGTACAAATCAAACTCAAAATTCCCCAACGCTTATGTTAAGCTACCAGACGCGATACTCAAGACTTCTACAGATGACATTCACTTAATAATAAGTCATACTTATTTGTCAATCCAAGACTTTTTGAATTGATGTTAGTGAACAATTTGACTAGCGGTGGTAAATATATTTCAAAGTTACTTCCGGATACGATTAAGGAAATGGCTTTCACCCACCTGCGAACCTGGGAATCAGACGTCGGGAAAAACATTGTCTCTAGAAAATAAATGAAGGAAGGAATAATCTGCCGCAGGAATGCACTTATATGTGAATTAATAACTGTTTATGAAAGCTGAACTGTATGATATCTTAATCTAGCCATATCCTGTCTTAGTGGTTTTGATCTGGTGATACAGGATCACTTGTCACGATCAGATCAGCATAGGTACCACAATGGTGCGCAAGACGATCGGATGCTACGTTATGATTACGTTATTGATATGAATGCCACCTAGAAGAGCAAGCGTGCAGCAAACGGATGATGACAACCAGCTCCTACACATCACGCAGGTGGGTAACTATACGAGAGGTATTTGTGTTTATAAGGTTTCAAATATATAACAGGCTAATTTATGACACCCGAACAAAACACAGATGCACGTTTCAATATTTATTGTAGCAATTTGCTGTAACTATATATGTAAGCAAAAAAATTAACAGCGATCCACTAAATTCCGCCCACACAAACTAAACAGAGATAAATCTTTTGTGACTTTTAAAGCTTGGTTGCAGAATATTTGAGCTTAAGTGACAGCTGATGAATGTGGTACACTTCCGCATTAATACGGCCACATATGTCTACAACAACACTGCATTCTTATCCAGGTAAACTTAAAACTGCCTGCCTGGGCGATCGCTACACAGAAGAGAAAAAACTGTCATAGTTACCTGCAACATACATGGAACCTGTAGAGAGGGATTTAAGAGTCATTTAATGTGTTTTGGGTACGCTTGATGTTTTGCGGCAACAAATATACCAGCTATTCTGACTACACCTTAATAATGTTGCTCCATTTATTTTCATTTTATTAATGGTGTGGTAATTTGGAATATATTTGTTGTGTATGGAATAATCTGTGTTGCTGTATTTCTTCGTGCTCGGTTTACTCTAAGTATAACAAAATAAGCGGAGAACTAATAACAACACTCATGTTTTCACCTTACTCCAAGGAATGGCAGCAATGGGACAAGTCATTAAGGGATTGTTCAAAGCAATAGCAATTATAATCGCCATGTGTTGCATTATAAATGATGTATGTAGGACGGCTTTGTTCATTGTACTGGCATTTTAGATGTCTACAGCAACGTAATTATTGGTTGCGCAACAAAACGATAATCCGGACCAGAGCCTGTTTTGTGGACTTGAAATTGCCTCAACACACAATTATCCTCCCTCCATTGTTCACCATCAAATCACCCACGCAGAGATGTAATAGAGAAGTTAATTTGGTTGTTATGTGAGACACTCACCAATCGCTGAAAACACGTCATTGTTAAGTAAACATATATCACTATTATTAGAGTCGTATTATCGACATCCGATCCTTTCAAATCGTTCAGCGCAATTCCGGCACATTTAGGCTAATACCCGTATATGCCTTGGTTGTTAACCTGCCTTTTCCCTTGATGCATATTATTTTGCAGATGACAGCTTTTGTACTTAAACACTCAATGCTTGCGTGTTTGGATTGCCAACGTTTATATATTATGTATGCACCATGTCTTTGCCTTCCCTTTGTTATGCCACAGATCAATTGCTTACCTATGCAATTATGAAACGGTGCCATATCAAAATATAACACAAGTGGCAGCAGGACTTGTGGCAGCTTTCACTTGCAGGGAGGTTATTAAATACGGACGAGTCTGCAAATCTTAATTCGAAATGATTAATTACATCCACAGAGAAAATGATGCCAATGGAGGCTGACAATGCTCAGTCGGTACGCTATGCCATCTGTGGAATAATGGGTAGCTTTCGTATGTTGATTGTGCTCGCCAATTTATGCACATTTCACCGCCTTGTTGCTATGAAAGTCTGCTTTGGCTTTCAATCCGTTGCTTCTTTCCCCTAGGCTCAAACAAAGCGCTTGGCAGCAGTAAATAAGACACGAATGATGCGTTCTTGACATTAGCCAGATGTATGGTCTGCTGATGTGGCTGCAGGACACGATATTAACACTATGTAATGAATCATAAAGGTGAGGTATCGTTGCTTTAATCAGCTACAGAATATTACTTCCGCCAATAATTGCGGCCACTAAGCTCTAGTCCTGGGTATTATACATAAATAATTTGCAACACATCAGACTTAACATAATGTCAGAATCAATGAGAGGCTATTGTTGAATAACCACGGCCGTATTATGAAGAACTTATCAATTATCACAGCTGAATGACGCATTGTAGTACGTGTTCCAACAAAATACAAATATATACAGCACCATTAATGTATTAAACCCCTTTACTTACCGCCTCGAACATCAATATCATAAACAGTTACACACCTAGATGAACACGCCTGCCCAACGGAACACCAAGTACACTTATCACAGAACTCATCTAATATATGGAAGGCGTCCTAAGCGATTACGTTGCATCCTAAAGTATTGCATATCATGCGTAAAATATAATATGATAATCTTCAAAGTAAGCGTGGATTCGAGCCGCAGGTGGCTCACTCTTCATGCGTATTTTTTTTAACGATTTTGTATGCTCCCTAATTGGACTATATAGAGATGACCGCAACGCAATTTATTTTGCTCACAGAGTAGTATATGCGATGCGCGCCGTGCAGTCATGGTCCAGTTCAATCTAAATCACAAAGGGAGTATAGCGGAGATGGAAATTTACTGATGTCCTTACAGTTATATTTATACAAGTAAAAGAAGCGGGGAACATGACATAAAGGCGAATAACATTAAGGCATAATTGAACTACCTCCAGGTCATATCATATTATTACACGTATTTCATAGAGCACATGTTTATAGGTATTGGTAAATCAGTCAGCTTATATGCGCATGAAACGGTCGCTTACCTGCGCAGCAAACACGAGTTTTATACTACGATGCATGCCCTAAAGCCATCACAGCCTTATATATTTCAGACATTATATGACTACTTAAAGACTGTCTCAGGTAAACCCTTTAGGCGTTGCTGAAAAAAAATATCTTTTTCGATTTTCCTAGCTTTACTGCGCGTTCCTATATGCAATTATGTAGCCGCATCTAAAGCGGTATGAATGCAGTAAAGCACAGGCAAAGCATCTTTTTTGACGACGCTGTGGTGATTAGCTTCATTTTACGCACCAAACTACTCTGGATTACAACATAAATGCATGTCGGCGTCGAGCCAGTGCAACGCTAATACAAACGGTCATCTAGTATTTTCCCCTATTAAGAGATTCTTATAAAGATCCAAACCTAAATCATCCACGCTATCAAAGCATGACGAGTACTTATGCAGCAGTGGAGTGTTTCACGATCACATTTCTTTGTTCACCATCGGTATGATATAAGCTATTCAAAAATTGCGGCGACTCCAAGGATATAATGGACCCGTACCGCTCTGCAAATGAACTAACCGGGAATAACATTTGAATGGTAAAGGTGATATCGCTCAGCCTGGATAAGCTATGTCATTAAAAAAGCGCAATTTTGGGGCATTTTATAAGGACAGCGCCCATGTTTGCGATAACTGTCATGCGAGAAGGCAATGTATCAAAAAAACGGATTTGAACATACTGAATTTAATGGAAAAGACTTCGCTACATTGTATTTCACAGTTTGTTGAGTTTTGTAATGGGTCATTATTTTCCAGTCATCAAAAGCTCAGCGGAAGCCATACATTGATTGGGCTGTCATGAAGTACAATATAAATATCATAAAAGCACTTATTGGTCGACAGTTTACAGTCCAACTCAGGATAGCAATGATAGATTGTTACTATACAAGATCATGGAGATGGTAGGCGACGGCATACCAATAAGCTACGAACAAGTTAAACGGACTGGGAATATTCGTCAACAGTTCATTTAACCATTTAGCATTTAACCATTTCTAAATCATGTTTATAAAAGAAACAGAAGCACGCAGTCTACTTATTTTGGTCACGATACCCGTTCAAACATTGAACTTTGGAAAAATGGAATAAAAAAATCGTTGACCTTCAACAAGCATAAATGTTTTAGCGTTAATGATCGACCTGCTGAATATGTGTATAATGCAGACGATGGGGTTCATGAGAATGTATTTTATAATTATTCCATTTGAGTGGTTTAATAAATCCCTTCAATCATGCAATGCTCTGTTGAAAATGGTACTTTACAGAAAAATATATATAATTTCTTTTCACTTAATGTTTCATTCTAGCTCTGAATTTATTTCCCTTTCAACATATATTTCAAATGCCGTCTTTAGGGTAAGTCATATCGGGCGATGCGGTTTGTGCAACAGTCATGTTAGCGAAGCATAGACATGTCCATGTGTAAGATATTTTATTAGTCTGAGATCGATTTCCCTGGATGTCTAGCCGGGTTACTAAACATCTGACAATGATTATACATTTTCCTACTTACTATTTCGGTCCTAAAACTCAAAGAGAGTCACTCCACATCCGACGCTACATATATCTACAAATCCAAAATGGACTCTACTATACTGTATCACACGGGTAATTTGCTTTTGTTCCAATGTAGGATTACAACACATATCTACGTAGTACCAGAGGATCTTACTTTATAAATATTAAATATTAAAAAAATTGAAAAGCGGATAGATAATATATTATCAAGTCTGATATATTCTACTTTTTCAATATCATCTCGTTAAATGTGAATTAACCAGGATAATGAAATTTTGCTTCTGGACAATTGAGGCAGTATTATGGATACAAAATACATGCAATTAAGACTTTTACTTAATTTGGGACAAAAGACAACGTGAAATCGAGGACTGTTATACATGCAAATAAAGAAAACGCGACCTTAGAATGACAGAAACGCGGCGTATTGAATGGATTCATGATGTAATCTACAGATGACTATTCAAGAAAAGGATCAGATATAATGAAAGTGTCGGTGTTGCTTTCTAGTTTAGGAGACAAAAGGATGATGAAAAGTTGCGAGTAAATGTTTCTCAAGATTCATCATAACTCACAGCAACACTCTCAAATCGGTGTTTCGTAAACTGCGATAATTCATTGAAAGAGGTCAACAGATACTATTTCGACGAAAGTGGCCATGACATGGTCTACTCTATGTTGAATTGTGGTTAACTTATTAACGCAAGATCGATGTATAATATCAGGTGCAGGGCGATTTATGCACTACAAAATCAATCGCCCGTTATTTGGGATAATATCTTAAAAAAGCTTTGATACACCCGCACAACGGAATATTTTATTACTAGTCTCAGAATGATGTGTCGTTTTAACTGACATTGTCATAAAACAGCTAGTTAGCGTAATTATTGACAGCTTGTTCATACGCAAATTATTGTGGTCATGCAACTGAAACATATCTGTGCATGATACTGAAGTGATTAACACAACCAATACATGGTAATCACTATACCAATTGTTTTAATTCGCTACCCACGGTAGTACCATGTTCATGTTCACGTGTGTCATATTTGCACCAATTTTGGAATGCAAAACAGCTAGGAGATTACGATGATGGGAAATGTTAAGGTGAATGTCATGTTTTTAGACGAGGCCTCACTAATAAAACAGGCCTAGCCCATAGGCATCCGTGTCAACCCTTCTCTCCCATTTTCCTCTTGTCCCAGTATTCACCATTTAATGTTTCACGAGTTGTGGTGTTATTTTATTATGGATTAATTAATCGTACTACGCAATCAATTTGGTCCAGATATATAATTCTAGGCTATTCGTTCGGATTTATTTTAATGATTGTCGGTTATTGCAAGAGCATATGTAGACGAGTCTGTCGAAGGACAAAACCGTTTTGCCTCAGCATAAAAAGCCTCAGTGCAAAAGCTATCATATATAATACTGATGGCAATATCGCCTGGACATGAATACAATAAAGGCTAACTATATCACAATCTAAATGTTCAACGACGGTCCTGGATCAATGTAATGAGAAATGCCATTATGGTAAATGCAAATGCGGTGACATTAAGATAAAGACCGTGGGGTTGCAAGTTTTTGGGTCAGTATGGGGCCCTTAGACAGCGTGTGTGTCTCACGTGGCTTTTGCTTAAACATATACACTGTTTGAGTTGATAACTTCAGAAAAGACCGTCACTCCCAGTTGAATCGGTCGTGACGGTTTCATCATTTAGGTGTGTCGCAAGCTCACCCGTGCCATTGACATATGGCTCCAAAGATATATCCAGGTTTGTATTTTTTCCAAGTTGATAGGTGGCTAGCCCGGTTAACCATGCATACACATATATATATATATATATATATATATATATATATATATATATATCTATATATATATATATATATATATATATATATATATATATATATATATATATATATATATATATATATATATATATATATATATCTATATATATATCTATATATATATATATATATATATATATATATCTATATATATATATATATATATATCTATATATATATATATATATATATATATATATCTATATATATATATACACAAATACAATCATGTTTTGTTGATTAGGAAGTGTTTTGCACTGCGCCGCTCGTCCCTTGTCTGCTAGGGACATTCACAATGCACCCTCACATATTACATGCGTGTCATATGCATTGCTGGATTCAATATTATATCTATGCTGTCACTGTCTTTGAATCCATCCGCATCTCGAAATTGTATCTGAGGCGCCCTATGTTTGCAGTCAGCGAGCAAGTATTGTAGATGGCTACGCAACTGTGAAGATCTTGTATGTTGATTGATGCAAAACATTTATGTGCGTTTAATATGTGCTTAGATACGGCAATTTTTTCCATAGTTGTTTTGCAAGAAATACTCGGTTGCTCTCATTTACTTACGACAGTGACTCAACTTATCGGATCGCACATAAACAGTGTTTGCACGAGCAATGTTGCTTTATGTCGCTTTGCATATGTCTTTGTGTATAACAAAAAGCCAGGAAAGATTGCTCCTCTGTTTAAAAAGATGTTATGCATATATAATTCTGATAGTGATATATGTAAATATTGTGATAGCGAGAAGGCTGGTAGATATGGACAAGAGCGTCACTATCGTTGCTCTTGTGTGATATTCATGCGAAAGTTGATGTGTATTGTAAAATTGGTATTCCCACATAAAGGAGCAGCTTTCATCTTTTATAACTCCCATACACAAATACAGCGACCTTCGGGGGTCCCTTATTTATCGCCGTAATAACATATCGCGAGATCCATTAACTGGATCTCTGAAACTGATTTTGCACTACGTTATAAAAGTTTCCAATAACTATTGCTTGCCATGTGTGTTATTATAATTTATGATAACAAGGAATTATGATGGAATGGAATACATTCGCGAAAGCTGACTATCCTATATAAATCTATTCGTACCTTCCTAGCCCCGGGAAATAACCCTACGACGCCAAAACGTCCTGGAAAAATGATTTGTAAAAAAAAGCGTTCAATTACAATCATATATTCTGGGTGCATCAAACAGCACCAGTAACTATCATCGATCATTCATAGTCAAAGCATTTCACCACTGGCACAGTGAAGCCTCAACATCAAATTCATACAATCTGTCATCATTTATGTTTGTTTATTGTAATTGAAAACGTCAGCAATACTTGACCGTGAGACATTGTAACTGTATCATAATAACTATGTTGTGACATTCCTCAGACACTCATCAGATGACATTTTGGTGGTTATACAGACTATTTTTGAGTACCCGTGCTGATGTTCTCATATAGATATCAAATGTAGAAGAGGTGACGATCTCAATCATATTTGCATGCTAATCCCTGGGTGAAACGTTATAGAATAACATAAGTATACAAATAATTCTAACTACAATACAATACCTAAATATGATTTTTTTTTACGAACTGACTATTTTACTGTACTTAAACGATGAACTATGTACGTCGGTACACCGCAACTTAACACTCCCTTTAACATTGTGAGGCATTGTAATCTCTTGCCTTAAGCGAATCAAGTATAGTATCCCTGCATGGAATATGCTTTACTGCCGTTCACAATGTTCGAAGTAAAGTTGAAGGAAGAATAGCGCTACGTTTTTAATCATCAATGTGTTCTTTTCATATGGCTTCAAGTTGCTCGATATACCTTGGGCCGGAAAAAAATATTATTCTTCATTATGACAACTCACCTTTTTCCGAAATCTCAAACCAAATTAATGGTATCAACACCTGCTACTAAGCTAGAAAAACGTTAATGGGATTAGGTTTTACGGTGCCAGGATATTGGCATAACTAATCTTATTGCCATAACAAGTTGAAATATCACTACCACATTTATTAACCATGTTGGCTGCATCATACGAAATACCACTACCTACTATTATTGTACATGCTAGAGGAAAATAGCTGCAATTTAACTGGTTTTATAAGCGTACTGCACAGCTCTCATACCACGATCAATTTACTTATCCCATGCGGCTCCACATTGGCTAAAAAAGCGATATTATTATCAGTGTAAATACATCTATTGCCAGGTTTTTTTTATGCAAAATCTGCTGTTTCAAGAGCATTGTGAAAGTATTAGGCATTTAGTATTCTGCATTCCATGTAACGAAAGCGGACAAAAAAGATTGTATGCAAGGCAGAGCACGGACATTAATCAGCCCGCTCTCATGGTTTAGCCATGCAGGACCAGTACACACACTACATAGCTGCAATATTTTAATATCGCACAGTTGACTTCGTCACTAAGCATGAAAGCAAGTGGTGAGTGAGATACATCAATGCTCTATATTTGAATTGTGCGATTGGGCTGGTATGCCGATAGAATATTGTTAAAGGTGCATTTTATCAAAACCAATGGTATGCGGGTTTTTTTTGCTCCATTTAATAGGGCAACTCTTTTGGAACCCACATAAACCATTTTGCGGACTAGTTCAATACTATATCGTCGATTACACCGTATCGAAATCTGTCGGTCACACCCATGTTTACAAACATAAGCACATGTCGATGGGAAAATGACGCATGCGTATTGAAGGGTCATTTGTTTACAACACATAGTCGTGACGTCACGCGCAGCGCAGATTCGACAGAAGGTGGAAACCTTGCAGCCGAAATGGTGAGTCTTTTAATTCCTTCATTTCTTATATGATTCTTTTTTCATTGGAGTTTTCGAATGTTATATAAAAAAAGAACCCGCCTCAATATAGTGAACACTATCGGTAAAATAGATTACCCGAGAAAACCCTGAGCCCTGAGGTAGCCCTACAAGACGTCCTGTTATATTTATATTACCGTTCGACCGGTGCTAACCCTGAGGCTGCGCATGTTCAAGCGTAATAAAAACGATATTCTTGACTTGTTCGAAGTTGGATTATTTCATATGCAATTATCGGTGTTTTTTCATCACAAACTATTGGAAAATTCTTGAATGAACTCATAGATTGTATTATAAATCAAGGGGCTGGGGTCTCACTCAGGACGTCTACGTTAACTGGTTATAGTGAACTGAAACATGGATTTGAATTGGCTGGTCGGTCGCTATCTTCTATGCATACATAAACCCTACAGAAGATAGCGGCCGGCCAATGCAAATCCCTGTGTACTGAAACGTCCGCGCCAGGAGTTTGGGGTGGTATGTATCATCGTATGGGTTTGGACAAGGGACAGTAGACGGGTGGGGAGGTTCTGGTCCTGATTTGGGTTATTTTAAGTTTGTTGCAACCCACTTTGATAAGACTTATAGGCATGGTTTAGATTGTGTGTCTATAATTGTCTACTTTAACACCATGCTGGTGTTGTAGATGTCTTGGATAGCTGAAATAAATTTGGTGAAATTTAGTGACAGAGATGTCCTTAAATCTATATTATTTGCAAATTATTTGTGGCTGACTTTCGCAGGCTTTTGGCTCAAACACTGTAACATTATTGATTGAATTATTCTTGTCAAGTTCATTAATTAATTAAATTGAACCAACCCACTTTCAAATTTAAAGGAAATCAGAACGCCAAGGAGGGGATCACGTACAAGAAGAGGCAGTGGAAGGGGTCGTGGTACAGATTCTGACAACCTGTGTGGAACTGAGGTTGGTTCCTATATTATTTGAATTTGATTCTTACCACCTTCTTAAAACAAGGTACTTTTGGGCTTGCCTTACCTAATTGAATCACTTTGTCAGAATAGGTCCAATGTTGGACTTATCGAACCATATATTTCCGCTGGTTCTCATTTGTTTGTAGACCTCGACAGGCCGAAAGCGGGTCAATCTTGTTTGCCGAGGCTACCTAGGCAACACACCAATAACTAACCAGACCCTACAGCAGAGTAGAGTGCCTGCTAAATCTTTAGAGCTGTCACAGAAGGAGAAATTGAAGGTATTGTACAACTCAGCAGTTAGCACTCTTCAGCTGCTCCAAAAACCTTCATACCAATTTTTGTCACAGAGAGAGATTTGCATTGGAGATATTCAATCCATCAAAATGAAGACTTTTTATGACTCGTATTTTCAGTAGTTAGTGTGGTGGCTGGATTTGGATGGGGTGCTGCAGTTGCTGGTTATACAGACAGCCACAGTTTGCGCTTACAATCACCCGACAACCCACACCGCCGAAAGAAGGATTCCACCCTCAAATCAACTACAACTTCACCAGACTGTTACATCTGCCTTCAATGTAGGGAAATGCCTACCCCTGTGGAACGGCAATGTTGGACTAACAGCCCAGACTTTTGCACATATGCACTACCTCAGATGGAAGGAGTTGTGCTTGACCCGATGGTCATTGAGGTTATTAACGGGTACCGGGTGGACTTGCTATGGGATGCGGTTGCCGAGGACAAAAAAAAGACACGGCGCCTATCAGCAATTAGTTCTGTGGATTCATGGATTTTTTGGGGGAATGCAACAGGAGAGTAACTCTCTCCTGTTGCGCATGGAAAATCAGAGACCTCTTCCTTGACAAGTATTGACGGTATACAGGCTTAATACAAAATAGGTTTTGGTAATAAACTAAGCTTAAATGTTTGAATTCATAATTTTAATCAGGAAAAATGCACCTTGAACCTATGGGATAACCCGTTGTGTGGATTATAAATTGTACCTAGTCTAATAAAAAACCAATGATACTACCCAATTTTGATACAACGCTTCCCCCTATCGGTGATATATGTCGTCTATTTGTCATGCATGCTGTAACATATCAACAACGCAATGGTGACTTTGTTTTTATAAGCTGCGTTGTCCAAAGAATTATGAACACATTTTTTGTCAATTCGTCAAATGCAATGAACAGACACTTTTACCGGTCCTCTTGACGGTCAAAAACGAGTATTTTAAGTCCCTGCATTTAAACATTCAGGTTTACAAATTTGCGCATTACTGCTTTTTGGCAGGTTATTTGGCGTTGTCGTTAAAGTGGTTACAAATAAAAGCTTTTAGTCACCGGGTCAAATCATGGAAATATCACTGAAATGCGCGACAAGTGATTTAATTACATAAAAGGGGTTAATAATAGACTTGTGCATTGGAGGAAATTTCTGCTTTATTCTATATGATTTCCGCTTGGGACAGAGATTAGCAATGCTTAATCAGACTGATTTTTGCCACCATCAGCAGATGGTTGTGCGATATCACAATTTGCTGTCGCATTGCTCGGGCCTTATTTTCTCTCATCTTAAAGGTATATGGGCGTTAGTCTTGGCCTCTAAACCGATGACCACGTCTTTGGATGTGCAAATAAAGCGAGTTTCTTTTAAATGTAGACACTTAAGCAGGTATGTGATCTGTAGAGCAACACGTCGGTATTCAGTTGTGACAAAAAAATAAAGGATATATCGAGAATCGTACTCATATGTTGATGAACGTTTCGTGAGAGACATTTGGAATATCATGTTGCTGTTGAGGCGAATTTGCGATGCACATCAATCCAATGGATGCATTGATGCTTCATACCGTGGCAAAAAAAGACCTTGAAGCCCATTTGGCAGTGATGGGTCTACGCAGATTTATCAAAGGACATTTCCAGTTAAAGCACAACACGAGTTTTCCAAAATCATAATTATCCTTCGTCGTTGTAGTCTGGATTAGATCAATAAGATGCAAAAAAGTCCTCCTCTATGGAGATGAATAACGCTGTCATGGATATTACCACGGGTTCCTTGCAGGATGTCGATTAATTACATGTAAAGGTTCATAGGCTTTACGGTCTCATATATGCACACATATGCAGGCCGATTCGATTCCTTCAGATGCACAGGGTATTCATAATGCAACGAGATTTACGTTACATGTATCAAAAAAACTTTGCAGCTTCTTCGTCGTGTCAAAAATTTCACTTCCCCGAATGCCTATCTATAAAGAGACATTCGTGTTAGAACGCAAGCTGCGTAGCGGCTCGCGTCTTAAGTAAAGACGTGACTTGTGGAATCTGGAAATAGCTTATTTCTTAAGTAAAGACGTATATATATCGCAATATATATATAGCGCAAACTAAACATATATATATATATACGGCAAATATATGATATATACGTTATGCGCTATATATAATATATAATATATGATATATCCGATATATATATATTTATATATACGTATATAATAAGTTTATTTATATATATATATATATATATATATATATATATCTATATATGTATATGGGATATCAGCTTATTCAAATACTCTTAAATTCATTATAGAAAACTTAAGATTTGAACGGAGGATTTTTTTTACAAGAAATGCCATAAATCTTTATTGAAATAACCCGTATCTTTTGAAACTTAAGACTTGAATAACGCCTTGGCGTACCATAACGTACCTAAGTTAAAATCCGCGTATCTTATACTACCTAACTGATTGAAACGCTTCATCGTTAAACAAGCGTCCATACCTAGCCATCAGAGATGTCCAACGTACAGTTCATGACATACAAAAGCTGTGTATCTCAATTGTTTTTATAAATTATCGCGGGGCATCAGTTGATGATTCCGCTGTTTCCCGGATATTGTCAAAGGAGTTAACACCAGATCGAGAGCAGAGAGGATTACAACATGCCTGAAACACATTTTGACACTACGGCTGTTTAGAGACATACATTATTAAAGCATGAAATATCTGGAACATCTATTTGAAATCTCTGCAGATTTGTCAAATACCGCTAACGAATCATCGATAATTTCATTGTAGGAAATTTTACATTACTGTCATTCCGAGTTTGGCCAATAAACTCTGACTTCTTCCATTAACAACTGTGGAGAGCACAGACTTAGGTGGTAAAGCAGCCACAGACTTTGTCCCTAGATGAAGGTAAGCGTTAGGTTTAATATTCATTATACCGAGATCATTTATTTTACGATATTATCATTTTTTATTCAACGTAATTAGTGCACGCACACTTCACGAATCGTTTTTGACATTGAACATCATCAGTTTCAGCCATAAAAGAGTTCTCTGGGAATTTTCTTATTTGCCCTAAGATATGCTGCACGGCGACACTCAAATTTGAGCTGTATGCTATTGATAGAGATTAAAAAGGGCTGTGTGGCGATCCTCTTGTGCTCTCTTGAAACCATTATGCGCTGTACGATAGGGTCCATATAGGACGATATCACATATATTTTCAGATATTGACAGCTTATTTTCTTTGGTTAAAGATATACTGTGGGCGAACGCTTTAGTACTCTGTGATGATTGGCTCGGTCGCATGCGTAATTTCAACGACGAGAAGGGAGGACCAGTTTGCAGTTGTAGTGTCGTTATCCAGGTCAGAGTAACCTTTGACTTTGTTTGCAGTTACTTCGATTTTACTGTTTTTCAGCCAACAAGGAGCGCAAGAAGGGGTCATCATGGATTCAAGGTTCGACAAGCACCTTGCTGTCAAAGCAACGCTTGTGCAATACTTCCACCAATAATTAAGCTGGATGAAATATCAAGTATATCACTCATTAACTTATTTTGCCGTCCACTTTTCGTGGAAAATGAATCAAAAGGGAAACTCATGCAGGTGAAGGTGAATATTTCCCCCCCAGACATAACTAATGGTAGGCCGCGTCCCCCTGTTGACCACCTATTACAATTTCTGAACAATGGTGGATTTCATACGTGTCTGCATCGACCGTGCATTTTGTCTGCAATATCGCTCTGTCTGTGAACGCATAGCGGCACATCCTGTACCTAACCAAAATTCACGATGATGGGGAAGACTGGCATAAATTGCACAACCAGCAAACCATTGATCGCTTTCATTATCGACGTCTTATAGGGGCTATTGTTGGCGGCTCTTATAGGCGGCTCTTATGAGAGGTCTCATTAGTCTAAACAGTAAGATGTACTATGGACTTGTCATTGACACGTGTAAGGACGTATTGGCGGGGATAACTATCGACTTGTGTACCAGTTGGCGTGCGACAGGCGTTGTCTAAGAGCAGCTCGCGTGCAGACATTGCGGCATGGAATGAACAAGCAGTGTAATGAGCAGTTTTCTAGCTTTGTTAAGAAGTTTTCTTATCAGACAAAGTCATTTGACAGCATACTACACAAGTTGCGATGTCAGCATACAGGATAGTTTGCTATCATACGCAGTTATTGAAAATCTACAAAAAAGTATGGTTTGCCTGAATCGACTGCGTTTAAATGTCAACGCATGAATCGGCTCATCAACTTAATGCACGCATAAATTAATTTACATTAGTAATGTCATGTGTACAAAAAAAATATTTGGAACCATTTTTTGCCTGGATGGAATTGTATGAAGGATATCAGCAGACAGCATTACATTTCCTTCCTATTGAAAAGCAGGTGTCAAAATCACGTAAACTGACTTGATCTCCACCCTCAACAGATAGAATCCAAGATAATCGCAGCTATCAAAACATTGATTCTCTTTATAAGAGCAATTCCAAAGTTTCATTGCATATAGTGATACTTAGCATGCCAAGTCTTGATATGCTCCGGACTATTTGGTTCTCTTAAAATCTAGCGCAATATCCCAAAGTACCTTGTAGCTGGCAGTGGTATATGTATTTGCGAAATACTATTGCGTCGATGGGTAACAATGCACAAAATCCACTGCGCGAAGGCGGAAATTCCATGTCGTTTTAATCACTCGTTCAATAAGATCCTTGATATAATAGTCTCATTTGTTGTAAATTCAATACTTCTAATAGGCTATGGTTGAAAGGCAAGCACCACGATTTCGCTCGCACGAACCTTATCATGATGTATTTCATTAACGGATGACTGCCATCACAGTTTTCCCTAATTGGATCCAAAGTGAAACCTTTCTGTGACCCCAATATTACTAGGCTGTGACCGGCGTGACCTTTATTCTAATGACCGCTATGACCTAACCGTTATCTTATCCAGCAACTACAACGAAATTTATTTTTCAAGGTTTGTTAAAATCTGATGTGTGTCTCATGCAGGGCAATGAATTATACCTTGAAGGGGGTCTGGGCCTGGAAAACCGCAAACAGCTACGTATAACAGCAGAAAACTAGTAAACAGCAACCATAGAAACTGCTTAAATGCATGCCGCTCGAGGAAAACGTTTTGGTCATGCAGGCATTTGTCGTCTCTAGACCTGCAACAACACATTTTATGAAGTAGGTTGCATATATATAAAGATTAGCTGCTTGGCAGCTGCTTCCAAGGAGTGCAATAAACTCCACTTCGTTTATTAAAGGCGGCGCAGACGGAGCCGTTTAGTGCTAAGTTTTGTATGTAGACCAACTGTGCATCTCGCAAACAAATTGAACGTTGTAGGCTAAGAGGCATTGGTGGCGACTGTGTTCAACCCTATGAATTTCTATAAAAAAGGTGCACATGTAGACCTAATAACACCTGTCGAGATGCAGCCGTTGAAAAGATAGACATATTGACTAACAGAAAATGGGGGCGAGTTTCTAATGGGTGATGTTTAGATCTTTTTGGTGTACTTGAATGAAAATATGAAGTCGAAATCGGTACAACGTTTAAGGTTGATATGCGGTATAAGTACGGACAGTAATGTCGTAGTTTGGAGTGTTGGTACAATTGCGAGACTTGTTGCTGGCTTCAGGGAAAGGGCCGAGTTTGAACGCGTCGCAGGGACGGGTGCTCACATGTACAACATCTTGTTACTGTTTGATTAATTCTTATTCATCATAAATGGGACCCACATATCCTTATCGCTTAATATTTCAACTATTATACAGTAGTGCTAATTAATGTAGCATCGTTATATGCCACATTATGTTGTTACGTGCTTTGTGTGCAGGGAGCCGACATTATGGTTCGGAATATAAATATTGAGGGTCACCGAACTAGCCTATGCAGTATCATACCTCAACAATGACATCCGATTAGGTGCGGTAGTATGAGATAAGCACTGCCGTGACGTAGTAAAGCTTATTACACATCAAATAAGTACAACAGTAGTTTAACTTTACAGCTCTTGATTATTTTAAAGCTATATATAATGCGCTTATACGGAAATATAGCCGGTTTCAGTGTGAGCATTTATCTTCTTCTTTCTCCCATTACATCACTCCATGAGCATGTTGACAGACACTGCAAACTATAGTAGCATATATCAACACCTTGGTTGTGAAATTTAAAAACAATTGTCATTTAAAAGAAGTAATATATCCGCTATATGCGTAAATTAACACGCGGTTTTGTAATGGTTTTATAAAGAGTGGCACAAAACATTTGAAATGTAGTTCCCACGAATTTTCATATAATTGAGTTAAGCTTAACGTAATCTCGGAAGCATCACGACTTATACTTCGCCTTTCAGCGGCAAATTATTTCTGGTATTCCTCATCCTACTCCTTCCGACAGTGTAATAAAATCCACTCGATGGGGCCGTTTATATTTTATTGCATACATTTCATGGTAATATTGCTTTTGATCGAGCCACTGCACTACAGTATATCGCAGCCTTAATGTAGTCAGTGGATCATAAGCGAAGAATACGGTAGTTTGTTGCTGCGGGCGATTGATAATACAGTAAGAGATGCTAATGCTTTGCCTGACAACCATGTTATATTTGTGAACTCAAACATGTTCATTTGAGACTTGCCTGGGAGTGGTATCCCTTACATTGAAATACGACTATTAACCTTAGGATGATTAAAAACTCATTGAAGTTCATCGCGGCTCTTCTCGTTCTGTTTATAATCGCTACCTCACACTGCATTTCATTATATTGAACAAACATAAGAAACAGTGATAGACTACACTATGAATCGAGTTTAATTATAATCAGTGGCGTATGAACATAATTACATTTATTCGTAGGCCAATCCCTCTAACATCTAACAGATTATGTGAATGGATGGATAATGAGCTCGTTTCTCTCCATGGTTGTTTCTTAACCATAATTGATTGATGTTCCGATGAATACAATAACCTATTACGACCCATTTGAAGGTATGCAGCGCTTGAAAACAATACACTATTAATATCTTTGCGGTTATCAACCTACCGGATCCTATTTATCCATACATCCTCTCATCCCATCTAACGTGTAGCGGTTGTGGACATCATCTCTCGATTGCATTATTTTATATAGATACTCATTTCGCTGGGCCTGCAAGCGTTGATGAACCGTCTTGTTAACGAATCGCTTTGTTGAACGTTGGAATAGCTTCAGTGCGGTGCAAGGGCTCCCCATCTTACCATGGCTGCACCTGCATGTGCCGTCTAGCAGTCTTTCGGACTATACGTAATATACGCTGGTAATATGTAAATTCAGGCACAGATAACTGGGATAGGTGTGGTGGGCAACGTAAGCAAAAACAACATGGCTGACTATGGGCCCATGGTCAAAAGTTGACCATGCTCTACTTTTAGACCCGGGCTCGGGAGTCCCCTTAAACACTAACGGGCTCCTATGGGTTCTCTAAGGGCCTGAAAATACAGCCTTATCCACAATTAATGATGAAGATTATACACGATATCACGTGTAGGCGTAGATAGTCTAGGATGGGGGACAAGGCAACGATCCGGCTCTCACCGTCCCCACATTAGGTGATATGCTAGTGGACATAGTGGGGCAGTGCGTGTTGTTTAAAATAAATCTTTGTGAGTACAGCCATCAGCAGGTACATCGGTTCATACCGTGACCTGATGCGCATCTATATTTGATCTGATGCGTTGCCCACAGTAGCGCGACCTTTGCACAATAGCTGGATTTTGGACGATGGTGATTCGCATTTTTGCTCGTAAGTAGAAAACACAATTACAGAAACATACGTATAATTACATCGTGGTTTGCACAATTAGGCTGGCCTTAATGTAGTCTCTTTCTCTGCAACACATGCTTTACATCGTTGCCCTTGTAAACAACATGTACGATGCATTGCTAGACGATTATCTAGAAATATCGATATATATATCTAGAAATGTCTAACAATGACTGTATCTACGTGGAAATTATCTCAACCTCGTATCTCTTCCTATATCGAACAACTGAGATAAATAGCCTGAGCAGACACATATTGGAAAATCGATTCTAGGTTGCATTTTTAAAGAATAAAGGTCCAAAAAGAGCAATTTATTTTGCTCACTTAGTAGTATATGCGAGAGGCGCTGTGCATTCATGCTCTTGGCAAATCTAAATCACAAAGCGAGTATAGCGGAGATCGAAATTATTGATGTCCCTACAGTTATATTTATACAATTGAAAATAGCGGGGAACATGGTATAAAGGCGAATAATATTGAGGGATAATTAAACTACCTCATATCACATTAATTCACGTATTTCATGTAAATAAGGATTATTGGTTATGGTAAATCAGTCAATATTTATGCATCGCAGCAAACATGAGTTTAATGCTATGATGATTGTCCCGAAAACCATCACAGCCTTTAATATCTCAGACGATACATGACAAATATTCACAGACTGTCTCAGCTAAACCCTTTAAGCGTTGCTGAAATCAAATATCTTTTCCAATTTGTCTAGCTTATTGCGCTTTCTGGGTCAACGCAGGCAATTCATTGGCGATAACTAAAGCGCTATGAATGTAGGAAAGCACAGGCCAAGCATCTTTTCACGATGCTGTGAAGACTAGCTCTATTTGACGCAACAAATTACATTAATGCATGTCGGCGTCGAGCCAGTGACACGATAAATCAGACGGTCATCTAGTACTTTCCCTTATTAAAAGATTCTCCTAAGGTAGCAACATTCGCTTAAATCATTCACGCTATCAAAGCATGGCGATGCAGCAGCACAGTTTTTTTCACGATCAAAATTCTTTGTTTAGAATCGATTCGATATAAGCTATGCAAAAGGTGCGGCGTCACATTTAATGATCTAATGGACCTGCGTTGCTCAAGTCATCGATAAACGGCAATCATCGTGTATTTTATAAGGTCAACGCCCATGTATACGATTAATGTCATGCAAGAATGTAATGTATGAAAAAACGGATTTGAACATACTGATAATAGTGGAATAGACTTTGCTACATTATATTTCACAGTTTGTTGAGTTTCGTAATGGGACATTATTGTTCAGTTATCAAAAGCTTGGCGGATGCCCTAAATTGATTGGGCTGTCATGGAGTCATGGAACGCAATATGAACATCAACAAAAGCACTCATTGGTCGACTGTTTACACTCCGAACCAGAGTAGCAATGATAGATTGGTATTATACAAGATAATGCAGACGGTTTGCAATTGAACACGAACCAGTAAGGAACAAATTACACGGATCCGGAAAAATCGTCACAAGTTCATTTAACCAAACCTGGCCCTATCAACTTAGATGAAACAAATACAGGTTTGTTGCCGATTCCAGACTGTAGTTCGGTGGTTGCAGCACATTGCTTGCATTTAAGATCTTCCAGTTCCGCTATTGAACTTTACACACTCGCGAACAGACATACCAGTCGCCAAACATAACCACAATATACAAACATACACGCAAACAAACATACATATATACATACAAACATACGTACATGCACACACATACATACATACATACATACATACATACATACATACATACATACATACATACATACATACACATACATACATACATACATACATACATACATACATACATACATACATACATACATACATACATACATACATACATACATACATACATACATACATACATACATACATACATACATACATACATACATACATACATACATACATACATACATACATACATACATACATACATACATACATACATACATACATACATACATACATACATACATACATACATACATACATACATACATACATACATACATACATACATACATACATACATACATACATACATACATACATACATACATACATATTTACCTTCTTTTTACATTAACATATAGAAGTGTATATCTGTGTTCGCTTACAAGTCTAATACAATGATTTTCATCATTTCTTTGTAATGTTTTTCAAAATGTTGATTAATAACACACTAGCCAACTGGGCGCCGTTATTTATTGCACCGACATGCATAAGCGCTAAAAATCCACCGATTAGGTCCCACTCGGAAGAAAATACGAAGCCATCTTTTCGGTGTCATTTTACCTTAGTTGGCCGCTAGGGGGCAGGTTGCGTGACGTCACACTTGCTGCACGGCCTCAAAAAGAATTTGACATCAAGCGAAAAGTGATTTTTGCGGTTTTAAGATTACACCTGTTTTCATTCAACCTTGTCGTCTGCTGATGAAAATAATGATACCCCGTTACATGACACTGGGGTAAATTATATCAATAGCTATTTGTTTAATCCTATACGGGTGGGAGTTGAATCATCCAAGTCAGACTCGAAACATGAAACCTGCGAATTGGATTCAAAATCCGCTTCGGATGTAGAATCCATAAAAGATCTCGCCGAATTGTCAGTATAGAATTCCGTTTCCCAAAGCTTCATTGAACTATGTTAAAGGGTAATTGTTAGTATAAGTTGCCTAACACATTTACATATTCAGTAAGTTGAAGATGGTATGTTGACATAATTAGCAACTACAACCAATAGAACTTTGGTAGAAACATGTGGCTTTGTAAATGTACCCTCTGCGCATTTGATATCGAGGACATATTTTTTCATGTATTATATAAGTATTTCCCGTTTACATTCATTTCATGTGCCGCAAATGCAAAATATTAATGACAATGTTATCTGTAATTATTAATCTGGTGCACGTTTAGCTGTCAACAACGCATCCCAGTCAACAAAATGAGAGAGAGAGCGTGTGTGCTGCCGAAGTTTGGAGAGAGTGATGGCTATAATGGAAGAACAGTCATGCATAAATCACCAAACCTCCGGGGTTTCCTAGAAAACTGCCTTAACAGACATGTGCTAGAAGCGTCCAAATTTTAGCTTATTCACATCGGTGGACCTGTTGAAGATGAGGTATCTACCAATGAGTAAGTTATATACTATTGCTACCAAAACGAACAATTTGTGGTTGAACAATCCAATCATTTATTGCTGAAAGAACATCAATCCCCACGTGTAAAATATTCAGTGTTCACATTGATAATCAATAATATATTTCACATAATCATGAATAAATAACACCACCAGAAACATTAAATCCAGAATTTTTTTATGCAACTTATTTCAAAACCCATTCACAATTAATCGATATTTTACTTCTGATCATCCGGGTATCTTGCCTACCGCCTGTTTACATTCTGGGTATAGCACATACTGGGCAGAAGAAAAAGGAAAGGACTGCCAGTCTGCAAGGTCAAAACTATTAGAGTCTTTCCCTGATCCGGGTGGCAAATACAGGCTAGCTACAATGGAGCTGAAGAAGATTTCAGTCAGCACCTACAAGAATTTTATTTTCATGTTTCTCGAGCAGGGAAGCATTAGGTGGTGAGACCTTCCAATCCTATGCAAGGAGCCCATCTTGTCTGTGGCCGGGTATTTTTGCCTATGATCAAGCACCTCAGCAATGAACTGATGTACATAAATGTTATTCATATTTTATGATAGTCATATTATAAATCCGTTATATTATATGCTTGTATTGAAAGTTATTCAGGTTTCGGCGATGAATGTCAAAATAACATTTGTATTTCATTTTAGATTAAAGCATTAGCCCACTAAAAGAAATTGGTAACTTGACAGACATGACAACTGAATCTCCCTGTCTGGATTTGCGGTAGGCCACTCCCAATTGGAGCTGATCTTCTTGAATGATGGCTCGAGATCGTTCGAGTTTTCATTGATGTGAATAACTGCTAGGAACAATCTGGATATGTATAGCAGGTTGATAACTTATACTGCCGAGTAAGACTCAAATCTTGAACACATTATTCTACGAAGAAAACTAGAGCTGTCACTACGCAAATGTGCTAAACTGCCATACATCCCTTATTCTAACATACACAATGGAGTTTCAAAATATGTTATTCCATCTGTATAACCTGACCGTCATGTTAGCATAAGCGTAGTGCACACTTTGGTGTTAAATATTTAACCATCTTGTGAAACGGTTCTAGGCTTGATTTTTGCTCTGATGGGGATTTTGTTTATGGTAGACACATATACTAATACAGATTACATTTCTTTGATAAATTAGTCCATAGGGGCACGGATTTCACCATTTGACTCATTTAATTTCAAAACCCCTGAGGCAGATATTTCTATACAAACATATGATTCAGAACTATGTGTGTTCAGGGACTTGTCAGCGATCTAAGTTATCAATACAATAAGTATGCTACAATTTCATTAATTATAGCCTTAAAGGATGTCAAAGTATGCAAATTGACTATGATCAGACACATTGATATGTACAACAGAGGTAATCCCTGGCAATGCATATAATCAAATATAATCTTGAGTTGCCTTGCGGCACTTACAAAAAAAAAACATTCCCCAAATGACAAGTAAGAGCAAGCTGCAGGTGCGATCGGCTATAATGTTTGTGCAGCCGTCATGTTAGCGCAGTATATACATGTGCATGTGTGAGGTATTTATTAGTCTAAGATCGATTTCCCTGAGTGTCTCGCCGCGTTACTATACATTTGACGATGATAATATATTGTCATACTTATTGTTTCGTTCCTAATACTCTAAGTGCAGTAATGTCCCATCAAACGCTAAATATAACTACAAATCCAAACGGATTCTACTATACTGTAGCACACAGGTATGTTTCGGTGCTTTTGTTCCAATATAGGATTACAACACATTTCTACGCAATACACGAGCATCTTACTCTATAAATAATAAACGGTAAAAAGCCACTATTTCTGATGGAATGATTTTGCAGATTATATTGATTACCCTTTACTCAGCGCATAGAATAAGTGTAACGAGGCAAATAAATGTGACATAAATCAGTTAAGATTTTAAAAAATCTAATATGCTATCAAGTCTGTTGTTTCGTGACTTTTCAATATCATCTAGATAAATGTGAAACAACCAGGATAATGGAATTTCGCTTTTAGACTGTTTAGGCACTATCATGGACACTGTAATATGTACAAATGAAGAAAACGCGACCTTCGAATGGCAGAAACGCGGCGTATTGAATGGCTTCATGATGTTATCTACTGATGTCTACTCAAGAAAGGGATCAGATGCAATGAAAAAGAGTCGATTGTTATATTAGGAGACAAGAGTACGAAATGCAGTGGCGAGGACCAAATGTTTCTCAAGACTTGTTATTACTCGCAGCAACACTCTTAATTCGTTGTTTGCTAATATCTGCTAAGACCGATACTTCATTGAAAGAGGTCATCAGATGCTATGTCGACGAATGTTTAAAGGAGTTAATGTGATGCAAAACCGCTATTGCGCTGATAAAGCAACATAAAAGGGTATCACTGGCCCCAGCAGTCTGTCTACATTTTACATTGGTGCTACCTTATCAGATAAAACCAAGAGCGTAAGAAATACTGCTGCAATCATAATCTGGTTTTCATTATGCGGTAGTTGTGCCAGCAGCGGTCATGATGTAAACCTAGAGCTGACGTTGTAAATGTGCATAAGCATTATATTGCATCAAAGACATGAATATCTCTACCAATTATGATAACACATCAAAGGGTACAAAGATATATATATCTTAGCCATTACCCAGATCCAACATATTTGAAATATGTATTACAAATCGCTTTCAATGTCGAATACGTTGTATGGTGAGCTACCTTTTGTTGTGTACCAATTTAATAACGAGCGCCACGCGCATTCAATGCTGTCATCCGAACGGACATCTTGATTAGCTCGAGAGACAGGGCGCATGTTCGGAGGATATAAACCAAGCCATATCTCTCATCTTCTCCCTTAATGCCAAGCGGCATTATATCTGAATTTTCGGAATACATTCACGACTTAAAGTATTGTGAGTTCCTTTCGGTTTACTCTTATGTTTGTGTGTTCATTCGTCTGAATCTGCAACTTCAAGCTTAACAACATAGCCAGTGTATTGTTGGTTTGCGTGTTTATCCATTATTAAATCCGATTGGGAATGATATTTAAGACTCGATTGCGTCTAAGCTTATATTGACGATGTTAATAAATAGTTCATGTAAGCTTAGAACGAGGTATAGCGGCACACCTACAACAGTGAGCTACATGGTGACGAAACGTAGTCACAACAAGCAACAGACCTTTTGAAAGTCCGATTCCCACAGATGGCCACCTCAGACCTTACGGAGATGCGTGGTTACAATATATAACGTAAAAATCTTTCAAATATAAAATAGCGTATAATATCTATGAACGTTTTGTATGCCTGAATTAAATTGTCATGGATACGCCGTGTTTGAAGATGGTGTTATCATTTATTTGTTCACTAGGGATGTTAATTTTCAGGATGCTAACAATTGCCTTTCCTAAATATTTGCGTTATATAAGCATATTTCTTGCCATTTGGAGCACTTCCGTTCTTAATTTACAGTATGAATACGGCAAACTGTGGTATTCTATGTCAATTACACCATTCCAACCTGCTGACAATACATTTTGTTATGTTTTGTATTTTCACCTATTATTTTTTTCAGAATTTACCCTCTTCAATTTGCAATCAAAAACAGCTAGCTGCTCGTGAATAAAAACGTTACCGCGTGCATCAAAGTCAACCGAAAAAAAATATATATCAGCTGAAGTCGTCGATGGGACTGGGCCCCACTATTATTTGACGCAGTTTCGCTAATGGTTGCATTGTTTTCCATTGGCATTGCCATTAACCGGTGCCCGAACTAACTACTGACATATATTAATCATTATTGCCAGTGGAATTAGCTTGTCACACGTCCGATATAAGCCCTATAAAAGGGAACCGCATATATTTGTGAGAATCAGGTGCATGCCATCTTTGAGAGACATTCATGGCTAATGATTCATAGATTCATTGAAAGCGTACACAATAATGTAAATGTGTGATCTTCTATTCCCTACTTAATTTGTAAGACGGATTAGGTAGAGTACGCCTGATGTTTGATTCTCTCGTGGTAGCTCTATATATGGAGTGCAGCTTAATCGATAACATTCTTTACGTCTTTAG
This sequence comes from Urechis unicinctus, assembly GCA_034190875.2. Taxonomy (NCBI): domain Eukaryota; kingdom Metazoa; phylum Annelida; class Polychaeta; order Xenopneusta; family Urechidae; genus Urechis; species Urechis unicinctus. Next base: position 14,263,067 of record CM067343.1, read on the forward strand.
GCTCACGATATAAACGAATAGAGCCGCAACGAATCGCACATTGCAGTAATGTCAATAAGTAATGATTAGAGAAACGCTCAATGTCAGTTACATTGCATAGAGGCCAAGTGTATAAGACGTACTGGCTTATGATTCCATCGTTATGGCCAGCAGTGTAAAAACGAGATTGACAGAAATTTGATTTAGAGAGATATTATCAGCGATAAGCCTTATCTTGACGACCCACAATGTTATTCAGTCGTTTCTGCATTGTTTAAGACCACAATTAGACCTTCTTTTTACAAGAGAACAATGAATATGTGTTCGCGTTTAGGCGTTGAATCATGAAAAACATACACTACCGGTGTAGCATATCGCAATTTCTTCGGTCAAAATGATTAATTGAAACTGCTTCTGTCATTTATATATTATTATCATGCAGGACACATTATTTGTGCAGCGTATAAATTTAGTTCTCTCAGGGAAGAAGGAGACAATACTGTATTATCTGATGTTTATCAATTCCACAAGTATTGTATTTCCGCACGATGTATGCTTTTCTGTTATAAACAATCAAACAAAAGGAAGAATGCATATTTTGGCGAAATATTTTTTACTTTCATAGCAAAGACCATGCTCCCAGTAAATCAATTTAATATTCTTATCCTATTGAGTTTATGTTCGTGGCAAGTAGACAGGTATGTATGTCTGATACCACTTGTAAATACATCCCTGACAGAGGAAGCCACTCGTTGCACCTGAGCCACTCAACCCTTTCGAATATTTTTGTGAACATATAATATGGTACTATCTTTTTATGATTAATGCCCTATACACCTTAGCCAACAAAATATATTAATTTTTGCAACTATCCGGCAATTTAATTCACGATCTAATACCTTATTAATTGTATTACAAAAATGTTAATATGGCCAAAAATTGACGGCGCCATGATCTTGTACAAAACTTATTGTCGTGGATTATCTTTATGCTTCTGAGCTTATTCCAGAACGTCTCCTAAGGAGTTTCTAATCATACCAACGATACTCTCCTAGTCGGAATAGAACGTAAATGTCATTTATAATGTAATTAGTAGCAGCGCGCGGGCTTACATCATTACATTAGAATGCTGCAAATGTATTTAGCAAGCTATTGGTATTTCGCTCTGCGACTGAGGCCGATAGGAACCGTCAACGGTCAATATCAAGATCCATAAATAACTAGAAGGTTTTAGAAAGCTTACCCGCCAGTGATGTTGCTTTGTGGCCAAATGTTATGCAAAACTCTTAATTGGCGATTGAAACCGGTTATGTCGGTAGGTATGGGAAACGGCTGATGTTACTTTGATAACCTAGCTGGTAATGCAACATTAACCACGCATCAGCGCTTATACTTTGAGGCACAGTCTAAGGGGAAGAAGTAGCAATAAAATGGAAGTGGTCTTATTTCTGATGCCCATAATCCGTCATCGAATTGGATTGTTGAATAACCTGTGGTAGATCGTTGCTATTAGGAAATCCAAGGTCATTTTCAATATGTATGTGCAATGTAAGGGCATTCTTTCCAGCTACAACCCTAACATGAACACTAAGAGTATAAATGTATGTCTCTTGCCTGTCGCGACCGCCATGGCACTGTCTCAGAATGTTTTTGAACAGTCTTTATGAGTTTGACATATCAATGGAAACTTACATGATCAATCGTGTGACCATATATACTTAAACTGAATGCATTGAATTGCTATCAAGTTTGATGGCTGGGCATTAGTTATCCCCATAAAACCCATTATGAATGCAAAATGTTTTCTATAAACCTTTTGAATACAAGATAAAACATTTAGGATTCTTGCTCTTGTCCACCATTATATGGTCACATCATAAACATATACATATAATAAGGATGAGCAATGGTAGAGTAGTAGAAAATCTTACAAGGCTCATCCTACCTATTCGCATATATCTTATGTAGCAAATGTTGTAATATTATAATGCGTTGATTGAACGGGTAAACATAAAGAAAGAAAAGTCATCGCTACATATCATAAAGACAGATAGTAATTATATACACGGCTTAGTGGTACGCCACAGCCAGACCAGATGCCATTTACTTGGGTTTCTGCATTAGTTACGTTGTTTTTAATTCGATGTATTCATCAAACATTAACTTATTCCGCAATTTACGATAGTATATTGCCATGGCAGAGTATGCATGCTCGCAAAATCATGTATATATCACAAACATTGCATCAATGGCCGATCCATGTGACTTGATGCATGCGCGCGTAACATTAATTAGTACAATTTATAATGGCTACAACATATGTAAAATTCGATATATTCAACTATGATTACAGCACATCCCACGTGTCCGCAGAGTAAGTGCAGCTGATTTATCTTGACAATAAAATGTTATTTATTTCGGATACCTTCGCAGCGATTGGTGATATCGATGGAGTTATGTTACTGCATCAAGATATAATGCTGGTTTAATAGCATGTTTTTTTATGCTTGTGCATTGCGGAACTTGTATATTATCAGTTTGAATATCTAGCATAAATCAAGACTTTAGATTTCATTAAGATAGAGGATGATTAATAGGTATTAATATTCTTATGTTAGTTTCTGATGGTACAGTATATCGATACATTTGATAGATGTTTAGGATTTGAATGTGACCACTCTCCGTTATCTGACATTAATGCAGCATGAAGCGTACTGTCCATACGTGCTGTTGAACAAAGAACACTTAGAGCATTTAATATCAGCTGAAATAATCATTGTCGGTACCGTTCTGGAGTTGAATGACAAATAATTAAATGACATCCAATCTGATGATATTGTATATCAAAGTATCATCTAAATTTGTAACATGGCATTTAGTTGATGACAGAAAGATGATATATGCTTCTAACAAAGTCCGGACGGTGGATATCTGAATTTGCCGTGTAATTAAGAACAAATCAAAACCTGAATGGATCATACAGCAGATAGAACAACAGGCAAATGGTGACAAAAAGTGAAAGATTTACCACTGAGCATAGCTGCGACTGGTGTTGAAATTGATCGTTTGTAGTGTTTTCCTTCACTTTCCAACTGCTAGCTGATCATATGACATTACAACGTACATTGCTACATATTTGAAATATCAGGTCCGAATGCATCTTGGCAAAAATTATATACACAACGCGAAACGTTTTGAATGTCTTCTGACCTCAGTGTTGTCGTAAGCAGATTATTTGCCAAGAACAACAGTAGCTGCTGAGAATGGCCACAAAAGTCGTGCCGAAATACTTGCTTTGTGATATAATCTTAATGAAGCAGTTGGGAACATTTGAGCAACAACTGCTAATTCAAGAATGTGAATAAATAGATTGGTGATTGTGAAGTAGTATAAAGCGGAATTCGAAGGATTCGTGAAATAATTAGCGGCATATTGTAGCTTGCTCATACTTATACACTACCAAGGTAAATGATACCGCGGTCTGACATTGATTTGCTTTTTGAACAAACGAAGAAGGATTTGTTAGGGTTGACTGATTGTTTATTTTTGTTCACATACAATTCCCATTGCTACACTTCTAGTTACGCGTTAACAGGACCAAGCGATTGCTGAGTCCGCAACATCGTACTGTTTCATACTTTTATAGCTGAAAATATTCTCTTGCTAAATATCTACTTGTTTAAAAAAAAAGCCAGAATAAGCCACCTTTCTTATGCTTTACATTTATTATTGCTGTTTTCTTTCAAATGCATGGTGGTAAATCTATGTACCAGCCACGTTTGAATGGCTAGTTGCGGGATATGCCTAGACAGCGAGTTTTTACTTCTTCATATTCCCAGCCAGGGCCCATCTGCGTCCACTTTTGTAAATGTTTCTGTATATCAGCACTCATTATATTCAGGGCCCCATCAACCACGTTAGGAGTAAGCTGTATCTCTAGTTTTTTTTCTAGAACTGGATCGACATACTTACCAATACCTTCGCTTTTATTCTTCCTTAGCTCCTGCCTGAGAACTATCTGAAATAATTTGCCTTTATTTACAACGCATCTGTACTACGGAATCCGCGCATAGTAGGTGATTTTGGGAACGTTCATCGATTATCCCTGAATGTAATTTGTGACACAATACTGTGTTTTTTGAAGACTAACCATAGCGATGTAGGCGCTGTCTCTAGCTTAACCGCTGTCACAGCAAACTCAGCGGCTGAAATAGGCTGCCGTGTCTCAGCAAGCTGAGTCTAAAAGGCACGTACAACCGCCCATGACCGTAGGTATGGTGGCCTTGACCTGGTTTTCGCTAGAATATCTATTTTGCGGTACACCCACACTCGTGTGGTGGCATCGTGTGGTGTATATTCCTATAATATATATATATATATATATATATATATATATATATATATATATATATATATATATATATATATATATATATATATATATATATATATATATATATATATATATATATATATATATATATATATATATATATATATATATATCTATATATATATATATATATATATATATATATATATATATATATATATATATATATATATATATATATATATGTGTGTGTTGGGGGCTTTTGTGATAACATGGACCATTAAATAAGCATTGTTATTGCTCTTGGCTACCTGGTTTGTGCTGTTGCTGAATGATAATTGAAATTGCATGGGTCCTGGTGGAAACATTTGTCCACGGACACTTTGGATCTTTAAGGTAAAATACATCCACGCTTTCATCACTTATGCATATTTATTGATATTGAGAACGTCTGCAATGCCCTAACATGAGACAATGAAATGGTATCACGATAAGACTGTTGGAACCTTCCTCATACGCAGATTATTTGACGATTTGTGTTGTTAGGCATCTTTTGCCTACCCGTACTGAGGTTCTCCTTCCAACATCCACGAACGAAGAATATAGACGAAGTGACCATCTCAATCTTGTTTTAACAATTTAACTCAGCGCGTGTCAACGCCTCCAATCGAAATGTTACTCCGATTGAATTGCATTATATTAGGTATTTTTTTAGAACTTAGCCAATTTCACTGTCCGCAACAACTGGTGACTTTCTGACTCAACAATGCTGTCAATTCATATTGAAAACTTTAATATGACCGTCGGTAAGACGCACCTTAGCCGTTCTGTAGTAAATCGTGATGCAATCCTATATTATCTGATATTTAGCAATTTAATAAGTATAGTATTTCTGCAATATATATGGTTCTCTGTTGTATACAATTTTAAAATAAAAAAAAAATAATATATGGCGATACGTTGGTGCCTTTCGAGACTTGGCTGACATGAAATCAATCTGAGGATCTCGTGTGAGTCTAATATCGTGGCAAGTGGACTGATATGTATCTTTCTGCCCTGATTTGTGCATAGGTCTTTGACAGCGATAATCTTTCGTTGCGCCTGATCCACTCAGCCCATTTGAATATATTTATCAAAATGTTAGATGGCACTATCTTTTTTATAACTCATGCCTTCTTTTCTCGCAATGCACCTTGGCCAACTTAACCTATCATTGTTTGCTACTATCAGGAATTCAGGTATTCATTGAGCTCTGCGCCGGAATGCGGATCTGATCATGTTTTTCACGTTGATGGCCAGTCCCCGAATGTTTAATGTTCCAGCGGTTCCAAGACGCCCACAAGCGACCCTAGTAATACCCAACACAGTAGGTATGACAACTATTGTAGACATTACACCTACGCCACCTTCAACAGGCCACATACCAACAGTAACTAAACCAGAGTCCACTTCATCCTCTGAGTTAACTGCATGTTTATATTTCTTCCTCGATGTATCGCTTCTTTAGACTGATCTCATTCGACCAATAAAAGTTCCCTGGGTTCTCATCGGTGGGGGCCGTCCTGGGTGAATACTAGGTGCGGTTGGGTTCTTCATAACTATATGCTTAAAGTGCATGTTCAATTACGAGTGCAACTACTTATTCAGATGATTAGAATGCGTTCCAAAGCTTTGTGAAACTGATTTGGTTTCCTACAGCCAACTCGAGAGGTTTGTGAAATATTGTGCTGCTTAGTAGTTTTGCTGAGTGACCGACCCCTATATCATCATTTTTGTGACACTCAACCGAGTATATGCATATTCAAGAGCTTTGATATAGCTGACCGTCACTACAGCTCTAGTATGAGGCTTGCTGTACATCGCAAGAGCCAGTTTCAACGATGCTTAGCAAGGCTCGTTTGAAATGTCTGTTTTCTCACTAAAGGTTGACTACTGGCGGTACGCAAATGCTTATGTATGAAGTAAATACGGCGGATATATAGATAGAATACGGGCATTGTTTGATCTGTGCTGTTCCATGAAATGGCCGAATTATGTTGCCGCTGTTTAATTTCGATTCGATATCTTTGATTATTCTACTGATGATCATACAAGCTATCAGTTATTGACAATATACCGACAGCTCGACATGTGGCTTACTGATACACACCAATCGATTTAACTACCTTTCGTGTCAGCTCACTACTTTCCATCATAGAAATAACACATATTGGCCAGTGCTGTGTTGTAAATAGCTGCAACATGATCTTTTCCGATGAGCAGGTCCAGAGCTGAAATATTATCCTCCGTAGCGTACCCAAGAGCACCCTTTCCCGTGACGCGTTTACACTTGGCGCCATCCCTGTAGCCGGCGTACATGTTCAATTTCATATTTTGCTCCTCCTAGCCAGAGGCAACATTAGTTTACATACACGCATTTGCATATGAAATCTCAAGATGCTCATTAATGACTTAGCTCTCTTTACGACCAAAAGTACGATTTATTGTATTATTTCGAACGGCATAAGGTTTGTCATATAGAATTTTCGCCTTCGCGCAGCTTATGTTTTTTTTGCTGTATAACCCAATCGACGCATTATTATTACTTAACTTCCAAACAACCTGTCATCGACCAGGTACTTGTTGGATCGGGCGAGGCTAATAAGTGCTAGCTTCGTAAAGAGAACCAAAGTAATCTGAAGCTCATACATATTTTTAACTAAGCGCAATAAAATATTGTTTGATCAAATGCTACAGAAGACAAAATGTATTTGTACCAATTTACGCGCAATGTTTTAAGTTCATTGCTTTACGGTTCTTGCAAGCGCTTTATATTTACATTACGCGTGGTAAGTCACATTGATCCTATGATGGACTATGTTTTTTTTTGCCGGAGATACTGTTCATTTGGCCGAGTAACAACATATTACTCGATTGAAGTTCAGAATAATATCACTGGGAAAATGGCACTTGTGTCATCGTATTTGATATTACACATCTGTGGCTTTGTTTCCATGTAATTGGCATATTTTTACTTCAAGAGATAAATGCAGTTATCCTTTGTGACTTTTGAGGCTTGGTTGCAGAATATTTGTGCGTAAGTGACAGCTGTTGACTATGGTACATGTCCGCTTATCATTAATACGGTCAAACATCAACTACAACACTGCCTTCTTATCAAAGTTAACTATAAAACTGCCTGTCTGGGCGGTGGCTACACAGAAAAGAGAAAACGGTCATATCTTTCTGCAACATGCATGGAACCTGGTGAGACGGAATTGTAAGTCATTAAGAGTGCTTTGGGTACGCTATATGTCTTGTAGTACCAAATATACCTTAACAAATGTTGTTCCACATAATTTTATGTGACGAATTGTGTTTTTTTGGGGAATATACTGCTGTATTTCTCCGTGCTTGGTTTACTCTCAATATAGCACCATAGGTGGAGAACCAAATAACAACACTCATGTTTGTACCTACCGCCAATGCATGGCAGCAATGTTACAGGTCATGAAGTGGTTTTTCAAGGCAATAGTAATTCTAATCGCCCTGTGTCGTTTTACAATTGTTGTATGTATAACGGCTTTGTTCATTGTATTGGCATTTTAGATGTCTACATTCACAATATAATCTTTAGTTACACAACATAACACGATAATCTGGACCTGTTTCTGTTTTGTAGGCCTGAAATTGCCTCAACCGACTATTGTCCTCCGTTCTTGTGCATCTTTCACCTTCATCACATATCACAACGCGCTGCTCTCAGAGTGAACTAAACATCGGGGTTGAGGTGTTTTCAACGTCTATTTTTTTCAAAGATCTGTGGTGGCAACAGCTTTGGCCGTTTGTCTTTAAATCTGGTCAGCAATTGTTAATTTATAATAAATGATTGCTTGCAATTACATCAACATAGAAAATGATGTCAATGGAAGCCGAAAAATGCACAGTTGGTAAGCCATGCCATCTGTGGAATAATGGGTAGCTTTCTTATGTTGAGTGTGCTCGCAAATTTATGCCAATATCACCGCCTCGTTGCTCTACGAGCCTGTAACGGCTTTCAATCAGTTGCTTCCTCTCTTCAGCCAAATAACAAGCGCTTGGCAGCACTAACTCAGACACTAATGATGCGTTCTTGACATCAACCAGATATATGGTCCGCTTGATGTGGCTGCAGGACACGATTTTAGTAATGATTCATCAAGTTGAGGTATCAGGGCTTTAGTCAGTTAAAGATAATTTCTTCCGCCAATATTGCGGCCACTGAGCACTTGTCCTGTTTATTATATGCGCAGCACATCACACTTAACATAATGTCGAAATCAGTCAGAGGCTATTATAGAATAACCACGATAAACTAATCATTTTTTACAGCTGAATAACGCATTTTAGTATGTGTTCAAATGTACGGCAATTATATGCAGCACCATTAGCTTATGTAGACCCTTTACTCATCTCATCAAACATCAATATCATAAACAGTTACACACCGAGACGAACACGCCTGCACAACGGAACACCAAGTACACTTATCACATACCTCTTCAAACATATAGAAAGCGTCCGTAACGATTACGTTGCATCCCAAAGTGTTGCATATCATGCGTAAAATATAATATGATATTCTTCAAAATTAGCGTGGATTCGAGCCACAGGTGGTTCACTTTTCATGCGTACTTATTAGACAATCGTCAATTTTGTATATCCACTAAATGAATTATATAGAACGGACCATGAAGCAATTTATTTTGCTCGCAGAGCAGTACATGCGATGCGCGCGGCGCCGTCATGGTGTTGTTAAATCTAACTCACAAAGCGAGTATAGCGGAGAAATTTATTGATATCCCTACAGTTATATTTAAACAAGTGAAAGTTGCGGGGAACATGGTATAAAGGCGATTAACATTTAGGCTTAATTTAACTGCCTCTAGGTCATATCATATTAATACCCGTATTTCAAAGAACACATGGTTTATTGGTATTGGTAAATCAGTGAGTTTATATGCGCATGAGACGATCGCCTAACGTCGCATCAAACACGAGTTTTATGCTATGATGCTTTTCACAAAACCATCACAGCCTCTAATATCTAAGACGACATATGACTACTGACAGACTGTCTCAGGTAAACTTTTTAGGCGTCGCTGAAATCAAATATCGTTTGCATTTTTTATAGCTTTCATGATCGTCGCAGGCATTTCTGTCGCATCAACTAAAGCGCTATGAATGTAGGAAAGCACAGAACAAGCATCTTTTTTCGACGCTGTGGTGATTAGCTCTATTTGACACCACAAATTACAACATAAATGCATGTCGGCGTGGAGCCAGTGCAACGCTAAATAACACGGTCATCTAGTACTTTCCCTTTATTAAGAGATACTCATGAAGATTCCTTCTTTGCGTAAATCATCCACGCTATCAAAGCATGTCGAGTACCTATTCAACAATATCTAAATGATGTTTCGAAAAGGAACAAAAAAAGCAGTCTACCAATTTTGGTTACGATAGTTCTTTCAAACATTGAACTTTGGAAAAATGGAATAACAAAAATCGTGATGTTTGACCTTCAACAAGCGAAAATATTTTAGCTACCTGCTAAATATGTGATTTCCCTGGATGTTTCGCCGCGTTACTTAACATATGACGATGATAATACAATGTTCATACTCACTTTTTCGTTCCTTATACTCTAAATGGAGTAATGTCCCTTCCAACGCTAAATATAGCTACACATCCAAATGAATTACTATAATGCAGCACAAGGGCATGTTTCGGTGCTTTTGTTCCAATATAGGATTGCAACACATTTCTACGCAGTACACGAGGATCGTACTCTATATATATTAAACAATAAAAAGCCACTATATCTGATGGAATAATTTTGCGGATTATATTCATTGCACTTCATTGAACGCATAGAATAAATGTAATGAGACAAATGAATGTGACATTCATCAGTGTAGATTTTAAAAAGGGGATAGTTAATATGCTATCAAGTCTGAGGTCGTAGAGAAGTTGAGAGGACCAAATATTTCTCAAGACTCATCATAACTCACAACAACACTCTGTATTCGTTATTTGGGAATACCTGCGATAATTCACTGAAAGAGGTTATTATATGCTATGTCGACGTAAGTGGCCATGACTTGGTATAATCTATGTTGAATTGTCGTTAACTTTTAAACACAAGATCGAAGCAATTATCGACTGCAGGGCGGTTTATACGCTAAAAAATCCATCGGCTTTTTTTAGGGATAATATCTTGAATGTAGCTTTGATACATCCGCTCAACGGAATATTTTGTTACTGTTCTCAGAATCATGTGTCGGTTCAACTGTCATTATCACAAAATCTATAGTCGACAGAGTTAGCGATTGCAATGATGTTGATTTCAAATAGCAGTAATATAGATGAAATACATGGCTCGATAAAAGTCATCGCGCATTAATAAGCAACAATAAACGTTATCTTAAATATGCTACATAACTATCTGTATCGTGAACTGTTGATTTCACTCCCCCGTACTAACATAATGACACGTAAGACTCATTACTGCAATCTGGATAGTCGGGCAGTGGAACGATAGCAAAACAGAATAATGTCGAAAGGATTTATGGTGATGCAAAAACGCTATTGTGCTGATTAAGCAACATAAAAGGGTATCACTTGCCCCAGCAGTCTTTCTACTATTATCATTGGTGCTTATCTTATTAGATGAAACCAAACACTAAAGATATACTTCTGCAATCATATTCTAGTTTTCATTATGCGGTAGTTTTGCAAGCAGCGATCATGATGTGAACCGAGAGCCGACGATGTAATTAGACATAATGATTATATTGTATCAAAGACATGAATATCTCTGCCTATTATGATAAAATAACAAAGGGTACAAGGTTATATAAACGAGCCATTACCCAGATTCAATATATCCGTCTTAAATATGCGTTACAAGTCGCTTGCGATGTCGAATACGTTGTATGATGAGCTACCATTGTTGTGTAGCAATTTATTAACGAGCGCCACGCACATTCAAAGCATTTACCCGAAAGGACAGGATTAGCTCGAGAGAGAGGGCGCATGTTCTGAGGGGTCAGTTCAGAGCTGGCTATCAACCGAGCCATATCACTCATCTTCTAACAAAATGCCAAGCGGCATTATATCTGAATTTTTCGGAATACCTTCACGACATAAAGTATTGTGAGTACCTTTCGGTTTACTCTTATGTTTGTGTATTCATTCGTCTGAATCTGCAACTTCAAGCTCAACAACATAGCCAGTGTATTGTTGGTTTGCGTGGTTATCCATTATTCAATCCGATTGGGAATGATATTTAAGAATCGATTGCGTCTAGCCGCACACCTACAATAGTGACCTACATGGTGACGAAAAGCAGTCACAACCAGTAACCGGCCTTTATAAAGTCCGATTTACAGAGACCTTACGGAAATGCGTGTTTACAATATTTAACGTATAACATATAAAACAGCGCGTATTATCTATGAACGTTTTGTATACCTGTATGAAGTTCCCAAGGATACACCGTGTTTAGATGTGGTTCTGCCATTAATTTCTTATCTAGCAATGTTAAACTGACTGGCCGTTAATTGTCTTGCTGCTAACAATTGCCTTTCCTTATTATTGGCGTAACATAAGCACATTTCTTGCCATTTGGAGCATTTTCGTTATTTATTTACAGGATGAATACGGCAAACTGCGATATTCAACGCCAATTACAGTCATTGCAGTTTGCTTACACAGCATTTATGCTTTCTTATATTATTTTTTGCTGAATTAACATTTTTTTTCAATTTGTAATCCTAAACAGCCCGCTGCTCGTGATATAAAAAAATATATATATATATATATATATATATATATATATATAGATATATAGAGAGAGTATATATATAGATATATAGATATAGATATATATATATATATATATATATATATATATATATATATATATATATATATATATATATATATATATATATATATATATATATATATATATATATATATATATATATAGATATATATATATATATATATATATATATATATATATATATATATATATATATATATATATATATATATATATATATATATATATCTCTCTATATATATATATATATATATATATATATATATATATATATATATATATATATATATATATATATATATATATATATATGGATATAAAACGGATCCAGCAAACGTACAGAAAATATAGTCTGATGGTAGGTCAGCATTGTATATTTGTGTAGAATAATAGGTGCGTATGATTCTCACTCTGGTCTTTAATACAGGATCAAAGCACATGCGAATGATAATCGTATATTAGTCATGTCATCACATGAGATAATTATATTCGACTCGATGACCGAAATCCGAAAGTTTAAATTCTACCCGACTCTTTGTCTTAATAACACGGAAGGTTCCGGTTTCTCTTTTTATTCAACGAGGAGATTATAGAGTGATACATCTTGGAACACACCGTTTTACACCAACACATTTATTGATAAACAATGACAGCAAAGTCGGTACACTAAGTGTAACATTAAACCCCTTTGAAACCATTTCAAATGAAAAAGCACTATTTATTCATTGTTAAGTTCATTTATGATCCAAAGTGGTGATAAACTCAAGCATGCACATGTGGTATAAAAGCTGCCGAAAATTGTAGGTCGTATATTGATGCACAAAAGAATTTGTCAAAAGAACATGGTTACAACATTGTATATCACATTTAACAAGCAGAAGGCATTGCAAATATCAGCCGATTATTGGGGATCTAACTATTATTTCAAAATTAGATATTCACAAATATTGGTATTTTCCGGTCGGAAACAACACAAAACACAACTAACCAATCAGGTCACAACCGGAGCAGACCACAACATTTTTACACCTGCCTTGAGAGTTGCCAACTTGAAAACCACCAATTTTGGCTTAGCAACCGTTAATCACCAACATCAACATTGCGATAATGCCATACCTACGATAAAACAAATTATTCGCCAACATATAATTGACGAGGTATGAAGAATCAGCTTCATGTCAATATAAGAACACTGGCGCAACATTGCTGCAGAGAGCCGAGTACATTACAGAGATGAAAGTCAAACGGCCTAATATCGATCTTTGTTTCAATAAACGCGCGAATTTATTATGTCAATAGACTTACATTTCTGTAAGTTACGCCTGCCTACCTGTGCATACAGACCGTTCAGATTCGATTTAAGACTAGCTAGAAATCATACGGTCTGATCTTCATCTCTGTGAATTTCAGCGAATATGTTACCCCCCGCCAATGAGCCCAATTAACATATTGACCAAGTGCCGCTGTGGCATGATTGCCCGTTTGTGCATACAGACCGTTTAGGTTGGAATAATGACAACCATTATACCACCATGCCCCAAAGTACGTTCTTGCGCAGGCGTTATAATCTCGGTCCTTGGTAGAGAATTTATGAGTGCTGTGGTAACTCAGGCTGTCTCCTGAAACGTTGAATTGGTTGATATATAATTAATGTAGCTTGCGACTAGAACTATACTTTTATGGTTGGTCAATACCCCCGACAACGCTCAATATATTAATTTATCATAATCGTCTCCAATCCGACCAGTTACCACAGACTATAATATCGACGGACTGCTCACCTGCTGTTCCCGTGTAGCCACTGATGTTTAATGTAAATTCGGACATCGCTGGTCCAACATAGAAGTGTTCATACTTAGCGTAAGCTGTAAGTCCTTCATGGTCGTGTAGGTCTACTCTCAGCTGCTGAGCCTTCTGGGCGGTCACTTCATGGATCACGGAATTACCTATCAGTTATCATTGTAAGCATGCGTTAACTTCAACAACAAGAAATATTCAACATCTTCTCCGCATTATCCTCAACGTCATACAACAAACTGGAGAACGTGTCTCGAATTCAAGTGGTTGATGCTGTTAGATAAATGCACGTAGAACCCATTGGTCGGTTTCAGCGATCACTTGCACAAGTTATATATATACCGAGCCAGAACTCCCCAGTCACGTTGCCAAACCCTTCGCGGTACGCCTCCCAGTCCCTGTAGAAGTCCACGGAGCCATCTTGTCGTCGTTGAAACACCTACAATTAACCAAATACGGCTATGACACATCGCATTTTGAATGCGTACATGGTGGCCCTACAAGAAAAACTAAGCAGCTGGTCTCATATCGAATTAGTTCACAAACGATGCCAATCGTACGATTATAGTTGAAGCAGCAGTCCGCAAAAAGCGATTATAGGCTTACTTTAAAAAAACATCGATCACTTAGCAAAGAGCAAATTGACTTGCCATCCATCCTCCCCCATCTGTGGTCATATCACAATAGACAGAGATTGGTGTGTGCTGGTCGGATCTGTTTATATACACTGTGTACACACCCGACTCGTCATACCCTGCTTTGTGCAGTTCGCTGCAGTCCTGAGGATGTACGAATACCCCATATCCTGCACATAACAACCGGCAGGTATTGTAAGGCTACGACATATATTCATTGTCTTATAGGGTGACTGAAAGTAAACAATCACATTTGTATTAGCAGGCAAATGAGGGCACAGAAAACTATATTTCACTGCTCTATATTTGTTGATGGATGATTATACATGGTCTCACCAGTCGTGGAAATGTCGGTAATATATCATGATAAAGTGCACGAATATGGGAAATGATAAGGTTAAGCATCAACCGTTGAGGATGAAAATATAATACAAGCGTGAGTATTACTTGTTTTCACATCTTACTTATGTGAAAAATTTAATTTAGTTGTTGAACATATGCAACATATCTGGAGAGATGCCCACAAGCTAGCACAAGGAAAAGACATGGCATCAGACTCAGTAACAAAGCACCGCCATTATATAGCTATCCTCGCGCACAGCAAGTAATGTTCGTTTGCCAGCCATTATCGAATGACCTCTTCAAAAATATGTCAATAACAGCGACTAGATGACGCCAACAACTTGCGCGTGTCGATTTTGCAACCTTCTGAGCAGTCTCCAGTCATAGCAAAACAAGATATTTCACATCTTACTGTTGTGAAAAATAAAATTTAGTTGTTGAACATATGCAACATATCTGGACCGATGCCCACAAGCTAGCGCAAGGAAAAGACATGACGTCTGACTCAGTAACAAAGCACCGCCATTATGTAGCTATCCTCGCGCACAACAAGTAATGTTCGTGTGCTAACCATTATCGAAAGACCTATTCAAAAATATGTCAATTACAACGTGTAGATAACGCCAAAAGTTTGCACGTGTCGATTTTGCAACTCTCTGAGTAGTCTACAGTCTTAGCAAAGCTAGAAGATAGTTTGTTGAATATGTTCTTTCGTCAGTATGATATATTGGTATATGTTTTTCATTCTGTTGCCACCTTATATGCCAATCTTAACAAATATATACTAAATGGATACAAGACCTTTTCTTGAGACAATTCCGCCACTGTAAATTGCTACTCCCTGATTATCTGATATTGCTCTCAACTGCCGATCGAATCCAATATGTAGCATACTCACACCACCTTTCGCTGTGATGTAATATAGAGAACTGGTTGTTAACGTCATGCACAATAAAACGAATTACGAATTACATTGTTTATAAGTCACGATAAGATTGATACTTCAATAAAGGACGAGCATTATTGCAACTATGTTTAGCTGTCAGGTTCTAGACACACTTTACTTTCGATATAAAGTAAATTAAATGTAACCACATTTCCTGTAACATTTACATAATGAAATGAGTTGCCGCTCACATCAGACACCCTAGCTAAAGCTACTTGCACAACAAGAAAGCTTATGCAGCTAACTGGTTACCAAAGGCTTAGTTTTGTTGTGGTGCACACAAATTAATAATTTGTTTGGAAGAGCCCGAGAGCGAATCACATTTCCCGATATCAAGTTTTGATGGCAACGCAATAAGAGTGGTAAGTATGAATGAGTAATTATTGTCATTATGTATTATCATTAAACTATGCAGCAACTAACAACATATGGAAAACAATTAATACATGCTTCCATTCGGCTGGTTGCTGGCATTTTTAATTATGCTGCACTTATCACCAGATTAAATTTCAGGCATGAAGATGATGCGCCTGTCTCAGTTACAAAGATGAGTACTATGTAAGAGTCATGGTAACTGCGTTTCAACTTGGTGTCAGTTATCATCTCACTTGCATCACTTGCGCCTGGTTTTGGTATCCTGGTATATATTTTCCCTCGTAAGTCAACTGCATCTGTCTAATGTTGTATTTATGATTGCCTGTGTTTAATTACTTTTAACGAGAACTGCATGTGATCTACTGCCATCATAATTAACATTTTTCTCTGAGGCATTATACCTTTCCTACCGTATCAGTTTAGAGGGGGGGGGCGGTAAATATCATATGAGTCGAGTGTGTTAGCGGTAATGTGCGCAATATATGCCAGTTATATATGTGTTTATCTCGTACTCAATGTACCACCAAAAATAAGAAACGTAAGATAATGCAAAAAAGTGTACAGCATTCAACCTAAGGAAGCAGAACCGCAACGACATCAAGATATTTCGAACCATACAATCGATCGTTTCGTTGTAGGATCTATTGATATATAATTCGGAACCAGGGGGGAATTCGTGGTCGAATGATAAACTGATACTTCGGCAACAGTGTTGACACATGCTTGCATAAGCGTCCCAATTTGAGAGCTTTGAAATCGCATAGTAGTCCTAATAAGTGGGCATTAAGGACATCATGCAACAAACGAATTGGCACCAAATACCCGACGACGACGTCTCAAAATGGCTGATCATATCAGTATTTTTTCTATGGCTCGTCCATCATTATTGCTGGTGGACGAGCCATAGAGAAAATAAATACTGATATGATTAGCCATTTTGAGAACAGTGCTATATATACGCCTATGTTAATAAGATGATAACATTCTATTATAATAATGATCCAGCCTTAAAGCGCACAAACAAATGGTGACATTTCGGCATCACGATGCGAACATTCTTTGCTTATCCATTATGTTTTCGTGGTAGTCTATGGCCCAGTAAATAACCTACGGGTATTAGGACGTCATATTTGGATAAGGTTTACAGCGCATGTTAAGCAGATTGTGGCCTACAGAGGTTATATTTGCTCCTGCATCGTAAATCAATTATAAGTAGATAACACTGAATTTTATGCTAGACAATGATCATCTTTCTTTCGTCGCTAAATGGATGTGTGGTCGAATTGCATTATCATTAATGGCGTAGCATTGATGGTTGTAATCATTACGATTTGGTCAGATATGCTCATTGGACATTGACATATGAACATAGAAATGTTCGAAAAGCTGTATGCTGCTAGTTAAGAAAGTCCTAAAAACCCATTTACTATCAATATATTTTTGCTAAATGACTTGATGAAATGTTATGATGTAATACTTTATCAAAACATGCACAAAACTTATCGATGTATTGTATAAACCGACAAATTAGTACTGAGATTGGGATAAAAAATGTGCAATCTATGAAGAGGTAATACAATGGGAAAATATGTTGGCAGGATAAACTGGCGCCATGAAACAATACCACAAAATCAATGACAACATTCGGCAATATTATTGTTAGTTCTCGGGAGGTAGGGTATCGATGCTTATAACGCATTACGTTAAAACATCAAAACTGATGAATGTAGCCAATATCTTAGGTCGATGGTTTCATAGCATTATAACAAGCACGAGCTATTACATCCCAAACTCGCTTGCTTTCGTTACATTACAAATAACCTCACCGATGCCAAACAACCATTGACACCATTGGTAGTCCTAACCACGTCCAATATACAAATATTATCTCAACCATCCCGTTATAACCTCAAGCTTATTGTGGTGATATAGCTCTTTGGGTCAAGGTATTGAGGAATCACCGAATAGATCAAGGAGTTGATAGATATACATCATTTAACCTACCTGCTAGTAACCGCTTCTTTAACCGTATATTTCTCATTTTGTCACACTGATATTAAAACACGACCATTGCATCGTTAAGACGTATGACCTTGTCAAATATGGTGTTAAGCTGTCGGCGTGGTTGGCCACGTCAAATGTGACTTATATAGTTTTGATTCCCCTCATAAAGCGAAATAACATATTAGTCCGGCAATACAGCAAAGAAATTAAATGTAACTTCTTAGTCATACAATTTACACCATCCTTCTGTATCTACCGGGCATGTAGTTAAATTTCAATTGCAGAAAATGTGAAGTTGAAGTTGTATCAGTGTGAACTCAATGGTAAATTAAGCATCTACTTTTATGTGCGCTATATTCATAATGATCGATCAAATCTTTCATTGTCATATACCAGCTGGTGCATAAAATACTTTAACCATCTAAATTAACGATATAATGCACCTTCAAAATTCAAAAGTGCAACGTAAGCTCGATTATAGATGGCTCCAAAATGTTCAATCATCATCCAATTGATTCTCTCATCGCTTATAGGCAAAGAGGCTGAACAAAATATTGTATGCACGCTTTATGAATAGAAGGGTCTACCATTCGTCAAATTTCACTGCGAATCTATGTAGTCAACTTATGCATTTTAATAGCCCCAATGGTATAAATGGCGAAAACGTATAATCTACTATTATACATTACAACTTACCTGGATCCGGTGTGATAAAACCTTTATCATTGCTCTTTTTCATGAAGCGCGAGTAGCTTGAGAGAAGAAGACACGATTGGTGGATCCCCTGGGTAAATATTGCCCCCGCACATAGTTCTCGGCTCTGACAATGGACGCAGCATTCCTCCTCGCTCTCAACATTAATATTAGCAATTTCAATGAATTCGACCGGTACGGCCTGGGGAACAATGGTGTAAATGTTCTGCCGTGCCGTCCCAGCCACCAGTTTAACGATAAAAGTGATCAGATAAGAATACAGAAAGCTAGCGTTTGCCATGATGAGCTGTCTCTGCAAAATGAGCGAGGTTCTCTATGCACGCAAACTTATAGGCTGTTTTCGATCGGTTGTTACGCTGTTTTCAAAGCATTAGGAGCACTCCTAAGAATGATCAATTATAACCGATCGAACCAAACTGATTTTTCCGCCGTCACTGGTTAAGTTCACTTTGGCAACTTAACGCACGAACTAGTCTCATTCAATAAACCCTGACGTCACTTTAGCGACTGGTTAATTCTATCAAAATATTGTGCATCAATGCATATTATTCTAACAGGCTGGTGCGAGACGCTGTTTATTTTACGGCCGATCGTAGCAGTTTAACCCTTGCCAGTGCAGTAAATGAAAGCCGTTGCAATCGAAAATAGTTGCATTGTCAAAACATTGCAAGATACTGATGGTTAAGGTATTCTAACTACGTTAGTTACAGTAACACGATGAGATATTTATGAATCTGTGTTTTTCGGTTTTCGATCCATTGGGTGTTATTGCGACAAACACAGATCCATCAGACTCAGCATTTATTTCCCATAACTGAGGTTAAGCGATCCTTGCAGCTGAAATGATACCCTAAATAAGTAATATTTGTATGTCTCTCAGCAGCAAATGATTATTGTGCTAAATGTTGGGCTCTAGATCAACACCGAACGTTGTGTATGGTGACTTGGGTACATTATAAAACGTCGGGCAAAAACATTACTACAGCGGTTTTGTCTTTTATATACTCATCGAGTAGGTGTCAGTGGGCTGGTCGAAACGAACATGGTCGGCAAACTATTCCATGGAGTCACAACTCGATGAGAAAAGCTATTTATTGACGAATACGCCCCATCCATAAGATGGGGATAAGATGCTCTCTGGGTTACGAGATTGACGTGCCTTGTGTTTCTAAACAGTACCTGTCGCTGATCTGATCACCAGGCCGTGTGCGCTCAGAGGCATTCCCGAGCATGTACATCGCCTCAGGCCGAACCACCTATATCAATTATTCCAAGCAGACGAATGGAGTGTCGGTTTCTTGTTGATTTTTGATGAAATTACGCATTGTCGATTCTTTGAGATCGAGTCATTATGGTTCACACAAAGCAATGACAATGTTTAACCCCAATTGTTTGGCCATATCGACCACTGTTCGGCTAACCTTACAATGGCATCGATAAAACTGGCACCTCGTTAACGATGCAGAACAACTGGACATATATCATAGAAAAAAGAGATTGTTGTCATGCGAACAGTCAACTGATTATCCCACAGCTCACAATCCGTCATCCTCGATAATTCATTATTCTGCCGCAGTTCAAAGAATGCCTCAGCGATCGACTTGAAAAGGTGACAGCTACCACAGATCAACGAGGAATCCAACGCTTGACTTTCATTGTGTATATATAATTTGTTACACTGGTACGTACGGGGTATTCATACAGCTTTTTGATCGGTTCGTAATTAGGTATGTGTTGAGCTACGCATTATGCTGTCCGTAGGTTTCCCCCTGATGCATAATATATGTGCCTTGTATGATGGAGACATGAATGAAGGACGTCGCCTGCAAGCTAATATATAGCAACTAATAAGCAACTATTGAAACCCAACACGACGCTTTGACACATCTTGGTGAGATATGGCGCTATGTTAATTTATGCGAGATTGATAATACTGAAGAGACGTTACGCGTATAATCGACCGGTTCTGAAGGGCTCGATATTGTCAGACGTCATAAAACGTTATTTGATCAGTGTTAATCTCTCCATCATTTCGATGTAAGATGCAATTTTGGAGCTTTATATTCTACCAGATTATAAAGGTTCTTTTAATGGACAACTAGAGAAATTTGAATAATTGATATCGTTTTCAGTTACGTCTCCTTTATAGCGACATTAGGTATATGGCAGAGACAAATCCGGCGTAGTGAAGTTAATAAGAAAAATTCACAGGACTTATTTACGGACGATTGATTAAACACAAGATATCACCTTGGTCTACGATTACCAATTTACAAGCAAAGGTCTGCGTGCTCGGTTGCGTTTAATGGGTACAGTCAAAATGGGATAGTATTGCATACATTACCATTTTTTTTAAGAATGGTCTAAGTGAATGGATGTTAGCAAAGCAAAGTGACGCAGTTTGTATAAATTTTCCATGACATGTATTTGCGAGTAATTCAATTACATTCAACCAGGCAAGATATGGCCAGCAAACTTCCCATTCTGTCATTCTGCGCAGACCCAGTGATGAACCAACCATATCATATCGCTATCGTAGGAGAAATATGTTGTTTTTTTTTCGAGCCCCTTCAACGAGGTGCTAACCTGATAGCAGCGCCTAATCATGGAGCTACATTTTGACTTGTAGCAATAAACGGCGCATAGTTATCAGTTGCAGCAATCGCTCTCACAAGGGCTAAGTACTTAGTACCAGTCATTAAGACGGGTATTAACTTCAGCATTTGTTAATGCTTTAATCAGCAATCAAATATATTTACCTCTCCCTAATGCATGTACAGGTAGATAATGATGGTATCAATGATTATAAGTAAGAAAACTATCACTGACAAAATAAAAAAAACTCAGTTCAAATGTGTTATCGTGCAATTCAGCAAAGTATTTGATAACTCTAACTGAAATCAACAGGAACTCAAATTTTTGAGACAAGAGCCAACCAAACGTAACCAAATCTTTTACCCTACATTACAGGGATAAAGTAAATTATTCTTCAGATTACGCTTATTAGGCTTTTGTTTCGAGTGTTTCGCATTTAATATCTAACATTACTCATAAAAGTGATTTTGTAGCTTCAGCTGATTGACATAGAAATATGTAGAGATCTCCAGTGAATAAAGAAACATACCCAAGGGCAACAGACGTGGTTGATTTTTGGATATCCAATGTGTATTTACGATTATTGTCCTTCGTATACAGCACAAGTAATGATTTATCATTATATATAACATCTCCTATTATATGAATGAATAGCTGTTAGAGTATGAATCTATCCTTTACCACATATGCAACAACAACAACCCAATTATGCTGTTCTACGGGGATAATGCCTTACGATTTATAAGCAAAACGACGCAGGCGTACATATATGAAATTATCATAAAGATAACCAAACTGTATGTGAAATTGGTTAATAGTCTCCGGATAGTAATCGTAAGGAAGAGGGAATTTGTCTATTCGTCAAATTTATGCAGACTTCTAAATCAATTTTTGTACAATATACGGTGAATTAATCGAATATTATTCATACGCGTGCGACATGCGTTAAATATGGCTATTTAAAAGTCTGAATATAGCCTGAGGCACGCTTCCAGAGGTCAATCATTCAGATTTCGACCAAGTCATATATTATTTGTCAATGTCACAACTTTCGCCTTTAAATATGTTACCTGTTCACCTGAAATAAGATTAGTTGTCATAAACCAGGTATATATACAAGCCTCGATCACCTTGCGTAATTCCATTACGTTAATATGGTTCCCCATTGTACTTCGTTTGTTACGTTACTAGTCAACCAGCTATAGTTTACCCTCTGCCCCCCTTGTCTTTGACAAAACAACTTCGCTGCGTACCGGGTGCAAGAACTAGTGAAAACGTTTGGCACATCCCAAATATCTCTTGTTGCTAATCTTCAGTATTTTAACAATGTTTCAATTCGTAACCTGCGTAGTACAAGTGTTCATGTTCTCGTCTTTCGTATTTACGCCGATTTTGAATACAAAAGAGCTAGGAGATTACGATGATGGGAATTTTAAGGTGAATGCATGTTTTAGCCGAGGCCTCGATGATTACAAGACGCCTAGCCCAAGGGCTCGTTGCCTCGTGATTATGTAAAAGAACAAATGCAGTGCATTATTTCATGCCCAATCATGGACCAATACCCGGTGTTAATTATTCATCCGAATTGATAAATTACTTGCACCAAAACTGCATGTCCAATCTCTAACTGCCGCTAGCACGTAAATGTTGATAAA
>CM067343.1:14291311-14314908 GCA_034190875.2 Urechis unicinctus
CTACCACAATGGTGCGCAAGACGATCGGATGCTACGTTATGGTTACGTTATTGATATGAATGTCACCTTGAAGAGCAAGCGTGAAGCAAACGGATTATGACAACCAGTTCCTACACATCACGCAGGTGGGAAACTATACGAGAGGTATTTGTGTTTATAAGGTTTCAAATATATAACAGGCTAATTTATGACACCCGAACAAAACACAGATGCACGTTTCAATATTTATTGTAGCAATCCAAAACATAACAAATAGCTGCATTGTTGTCACTATATATGTAAGCAAAAAAATTAACAGCGATCCACTAAATTCCGCCCACACAAACTAAACAGAGATAAATCTTTTGTGACTTTTAAAGCTTGGTTGCAGAATATTTGAGCTTAAGTGAAAGCTGATGAATGTGGTACACTTCCGCATTAATACGGCCACATATGTCAACAACAACACTGCATTCTTATCCAGGTAAACTTAAAACTGCCTGCCTGGGCGATCGCTACACAGAAGAGAAAAAACTGTCATAGTTACCTGCAACATACATGGAAACTGTAGAGAGGGATTTAAGAGTCATTTAATGTGTTTTGGGTACGCTTGATGTTTTGTTGCAACAAATATACCAGCTATTCTGACTACACCTTAATAATGTTGCTCCATTTATTTTCATTTGATTAATGGTGTCGTAATTTGGAATATATTCGTTGTGTATGGAATAATCTGTGTTGCTGTATTTCTTCGTGCTCGGTTTACTCTAAGTATAACAAAATAAGCGGAGAACTAATACCAACACTCATGTTTTCACCTTACTCCAAGGAATGGCAGCAATGGGACAAGTCATTAAAGGATTGTTCAAAGCAATAGCGATTATAATCGCCATGTGTTGCATTATAAATGATGTATGTAAGACGGCTTTGTTCATTGTACTGGCATTTTAGATGTCTACTTGCATAATGTAATTATTGGTTGCGCAACAAAACGATAATCCGGACCAGTGTCTGTTTTGTAGACTTGAAATTGCCTCAACACACAATTATCCTCCCTTCTTGTGCATTGTTCCCCTTCATCAAATCACCCACGCAGAGATGTAATAAGAAGTTAATTTGGTTGTTATGTGAGACACTCACCAATCGCTGAAAACACGTCATTGTTAAGTAAACATATATCACTATTATTAGAGTCGTATTATCGACATCCGATCCTTTCAAGTCGTTCAGCGCAATTCCAGCACATTTAGGCTAATACCCGTATATGCCTTGGTTGTTAACCTGCCTTTTCCCTTGATGCATATTATTTTGCAGATGACAGCTTTTGTACTTAAACACCCAATGCCTGCGTGTTAGGATTGCCAACGTTTATATATTGTGTATGCACCATGTCTTTGCCTTCCCTTTGTTATGCCACAGATCAATTGCTTACCTATGCAATTATGAAACGGTGCCATATCAAAATATAACACAAGTGGCAGCAGGACTTGTGGCAGCTTTCATTTGCAGGGAGATAATTAAATACGGACGAGTCTGCAAATCTTAATTCAAAATGATTAATTACATCCACAGAGAAAATGATGCCAATGGAGGCTGACAATGCACAGTCGGTACGCTATGCCATCTGTGGAATAATGGGTAGCTTTCGTATGTTGATTGTGCTCGCCAATTTATGCACATTTCACCGCCTACTTGCTATGAAAGTCTGCTTTGGCTTTCAATCCGTTGCTTCCTTCCCCTAGGCTCAAAAACAGCGCTTGGCAGCAGTAATTAAGACACGAATGATGCGTTCTTGACATTAGCCAGTTGTATGGTCTGCTGATGTGGCTGCAGGACACGATATTAACACTATGTAATGAATCATAAAGGTGAGGTATCATTGCTTTAAACAGCTAAAGAATATTACTTCCTCCAATATTCGCGGCCACTAAGCTCTAGTCCTGGGTATTATACATAAAAAATTGCAACACATCAGACTTAACATAATGTCAGAATCAATGAGAGGCTATTGTTGAATAACCACGGCCCTATTATGAAGAACTTATCAATTATCACAGCTGAATGACGCATTTTAGTACGTGTTCCAACAAAGTACAAATATATACAGCACCATTAATGTATTAAACCCCTTTACTTACCGCCTCGAACATCAATATCATAAACAGTTACACGCCTAGACGAACACGCCTGCCCAACGGAACACCAAGTACACTTATCACAGAACTCATCTAACATATGGAAGACGTCCTAAGCGATTACGTTGCATCCTAAAGTATTGCATATCATGCGTAAAATATAACATGATAATCTTCAAAGTAAGCGTGGATTCGAGCCGCAGGTGGCTCACTCTTCATGCGTATTTTTTTTAACAATTTTGTATGCTCCCTAATTGGACTATATAGAGATGACCATAAAGCAATTTATTTTGCTCACAGAGTAGTATAAATCACAAAGCGATGCGATGTCCTTACAGTCGTGTAGTCATGGTCTTGGCAATCTAATATCACAATTTCATAGAGCACATAAACCCATTATACGGTCGTTTACTGAAAACAAATACGATCTTTTTATTTCGATTTTGACTACTAAAGCTTATTGCACGTTCCTGATTTTCCTAGCTTTATATATGCAATTATGTCGCCGCATCTAAAGCGGTATGCAGTGCAGGGAAGCACGAGGTGGTGATTAGCTTCATGTGTTACTCTGTATTACAACTAAATGCATGGGCGTGACTAGCTTCATTTGACTAGCACCAAACTACTCTGGATCCAAACCTAAATATCTATCAAAGCATGACGAGTACTTATGCAGCAGTGGAGTGTTTCACGATCACATTTCTTTGTTCACCATCGGTATGATATAAGTTATGCCAAAGTTGCGGCGACTCCAAGGTTATAATGGACACGTAGCGTTCTGCAATTGAACTAACCGGGAATAACATTTGAATGGTAAAGGTGATATCGCTCAGATTGGTTAAGCTATTCATTGAAAAATCGCAATTTTGGGGCAGCGCACATGTATGCAATAACTCTCATGCGAGAAAGCAATGTATCAAAAAACGGATTTGAACATACTGAATTTAATGGAATAGACTTTGCTACATTGTATTTCACAGTTTGTTGAGTTTTGTAATGGGACATTATTTCCCCGTCATTAAAAGCTCAGCGGAAGCCATAAATTGATTGGGCTGTCATGGAATACAATATAAATATCATAAAAAGCACTTATTGGTCGACAGTTTACAGTCCAAACCAAGGTAGCAATGATAGATTGTTACTATACATGATCATGGAGATGGTGGGCGACGGCATACCAATAAGCTACGAACAAGTTAAACGGACTGGGAATATTCGTCAACAGTTCATTTAACCATTTAGCATTAAACCATTTCTAAATCATGTTTCTAAAAGAAAAAAAAGCACGCAGTTTGCTTATTTTGTTCACAATACCCGTTCAATTGAACTTTGAAAAATGGTATATAAAACATTGTATTTGACCTTCAACAAGCATAAATGTTTTAGCGTTAATGATCGACCTGCTGAATATGTGTATAATGCAGACGATGGGGTTCATGAGAATGTATTTTATAATTATTTCCATTTCAATGGTTTAATAAATCCCTTCAATCATGCAATGCTCTGATGAAAATGGTACTTTGCAGAAAGATATACAATTCTATTTTTGACTTAACGTTTAAGTCTAGCTCTGAATTTATTTCCCTTTCAACATAGTTTTCGAAATGCCGTCTTTAGGGTAAGTCATATCGGGCGATGCGGTTTGTGCAACAGTCATGTTAGCGAAGAATAGACATGTCCATGTGAAAGATATTTTATAAGTCTGAGATCGATTTCCCTGGGTGTCTAGCCGCGTTACTAAACATCTGACGATGATTATACATTTTTCATACTTACTATTTCGGTCCTAAAACTTAAAATAGAGTCACTCTACATATGACGCTAAATATATCTACAAATCCAAAATGGACTCTACTATACTGTAGCACACGGGTTATTTTTGGTGCTTTTGTTCCAATGTAGGATTTCAACACATATCTACGCAGTACCAGAGGATCTTACTTTATATATATTAAACATTAAAAAGCCACTGTATTAGATGGAATGACTTTGCAGATTATATTCATTACACTTCACTGAACGCATAGAATAAGTGTAATAAGGCACATGAATGTGACAATCATCAGCTTAGATTTGAAAAAGCGGATAGATAATATACTAGCAAGTCTGATATATTCTACTTTTTCAATATCAACTCGTTAAATGCGAATTAACCAGGATAATGGAATTTTGCTTCTGGACTGTTGAGGCAGTATTATGGATACAAAATACATTACAACGACAAGCAATTAAGACTTTGACTTAATGTGGGACAAGAGACAACGTGAAATTGAGGACTGTAATATGTGCAAATAAAGAAAACGCGACCTTAGAATGACAGAAACGCGGCGTATTGAATGGATTCATGATGTAATCTACAAATGACTACTCAAGAAAAGGAACAGGTGTAATGGAAGTGTCGTTGATGCTGTCTAGTTTAGGAGACAAGAGGACGATGAAAAGTTGCGAGTAACTGTTTCTCAAGATTCATCAACTCACAACAACACTCTCATATCGGAGTTTCGTACACCTGCGATAATTCATTGAAAGAGGTCAACAGATACTATTTCGACGAAAGTGGCCATGACATGGTCTATTCTATGTTGAATTGTGGTTAACTTATTAACGCAAGATCGATGTATAATATCAGGTGCAGGGCGATTTATGCACTACAAAATCAATCGGCCGTTATTTTGGGATAATATCTTACAAAAAAAGCTTTGATACACCCGCACAACGGAATATTTTATTACTAGTCTCAGAATTATGTGTCGTTTTAACTGACATTGTCATAAAACAGCTAGTTAGCGTAATTATTGACAGCTTGTTCATACGCAAATTATTGTGGTCATGCAACTATACGAATTGTTTTAATTCGCTACCCACGTTAGTACCATGTTCATGTTCACGTGTGTCATATTTGCACCAATTTTTGAATGCAAAGCAGCTAGGAGATTACGATGATGGGAAATGTTAAGGTGAATGTCATGTTTTTAGACGAGACCTCACTAATAAAACAGGCCTAGCCCATAGGCATCCGTGTCAACCCTTCTCTCCCATTTTCCTCTTGTCCCAGTATTCACCATTTATTGTTTCACGAGTTGTGGTGTTATTTTTATTATAGATTAATTAATCGTACTACGCGATCAATTTGGTCCATATATATAATTCTAGGCTATTCGGTCGGATTTATTTCAATGATTGTCGGTTATTGCAAGAGCATATGTTGACGAGTCTGTCGAAGGACAAAACCGTTTTGCCTCAGCATAAAAAGCCTCTGTGCAAAAGCGCTTTAATCTGTCCACCCGTTATGCAAGCTATCCACATAGGGCTATCATATATAATACTGATGGCAATATCGCCTGGACATGAATACAATAAAGGCTAACTATATGACACTCTAAATGTTCGACGACGGTCCTGGATCAATGTAATGAGAAATGCCTTTATGGTAAATGCAAATGCGGTGACATTAAGATAAAGGCCGTGGGGTTGCAAGTTTTTGGGCCAGTATGGGGCCCTTAGACAGCGTGTGTGTCTCACGTGGCTTTTGCTTAAACATATACACTGTTTGAGTTGATAACTTCAGAAAAGACAATCAATCTCAGTTGAATCGGTCGTGACGGTTTCATCATTTAGGTGTGTCGCAAGCTCACCCGTGCCATTGATGGCTCCAAAGATATATCCAGGTTTGTATTTTTTCCAAGTTGATAGGTGGCTAGCGCGGTTAACCATGATGTATAGAGAGATATATATATAGATAGAGATATATATATAGATAGAGAGAGATATATATAGAGATATAGAGAGAGAGATAGATATAGAGAGATATATAGAGAGATCTATATAGATATAGAGAGAGATAGAGATATATAGATATATATATATATATAGAGAGATATATATATATATATATATATATATATATATCTCTCTCATATATATATATATATATATATATATATATATATATACAATATGTATTTTTGTTGATAGGAAGTGTTTTGCACTGCGCCGCTCGTCCCTTGTCTGCTAGGGACATTCATAATGCACCCTCACATATATGCGTGTCATATATGGATCTCTATATGTCTATATATATCCGCATCTCGAAATATATATCTCTATATATATATATATATATATATATATCATCTATATATATATCTCTATCCTCACACACTCTCTCTCTAAATATCTATATATCCGCATCTCGAAATTGTATAGGCGCCCTATTTTGCAGTCGCGCGAGCAAGTATTGTAGATGGCTACGCATATGTGAAGATCTTGTATCTTGATTATGTGCGTTTATGTGCGTTTAATATGTGCTTAGATACGGCAATTTTTTCCATAGTTGTTTTGCAAGAAATACTCGGTTGCTCTCATTTACTTACGACAGTGACTCAACTTATCGGATCGCACATAAACAGTGTTTGCACAAACAATGCTGCTTTATGTCGCTTTGCATATGTCTTTGTGTATAACAAAAAGCCAGGCAAAGGATGCTCCTCTGTTCAAAAAGATTTTATGCATATATAATTCTGATAGTGATATATGTAAATATTGTCAGAGGCTGGTAGATATGGACAAGAGCGTCACTATCGTTGCTCTTGTGTGATATTCATGCGAAAGTTGATGTGTATTGTAAAATTGATATTCCCACATAAAGGAGCAGCTTTCATCTTTCATAACTCCCATACACAAATACAGCGACCTTCGGGGATTCCTTATTTATCGCCGTAATAACATATCGCAAAATCAGTTAACTGGATCTCTGAAACTGATTTTGCGCTACGTTATAAAAGTTCCAATAACTATTGCTTGCCATGTGTGTTATTATAATTTATGACAACCAGGAATTATAATGGAATGGAATACATTCGCGAAAGCTGACTATCCTATATAAATCTATTCGTACCTACCTAGCCCCGGGAAATAACCCTACGACGCCAAAACGTCCTGGAAAAATGATTTGTAATAAAAAAGCGTTCAATTGCAATCACATATTCTGGGTGCATCAAACAGCACCAGTAACTATCATCGATCATTCATAGTCAAAGCATTTCACCACTGTCACAGTGAAGCCTCAACATCAAATTCATACAATCTGTCATCATTTATGTATGTTTATTGTAATTGAAAACGTCAGCAATACTTGACCGTGAGACATTGTAACTGTATCATAATAACTATGTTGTGACATTCCTCACACACTCATCAGATGATATTTTGGTGGTTATACAGACTATTTTTGAGTACCCGTGCTGATGTTCTCATACAGATATCAAATGTAGAAGAGGTGACGATCTCAATCATATTTGCGTGCTAATCCCTGGGTGAAACGTTATAGAATAACATAAATATACCAATGATTCTAACTACAATACAATAACTAAATATGATTTTCTTTTACGAACTGCCTATTTTACTGTACTTAAACGATGAACTATGTACGTCGGTACACCGCAACTTAACACTCCCTTTAACAATGTGAGGCATTGTAATCTCTTGCCTTTAGCGAATCAAGTATAGTATCCCTGCATGGAATATGCTTTACTGCGGTACACAATGTTCGAAGTAAAGTTGAAGGAAGAATGGCGCTACGTTTTTAATCATCAATGTGCTCTTTTCATATGGCTTCAAGTTGCTCGATATACCTTGGGCCGGAAAAAAAATATTATTCTTCATTATGACAACTCACCTTTTTCCGAAATCTCAAACCAAATTAATGGTATCAACACCTGCCACTAAGCTAGAAAAACGTTCATGGGATTAGGTTTTTTACGGTGCCAGGATATTGGCATAACTACTATTGCCATATTTATATCACTACACATCTTTAACCATGGGCTGCATCATACGAAATACCACTACCTACTATTATTGTACATGCTAGGGGAAAATAGCTGCAATTTAATCGGTTTTATTAGCGTACTGTACAGCTCTCATACCACGATCAATTTACTTATCCCATGCGGCTCCACATTGGCTAAAAAAGCGATATTATTATCAGTGTAAATACATCCATTGCCAGGTTTTATTTATGCAAATCTGCTGTTTCAAGAGCATTGTGAAAGTATTAGGCATTTAGTATTCTGCATTCCATGTAACGAAAGCGGACAAAAAGATTGTATGCAAGGCAGAGCACGGACATTAATCAGCCTTCTCTCATGGTTTAGCCATGCAGGACCAGTACACACACTACATAGCTGCAATATTTTAATATCGCACAGTTGACTTCGTCACTACGCAAGAAAGCAAGTGGTGAGTGAGATACATCAATGCTCTATATTTGAATTGTGCGATTGGGCTGGTATGCCGATAGATTATTGTTAAAGGTGCATTTTATCAAAAAAATGGTATGCGTTTTTTTTGCTCCATTTAAAAGAGCAACTCTTATGGAACCCATATAAACCATTTTGCGGACTAGTTCAATACTATATCGTCGATTACACCGTATCGAAATCTGTCGGTCACACCCATGTTTACAAACATGAGCACATGTCGATGGGAAAATGACGCATGCGTATTGAAGGGTCATTTGTTTACAACACATAGTCGTGACGTCACGCGCAGCGCAGATTCGACAGAAGGTGGAAACCTTGCAGCCGAAATGGTGAGTCTTTTAATTCCTTCATTTCTTATATGATTCTTTTTTTATTGGAGTTTTCGAATGTTATATAAAAAAAGAACCCGCCTCAATATAGTGAACACTATCGGTAAAATAGATTACCCGAGAAAACCCTGAGCCCTGAGGTAGCCCTACAAGATGTCCTGTTATATTTATATTACCGTTCGACCGGTGCTAACCCTGAGGCTGCGCATGTTCAAGCGTAATAAAAACGATATTCTTGACTTGTTCGAAGTTGGATTATTTCATATGCAATTATCGGTGTTTTTTCATCACAAACTATTGGAAAATTCTTGAATGAACTCATAGATTGTATTATAAATCAAGGGGCTGGGGTTTCCCTCAGGACGTCTACGTTAACTGGTTATAGTGAACTGAAACAGGGATTTGAATTGGCTGGCCGGTCGCTATCTTCTATGCATACATAAACCCTACAGAGAAGATAGCGGCCGGCCAATGCAAATCCCTGTGTACTGAAACGTCCGCGCCAGGAGTTTGGGGTGGTATGTATCATCGTATGGGTTTGGACAAGGGACAGTAGACGGGTGGGGAGGTTCTGGTCCTGATTTGGGTTATTTTAAGTTTGTTGCAACCCACTTTGATTAGACTTATAGGCATGGTTTAGATTGTGTGTCTATAATTGTCTACTTTAACACCATGCTGGTGTTGTAGAAGTCTTGGATAGCTGAAATAAATTTGGTGAAATTTAGTGACAGAGATGTCCTTAAATCTATATTATTTGCAAATTATTTGTGGCTGACTTTCGCAGGCTTTTGGCTCAAACACTGTAACATTATTGATTGAATTATTCTTGTCAAGTTCATTAATTAATTAAATTGAACCAACCCACTTTCAAATTTAAAGGAAATCAGAACGCCAAGGAGGGGATCACGTACAAGAAGAGGCAGTGGAAGGGGTCGTGGTACAGATTCTGACAACCTGTGTGGAACTGAGGTTGGTTCCTATATTATTTGAATTTGATTCTTACCAAGGGTATTTGATTGAACTCAATACATCCATTATGACTGGGAAGGATGTGTTTAATGGTTTGAAATTGTTCACCATGACACAGGTGTCTAAGTCGGTGACGGTTTCAGACCAGCCAGAAGAGGTTGGCAGAGGAGCCCCACCTTCTTCAAACAAGGTACTTTTGGGCTTGCCTTACCTAATTGAATCACTTTGTCAGAAAATAGGTCCAATGTTGACTTATCGAACCATATATTTCCGCTGGTTCTCATTTGTTTTAGACCTCGACAGGCCAAAAGCGAGTCAATCTTGTTTGCCGAGGCTACCTAGGCAACACACCAATAACTAACCAGACCCTACAGCAGAGTAGAGTGCCTGCTAAATCTTTAGAGCTGTCACAGAAGGAGAAATTGAAGGTATTGTACAACTCAGCAGTTAGCACTCTTCAGCTGCTCCAAAAACCTTCATGCCAATTTTGGTCACAGAGAGAGATTTGCATTGGAGATATTCAATCCATCAAAATGAAGACTTTTGATGACTCGTATTTTCAGTAGTTAGTGTGGTGGCTGGATTTGGATGGGGTGCTGCAGTTGCTGGTTAGACAGACAGCCACAGTTTGCGCTTACAATCACCCGACAACCCACACCGCCGAAAGAAGGATTCCACCCTCCATCAACTACCACTTCACCAGACTGTTACATCTGCCTTCAATGTAGGGAAATGCCTACCCCTGTGGAACGGCAATGTTGGACTAACAGCCCAGACTTTTGCACATATGTACTACCTCAGATGCTTGGAGTTGTGCTTAACCTGATGGTCATTGAGGTTATTAACGGGTACCGGGTGGACTTGCTATGGGATGCGGTTGCCGAGGACAAAAAAAAAGATGCTTAGACACGGCGCCTATCAGCAATTAGTTCTGTGGATTCATGGATTTTTTGGGGGAATGCAACAGGAGGGTAACTCTCTCCTGTTGCGTATGGAAGATCAGAGACCTCTTCCTTGACAAGTATTGACAGTATACAGGCTTAATACAAAATAGGTTTTGGTAATAAACTAAGCTTAAATGTTTTAATTCATAATTTTAATCAGGAAATATCACATTGTTCTGATTGGTATTTTTGTGTGGATTATAAATTGCCTAGTCTCACAAAACATGTGGTATTATTTGTTCTGAACATTTTTGTTTCAACAATCTGATAATTTATTGTCTATTTGCTTTATGGATTAAACATTCATATATTAGTAAATTTTACCTCTCTCAAACACAGAAGAAAAGAATTGTGCACACATTATTTTGTCAATTAGTCATGACACGTTATCTTCAGATTTGACTTTTTATGTTCATAGTTCTAGCCCTGATGAAAAAAGCAGTGACATTTAAATGAGTTCATGTATTATTTATTTGCCAATTACATGAGTTCTTCTATTACAGTTTGGATTTACAGGCAAAAGAATGTGACTAATAAAAGATTTGTACATTTCAACAAAAACAAATTTCCAAATCATATTTTTAATCAAAACAAGACACCTGCATCTCAACTGTTTCGAGGGTAGATGGCCTTGACACAGTAGCAATGTTAAGACTGACTTTGCGGGGTCATCAGCAGATGGTTGTGGGTGTTGTTGTGATTGCTGTCGCATTGCTTGGGCCTTAAGATTTCTCTCATCATATCAGGTATATGGGCGTAAGTCTTGGCCTCTAAACCGATGACCACGTCTTTGACTGCTTGTTGAAGCGAGTGCGGTACCTGTAACACAACAAAATGGCATTATATGGCCAAATAGCTAGAACACATTACATGTGCAGCATCAGTATTTTGTTTTCTGATAGGACATTTAGTCAGTGTGTAGTTGAGTGGTCATGAGAGCCTTACATTGGCTGACCATCCTTCTTGAGTGCATATGCCCGATCCCTATGCCTGTTGTGGTCCATTGTCACAACTTGACTGCGAGCAAGGTATGACGAACACCTGAACACCAGCCATTGAATTAGGGTCAAGAGGATGCAATAAATTTCTCTACCTGAAATTTACAAAGTAAGTAAGGTATGTTTCCAACAACAATTAACAAATCTAAATAGTGCAATGGACTCACAATAGGCCCTTAATCGGTGACATTTACACAAGTCGATTCAATACAGGCCGATTCGATAGCAGGGTATTCATAATGCAACGAGATTACTTACATGTCCAGCAAAAACTTTGCAGCTTCTTCGTTGGTCAAACTCTTCACTTCCCAGAATGCCTATCTTAAAGAGACCCTCGTGTTAGACCGCAGCTGGTCAAGCTCACGCTTCCTTCCCTTAGTTGTTGAATCTTTGAATAGCTTCTTTCTTTGGTCGTCCCTTATCGCAATGAAAATAGCGCAAACTAAACATCCGCCGGCGGCAAACGGCACAGAGTGATGACGTTTCTGCGCTTCCGGAATTAATAATACATGAGCTTCCGAATAAGGGCTATTTTCACTGGACGTGAAAAATAAGTTTATTTAAGAACATGTAGAAATATATACGGCCATTCCAACTTTGGATTCCGGATATCAGCATCATTCAAGATACTCTTGCATTTAGCAACTTTTTTTTAAATTAAAAATCGAGTGATTTTTTGATGAAATGCACCTTGAACATATGGGATAACCCGTATTTTGGAATAACGCCTTGGCGTACCATAGCGTAATAAGTTAAACCAATTGATACTACCCAATGACATACAACGCTTCCCCCTATCGGTGTGATATGTCGCCTTTTGTCATGCATGCTGTAACATATCAACAACCCAATGGTGACTTTATTTTTATAAGCTGCGTTGTCCAACAATTATGAAGAATTTTATTCGTCAAATGCAATGAACAGACGCCAATACCGGTCCTCTTGACGGTCAAAACGAGTATTTTAAGTCCCTGCATTGAACATTCAGGTTACAAAGAAAGCGCATTACTGCTTTTTGGCAGGTTATATGGCGTGTTGTCGTTAAAGTGGTTACAAGCTGCTTTTAGTCACTGGGTCAAATCATGGAAATATCACTGAAATCCGCCACAAGTGATTTAATTATATAAAAGGGCGTTAATAGACTAGTGCATTGGAGGAAATTTCTGCTTTATTCTATATGATTTCCGCTTCGGGACAGAGTTTGCATGCTTCGGCAATCGATTTCCACCATCAGGCAGAAAATATTGCGATATCACAATTTGCCCAATCTTTTGCTATAAAGTCAGGCCAGCTCTTTGGAATGTGCAAATAACACGTTTCTTTTAAATGAGACACTTAAGCAGGTATGTGATCTGTGGAGCAACACGTCGGTATTCAGTTGTGACAAAAAAATAAAGGATATATCGAGAATGGTACTCATATGTTGATGAACGTTTCGCGTAACATTTGGAATATCATGTTGCTGTTCTAGGCGAATTTGCGATGCACATCAATCCAATGGATGCATTTGATGCTTCATACCGTGGCAAAAAAAGACCTTGAAGCCCATTCGGCAGTGATGGCTACGCAGATTTATCAAAGGACATGTTCCAGTTAAAGCACAACACGAGTTTTCCAAAATCATAATTATCCTTCGTCGTTGTAGTCTGGATTAGATCAATAAGATGCAAAAAAGTCCTCCTCTATGGAGATGAATAACGCTGTCATGGATATTACCAACGGGTTCCTTGCAGGATGAATATTATTATGCGTAAAGATAATTACATGTAAAGGTTCATAGGCTTTACGGTCTCATATATGCACACATATGCACAGACGATATTATGCTTCATCGCAGTTGCACAAATTACCGACGCAGCAAACCAGAGAGCGTGTATTTTTCACGTTACATGTATCCGCTGAGTGTTCTAATTCGTGTCAAAGATTTTGGCGGACCGCATCAAATCTATAAAGACAGATTAAGGCTCGAACAAAAGGCGCGTGGCGGGGCGCGTCTTAAGTAAAGACGTGACTTGTGGAGAGAGGATATTATATATATTATATAAATATATATATATATATATATATATATATATATATATATATATATATATATATATATATATATATATATATATATATATATATATATATATATATATATATATATATATATATATATATATATATATATATATATATATATATATATATATATATATATATATATATATATATATATATATATATATATATATATATATATATATATGTATATGGGACAATTTGCTTACCGATAATGCCATAAATCCATTATAGAAAACTTAAGACTTGAACGGCGGATTACGCAGTTAATTACAAGAAAATACCTTCTTTATTGAAATTAACGACCTACATTGAAAATCCGCGTATCTTATATGGTACCTAACTGATTGAACCTTCATCGTTAAACAAGCGTCCATACCTAGCCATCAGAGATGTCCAACGTACAGTTCATGACATACAAAAGCTGTGTATCTCAATTGTTTGCCGCAATTATCGCGGGGCATCAGTTGATGATTCCGCTGTTTCCCGGATATTGTCAAAGGAGTTAACACCAGATCGAGAGCAGAGAGGATTACAACATGCCTGAAACACATTTTGACACTACGGCTGTTTAGAGACTACATTATTAAAGCATGAAATATCTGGAACATCTATTTGAAATATCTGCAGATTTGTCAAATACCGCTAACGAATCATCGATAATTTCATTGTAGGAAATTTTACATTACTGTCATTCCGCGTTTGGCCAATAAACTCTGACTTCTTCCATTAACAACTGTGGAGAGCACAGACTGTCCCTAGATGAAGGTAAGCGTTAGATTTAATATTCATTATACCGAGATCATTTATTTTACGATATTATCATTTTTTTTTTCACGTAATTAGTGCACGCACACTTCACGAATCGTTTTTGACATTGAACATCATCAGTTTCAGCCATAAACTAGTTCTCTGGGAATTTTCTTATTTGCCCTAAGATATGCTGCACGGCGACACTCAAATTTGAGCTGTATGCTATTGATAGAGATTAAAAAGGGCTGTGTGGCGATCCTCTTGTGCTCTCTTGAAACCATTATGCGCTGTACGATAGGGTCCATATAGGACGATATCACGATTTCACATATTTTCAGCTTATTTTCTTTGGTTAAAGATATACTGTGGGCGAACGCTTTAGTACTCTGTGATGATTGGCTCGGTCGCATGCGTAATCGCAACGACGAGAAGGGAGGACCAGTTTGCAGTTGTAGTGTCGTTATCTAGGTCAGAGTAACCTTTGACTTTGTTTGCAGTTACTTCGATTTTACTGTTTTTCAGCCAACAAAGAGCGCAAGAAGGGGTCATCATGGATTCAAGGTTCGACAAGCACCTTGCTGTCAAAGCAACGCTTGTGCAATACTTCCACCAATAATTAAGCTGGATGAAATATCAAGTATATCACTCATTAACTTATTTTGCCGTCCACTTTTCGTGGAAAATGAATCAAAAGGGAAACTCATGCAGGTGAAGGTGAATATTTCCCCCCCAGACATAACTAATGGTAGGCCGCGTCCCCCTGTTGACCACCTATTACAATTTCTGAACAATGGTGGATTTCATACGTGTCTGCATCGACCGTGCATTTTGTCTGCAATATCGCTCTGTCTGTGAACGCATAGCGGCACATCCTGTACCTAACCAAAATTCACGATGATGGGGAAGACTGGCATAAATTGCACAACCAGCAAAAACATTGATCGCTTTCATTATCGACGTCTTATAGGGGCTATTGTGGGCGGCCCTTATGAGAGAGGTCCCACTATGGACTTGTCATTGACACGTGTAAGGACGTATTGGCGGGGATAACTATCGACTTTTGTACCAGTTGGCGTGCGACAGGCGTTGTCTAAGAGCAGCTCGCGTGCAGACATAGCGGCATGGAATGAACAAGCAGTGTAATGAGCAGTTTTCTAGCTTTGTTAAGAAGTTTTCTTATCAGACAAAGTCATTTGACAGCATACTACACAAGTTGCGATGTCAGCATACAGGATAGTTTGCTATCATACGCAGTTATTGAAAATCTACAAAAAAGTATGGTTTGCCTGAATCGACTGCGTTTAAATGTCAACGCATGAATCGGCTCATCAACTTAATGCACGCATAAATTAATTTACATTAGTAATGTCATGTGTACAAAAGAAATATTTGGAACCATTTTTTGCCTGGATGGAATTGTATGAAGGATATCAGCAGACAGCATTACATTTCCTTCCTATTGAAAAGCAGGTGTCAAAATCACGTAAACTGACTTGATCTCCACCCTCAACAGATAGAATCCAAGATAATCGCAGCTATCAAAACACTGATTCTTTTTATAAGAGCAATTCCAAAGTTTCATTGCATATAGTGATACTTAGCATGCCAAGTCTTAATATGCTCCGGACTATTTGGTTCTCTTAAAATCTAGCGCAATATCCCAAAGTACCTTGTAGCTGGCAGTGGTATATGTATTTGCGAAATACTATTGCGTCGATGGGTAACAATGCACAAAATCCACTGCGCGAAGGCGGAAATTCCATGTCGTTTTAATCACTCGTTCAATAAGATCCTTGATATAATAGTCTCATTTGTTGTAAATTCAATACTTCTAATTGGCTATGGTTGAAAGGCAAGCACCACGATTTCGCTCGCACGAACCTTATCATGATGTATTTCATTAACGGATGACTGCCATCACAGTTTTCCCTAATTGGAACCAAAGTGAAACCTTTCTGTGACCCCAATATTACTAGGCTGTGACCGGCGTGACCTTTATTCTAATGACCGCTATGACCTAACCGTTATCTTATCCAGCAACTACAACGAAATATATTTTTCAAGGTGTGTTAAAATCTGATGTGTGTCTCATGCAGGGCAATGAATTATACCTTGAAGGCGGTCTGGGCCTGGAAAACCGCAAACAGCTACGTATAACAGCAGAAAACTAGTAAGCAGCAACCATAGAAACTGCTTAAATGCATGCTGCTCGAGGAAAACGTTTTGGTCATGCAGGCATTTGTCGTCTCTAGACATGCAACAACACATTATATGAAGTAGGTTGCATATATATAAAGATTAGCTGCTTGGCAGCTGCTTCCAAGGAGTGCAATAAACTCCACTTTTGGTCTTAGAGAGATTTCGTTTATTAAAGGCGGCGCAGACGGAGCCGTTTAGTGCTAAGTTTTGTATGTAGACCAACTGTGCATCTCGCAAAAAAATTGAACGTTGTAGGCTAAGAGGCATTAGTGGCGACTGTGTTCAACCCTATGAATTTCTATAAAAAAAGGGTGCACATGTAGACCTAATAACACCTGTCGAGATGCAGCTGTTGAAAAGATAGACATATTGACTAACAGAAAATGGGGGCGAGTTTCTAATGGGTGATGTTTAGATCTTTTTGGTGTACTTGTATGAAAATATGAAGTCGAAATCGGTACAACGTTTAAGGTTGATATGCGGTATAAGTACGGACAGTAATGTCGTAGTTTGGAGTGTTGTACAATTGCGAGACTTGTTGCTGGCTTCAGGGAAAGGGCCGAGTTTGAACGCGTCGCAGGGACGGGTGCTCACATGTACAACATCTTGTTACTGTTTGATTAATTCTTATTCATCATAAATGGGACCCACATATCCTTATCGCTTAATATTTCAACTATTATACAGTAGTGCTAATTAATGTAGCATCGTTATATGCCACATTATGTTGTTACGTGCTTTGTGTGCAGGGAGCCGACATTATGGTTCGGAATATAAATATTGAGGGTCACCGAACTAGCCTATGCAGTATCATACCTCAACAATGACATCCGATTAGGTGCGGTAGTATGAGATAAGCACTGCCGTGACGTAGTAAAGCTTATTACACATAATCAAATAAGTACAACAGTAGTTTAACTTTACAGCTCTTGATTATTTTAAAGCTATATATAATGCGCTTATACGGAAGTATAGTCGGTTTCAGTGTGAGCATTTATCTTCTTCTTTCTCCCATTACATCACTCTATGAGCATGTTGACAGACACTGCAAACTATAGTAGCATATATCAACACCTTGGTTGTGAAATT
Organism: Urechis unicinctus; assembly: GCA_034190875.2. Taxonomy (NCBI): domain Eukaryota; kingdom Metazoa; phylum Annelida; class Polychaeta; order Xenopneusta; family Urechidae; genus Urechis; species Urechis unicinctus. The sequence goes on from CM067343.1 coordinate 14,309,037, forward strand.
TAAAAACAATTGTCATTTAAAAGAAGTAATATATCCGCTATATGCGTAAATTAACACGTTGTTTTGTAATGGTTTTATAAAGAGTGGCACAAAACATTTGAAATGTAGTTCCCACGAATTTTCATATAATTGAGTTAAGCTTAACGTAATCTCGGAAGCATCACGACTTATACTTCGCCTTTCAGTGGCAAATTATTTCTGGTATTCCTCATCCTACTCCTTCCGACAGTGTAATAAAATCCACTCGATGGGGCCGCTTATATTTTATTGCATACATTTCATGGTAATATTGCTTTTGATCGAGCCACTGCACTACAGTATATCGCAGCCTTAATGTAGTCAGTGGATCATAAGCGAAGAATACGGTAGTTTGTTGCTGCGGGCGATTGATAATACAGTAAGAGATGCTAATGCTTTGCCTGACAACCATGTTATATTTGTGAACTCAAACATGTTCATTTGAGACTTGCCTGGGAGTGGTATCCCTTACATTGAAATACGACTATTAACCTTAGGATGATTAAAAACTCATTGAAGTTCATCGCGGCTCTTCTCGTTCTGTTTATAATCGCTACCTCACACTGCATTTCATTATATTGAACAAACATAAGAAACAGTGATAGACTACACTATGAAATCGAGTTTAATTATAATAATAATAACATAATTACATTTATTCGTAGGCCAATCCCTCTAACATCTAACAGATTATGTGAATGGATGGATAATTAGCTCGTTTCTCTACATGGTTGTTTCTTAACCATAATTGATTGATGTTCCGATGAATACAATAACCTATTACGACCCATTTGAAGGTATGCAGCGCTTAAAAAAACAATACACTATTAATATCTTTGCGGTTATCAACCTACCGGATCCTATTCATCCATACATCCTCTCATCCCATCTAACGTGTAGCGGTTGTGGACATCATCTCTCGATTGCATTATTTTATATAGATACTCATTTCGCTGTGCCTGCAAGCGTTGATGAACCGTCTTGTTAACGAATCGCTTTGTTGAACGTTGGAATAGCTTCAGTGCGGTGCAAGGGCTCCCCATCTTACCATGGCTGCACCTGCATGTGCCGTCTAGCAGTCTTTCGGACTATACGTAATATACGCTGGTAATATGTAAATTCAGGCACAGATAACTGGGATAGGTGTGGTGGGCAACGTAAGCAAAAACAACATGGCTGACTATGGGCCCATGGTCAAAAGTTGACTATGTTCTACTTTTAGACCCGGGCTCGCGAGTCCCCTTAAACACTAACGGGCTCCTATGGGTTCTCTAAGGGCCTGAAAATACAGCCTTATCCACAATTAATGATGAAGATTATACACGATATCACGTGTAGGCGTAGATAGTCTAGGATGGGGGAACAAGGCAACGATCCGGCTCTCACCGTCCCCACATTAGGTGATATGCTAGTGGACATAGTGGGGCAGTGCGTGTTGTTTAAAATAAATCTTTGTGAGTACAGCCATCAGCAGGTACATCGGTTCATACCGTGACCTGATGCGCATCTATATTTGATCTGATGCGTTGCCCACAGTAGCGCGACCTTTGCACAATAGCTGGATTTTGGACGATGGTGATTCGCATTTTTGCTCGTAAGTAGAAAACACAATTACAGAAACATACGTATAATTACATCGTGGTTTGCACAATTAGGCTGGCCTTAATGTAGTCTCTTTCTCTGCAACACATGCTTTACATCGTTGCCCTTGTAAACAACATGTACGATGCATTGCTAGACGATTATCTAGAAATATCGATATATATATCTAGAAATGTCTAACAATGAAACTGTATCTACGTGGAAATTATCTCAACCTCGTATCTCTTCCTATATCGAACAACTGAGATAAATAGCCTGAGCAGACACATATTGGAAAATCGATTCTAGGTTGCATTTTTAAAGAATAAAGGTCCAAAAGAGCAATTTATTTTGCTCACTTAGTAGTATATGCGAGAGGCGCTGTGCATTCATGCTCTTGGCAAATCTAAATCACAAAGCGAGTATAGCGGAGATCGAAATTATTGATGTCCCTACAGTTATATTTATACAATTGAAAATAGCGGGGAACATGGTATAAAGGCGAATAATATTGAGGGATAATTAAACTACCTCATATCACATTAATTCACGTATTTCATGTAAATAAGGATTATTGGTAATGGTAAATCAGTCAATATTTATGCATCGCAGCAAACATGAGTTTAATGCTATGATGATTGTCCCGAAACCATCACAGCCTTTAATATCTCCGACGATACATGACAAATATTCACAGACTGTCATAGCTAAACCCTTTAAGCGTTGCTGAAATCAAATATCTTTTCCAATTTGTCTAGCTTATTGCGCTTTCTGGGTCGACGCAGACAATTCATTGGCGGTAACTAAAGCGCTATGAATGTAGAAAAGCACAGGCCAAGCATCATTTCACGATGCTGTGAAGACTAGCTCTATTTGACGCAACAAATTACATTAATGCATATCGGCGTCGAGCCAGTGACACGATAAATCAGACTGTCATCTAGTACTTTCCCTTATTAAAAGCTTCTCCTAAGGTAACAACATTCGCTTAAATCATTCACGCTATCAAAGCATGGCGATGCAGCAGCACAGTCTTTTCACGATCAAAATTCTTTGTTTAGAATCGATTCGATATAAGCGATGCAAAAGGTGCGGCGTCACATTTAATGATCTAATGGACCTGCGTTGCTCAAGTCATCGATAAACGGCAATTATCGTGTATTTTATAAGGTCAACGCCCATGTATACGATTAATGTCATGCAAGAATGAAATGTATGAAAAAACGGATTTGATCATACTGATAATAGTGGAAAGACTTTGCTACATTATATTTCACAGTTTGTTGGTTTCGTAATGGATATTATTGTTCAGTTATCAAAAGCTTGGCGGATGCCCTAAATTGATTGGGCTGTCATGGAGTCATGGAACGCAATATGAACATCAACAAAAGCACCCATTGGTCGACTGTTTACATTCCGAACCAGAGTAGCAATGATAGATTGGTATTATACAAGATAATGCAGACGGTTTGCAATTGAACACGAACCAGTAGGGAACAAATTACACGGATCCGGAATAATCGTCACAAGTTCATTTAACCAAACCTGGCCCTATCAACTTAGATGAAACAAATACAGGTTTGTTGCCCATTCCAGACTGTAGTTCGGTGGTTGCAGCACATTGCATGCATTTAAGATCTTCCAGTTCCGCTATTGAACTTTACACACTCGCGAACAGACATACCAGTCGCCAAACATAACCACAATATACAAACATACACGCAAACAACATACATACATACATACATATACATACAAACACATACGTACATGCATATATATACATACATACATACATACATACATACATACATACATACATACATACATACATACATACATACATACACACATACATACATACATACACACATACACATACATACATACATACATACATACATACATACATACATACATACATACATACATACATACATACATACATACATACATACATACATACATACATACATACATACATACATACATACATACATACATACATACATACACATACATACATACATACATACATACATACACATACATACATACATACATATACATACATACATATACATACATACATACATATCCTTCTTTTTACATTAACATATAGAAGTGTATATCTGTGTTTGCTTACAAGTCTAATACAATGATTTTCATCATTTCTTTGTCATGTTTTTCAAAATGTTGATTAATAACACACTAGCCAACTGGGCCCCGTTATTTATTGCACCGACATGCGTAAGCGCTAAAAATCCACAGATTAGGTCCCACTCGGAAGAAAATACGAAGCCATCTTTTCGGTGTCATTTTACCTTAGTTGGCCGCTAGGGGGCAGGTTGCGTGACGTCACACCTGCTGCACGGCCTCAAAAAGAATTTGACATCAATCGAAAAGTGATTTGGGGGGTTTTAAGATTACACCTGTTTTCATTAAACCTTGTCGTCTGCTGATGAAAATAATGATACCCCGTTGCATGACACTGGGGTAAATTATATCAATAGCTATTTGTTTAATCCTATACGGGTGGGAGTTGAATCATCCAAGTCAGACTCGAAACATGAAACCTGCGAATTGGATTCAAACTCCGCTTCGGATGTAGAATCCATAAAAGATCTCGCCGAATTGTCAGTATAGAATTCCGTTTCCCAAGCTTCATTGAACTATGTTAAAGGGTAATTGTTAGTATAAGTTGCCTAGCACATTTACATATTCAGTAAGTTGAAGATGGTATGTTGACATAATTAGCAACTACAACCAATAGAACTTTGGTAGAAACATGTGGCTTTGTAAATGTACCCTCTGCGCATTTGATATCGAGGTCATATTTTTTCATGTATTATATTAAGTATTTCCCGTTTACATTCATTTCATGTGCCGCAAATACAAAATATTAATGACAATGTTATCTGTAATTATTAATCTGGTGCACGTTTAGCTGTCAACAACGCATCCAAGTCAACACAATGAGAGAGAGAGCGTGTGTGCTGCCGAAGTTTGGAGAGAGTGATGGCTATAACGGAAGAACAGTCATGCATCAATCACCAAACCTCGTGGGTTTCCTAGAAAACTGCCTTAACAGACATGTGCTGGAAGCATCCAAATTTTAAGTTATTCACATCGGTGGTCCTGTTGAAGATGAGGTATCTACCAATAAGTAAGTTATATACTATTGCTACCAAAACAAACAATTTGTGGTTGAACAATCCAATCATTTATTGCTGAAAGAACATCAATCCCGACGTGTAAAATATTCAGTGTGCACATTGATAAACAACAATTTATTTCACATAATCATGAATAAATAACACCACCAGAAACATTAAATCCAGAATGTTTTTATGCGACTTATTTCAAACCCCATTCACAATTAATCGATATTTTACTTCTGATTATCCTACAGGATGACGAAAAGCAAGGAATTCCGGACACAGAGACAAGCAAATTGAAGGTTATTTCTATATTTTGTATTTTATTGACAGTAAATATAATGCTTTGTTATGTGATTGATATATTTTTAGAAGCTTCTGATTGTATACTCCGACATGAAAATCTCTAAATATAATGAAGAAATATATATGAATTAATGTTAGATGAAAGAAGTAGGAGTAATGCGCATACAGTTATCGACATTGATTTGAAATGATTGACAGTTCTTTTATATATTATTAATTTCTTTTATTCATTGTGGATTACAATTACTAGTAGAGAGAAGTAAATTATACATTTCTTCCATTGCGGGTCTGATCAGTAGTTATGATGTAAGCAAAATGTACCTTGTTATTTGGCCTAAGGGACCACCTGGCAAAATTACAATGTAGAGCGACGGCTCAGAATGATTTAATTTATCTTAATGTATTGTCAATGAAGACACACGATTATAGATGAAAATGAAACGAAATACTATAATACAAGGTGACAAAGAGGTACCGTTAACATATGTTATTGTAATGATTGAAGTACAATTCACAGTGTTGAAAATGTATCTTTCACATTGCTATCGTATATTTATATTATGCGTCATATGTAATATTCCGATTCGATTTTGTATGTATATTTTGTTATGTCTATGATGTATGTTGCTGGCACGCTCAAACATGCTCGCACACAAATAATCTTTTATACACAAGGACAGCGGAGTGTCCTTTTACAAAGGAAGGGCATATTTCACACCCCAACAAACGCATACATACACACATACACTTAAGAACACATACACCCAACACCTCTCCAAATCTCCCAAAAGTTTAAGTTTGATTTACCT